>VDFB02026320.1:169930060-170167958 GCA_007258455.2 Sequoia sempervirens | reverse complement strand
GGAAGTTGGTGCAAAACTTCCTTATTCCTTTGAGTATATTTTTCACCTCCAAGAATTTGTTTGTTTTCTTGACAGCACAGTCTATGCCTATGTTTCCATTATAGAGGACTTTTTAGAACCAATCCTTTGTGGCCTTTGTCCAATTCTTTTTTTTCTCTAACTTATCAATGTGATCCTTGGACAGCAATTGCAGTGGTGCCGAGGATGTTGTGGGGAGCTCTTCAACTGATTACCACTACTGATTATAAGTTGTCATATCCGCCACTTGTGCTTTTAACTCCTCCTTGGAAATCTTATCCTTATGCATCTGGTGCACAATAGTGGTAATGGACCCTTAGAGGTGATCAATTTTCTGCTCTCTCATGGCCATTCCTAGATCATCCATTGGAATGGCCATTTATATAGTTTTGGATCCTGATGCATCCATTGTCAAATGAGATCTAACCTTTTGCCTCTTTTCCTTCTTTTTTCTTATTTGGGATCAAGTCAAGATAGCCTCCAACCTTGCTTTTGGGTTCCTCGAGACTGGGGTTTTCTTCTCCATTTGTTTCTCAAGCCATTAAGGAACCTGGGATTCTCCTTTTGGTGATTCACGATTACATTCTTCTTCATGGGCATGTTGGATTTCAATTTCCTTGTTTCCTTGAGCCTCTTGTTCTGACATTTCTCCTTCTTCTTCATCAGATTCCCGAATGAATACTATTTCCTTTCCTGGAGATTCAACAACTTCATGTTCTTTGGGATTGTTCTCCCCTTCAGTGGTTTTCTCTTCTTCTTCTTCTTGGTCAAGCATGTGTTCTTCATGATGTTCCATTTTCAGGCTCTTTTGGGCTTTAGTCTCTTCCTCAGTTGTATCTTATTCTTTATTTTCCTCTTCTTCATGTTGAGGCAACACCTCTTCATCATGCTTGAGGCTCTCTTCTTGCTCTTTTGATAGAGGCATCTCCTTATCATGCTCAAGAATTTTATTTTTTTCCCCAGCTGGTGGTTTGCTATCTTCCTCCATTTCCTCTTATGCATTCTTCTCCTCATCAAAAGGTTCCTTCTCTACTTCTTCTCCAACATTCTTGAGTTGTTGAGCCAATTCCTCTTTGAGGTCCAAGTCAAAAATTTCCACAATATATTTGGTACCCGGCTCTTCAGTGTCTTCCTCAAATGACTATCTCTTCCTCCTCTCATTCACACATCACTTTATTGATCACTAGATGTTGGTACTCAGGGTGATCATGGTAGTCATCTGCTTCTTCCTCCAACTCTTTTGTTGCTTCTCTTTCTTGCCTCTCCAACTCTTTTGATATTTGCATTGTTCCTTTCATTTCTGGTGGTTCAGTTGGAGGATTAGGGATAGGAAGGTTTGCAACTATCTCCACCAAGACAGCTTGTATTGTTGGGTTCATTAATACCCCAGAATGCTCCATTGGGATATTCTGCATGTGGCGAGTGAAGTCCTCTAGGAGTGAGAGAGAGGGCATTAGTATTGTTGCAGTAGCTAGTGGAAGAGATGACGATGGATACATGCATGAGGAAGAGAGTGAGGAAGTAGTGGCATAGGAGTCTATTATCATTACTTGCGAAATAGGGTGGAAGTAAGGTGGACTTAGATATCCACATATGATCGAGAAGAGGCAACCATCACCTAAGAAGTAGGGCAAAGGGGGCAACAAGTGGTGGCAATTTCAGTGGACAGCGCTGACTCCTTGTTGATTCAAATGGGAAATCTACCCATTGATACATTTTTTTTTCTTTCCTCAATTGGCTTAGTCAGAATATCGAGGTCATTGGCCTCTTCTTTGTTCTAGTCAATTAACGACTGTGGGAGATTGGAAACATCACCGTATCGAGGATCAATTAATTATTTTTATCATCCACTATTTGATCTGGCATAGGGAACAGTTGACCCTCTTGAAAAATTATGTCGGCATGCACATGTAATGCCTCATTTACACTTCTTTGTTGTCCTTGTAGTTGGCCAAAAATTACTCAGCATCATGCACATGGGCGTGTTCAAGCCTGACCATCTTCCTTAGCTTGCCGTAGGGGTACATCCATGACCAAGTAGTGTGGAGCTCTAGGTTATATTCCACAAGTTCTTTATCTGAATAGTCCACACACTAGGATGTGTGGAGTTCATACATCCCTTGGCCAAAGGAGAGAGGATAGGGAATCCCCACCTTATGCTTGTTGCTTAAGAGGGCGTGTGCTCCTTGTAGCTGCCGAGAAAGTTCTAGTAGCATCAACTGGTCATTTGGATATTGGGGAAGCTTTAATGGTTTCTCTAAGAAACCTTTAGCTCGAATATTGGTAAATTTTGGAAATTGTATGAGTAAAAAGTTGAACTGCCGGAGGAAAGCATTAGTGCTATGCAAGACCCTTCTTTTGAAGTCACCCCCAATTAGTTTGATAACATGGCCTATGAAGGCGTCATTGACTTTGTACTAGTCTTTCTTAAAATTCATGTATTGGAGCTAAGGTTACCTATCATAGACCTTTAATTCCCTACCTAGAGCCTCATCAAGAGCCCTAAACAAGCCTCTATTTTGCATCCAATCAACCAGTAAATAGACAAAGTAAGATTTCATCTAAAATTGTGAGGTCTTTTTCACAACCACAAATTGCTCGTGTAAGCAATTACTAATTATTCCTACCCAGTAGAACTTGGTTTTTCCTTGGAGGATCTCTTCCACAAAATATAACATCCACTCTTGGAAGTAGGTTATGTTCAGAAGGCCCATAACTCTACTCAATAGGGTTACCAAGTCATGGTAATCCTCATAGAAGTCATTGCAGAAAATCTCTTAGGGTACTTTAGTTGCACTACCCCTCTTTTCTTTTAACCAGTACTGATTGATGATCCTTTTTCACTTGAGGGCTTCTGCATCCCACATCTCCTTGACATATTTTTTGGATGCTTCCTCCATCTCTCTGAATGTAGGGATATGGAAAGTCTTCCCTATTGATTTTGCAGATAGATCAGCTAATACATTCCTGTCTCTATCAACAATTCTTTTTGTGTCCTCTTTATAGTCCTCCCTACAAGCCATCACAATCTCAAGAGCAATGAGAGTAGGTGGGAAACCAACAGCTTTGTCCAACCCAGTCCTTCTAATTTTCTTGGAATTTTGTGTCATGGGGCTGATTCAAACCCTTTTCTTGAATTCATCAATATCTATGTGTCCCAAATTAGTATCTGAGATCTCCTTCCAATCTGTGGTGACTTTGGAGTTAAGGGGATCCCCTTGGAATTTGTACTTCATCTAGTCCTTATCATCCTTTCCTTAGGGTGCTTTGGCTAGCTTCTTTCCCTTGTCTTTCTCCACGGCCACCTCTAAAGGTCTTGCACCTATTCCATACATCCTGTAGGCGTGAGAACAATAAACACATACAAGCATGACAACACAGGGAAAGTTAGCCAAAATCCTACAAAACAATGTTACATTAGATAATTCACCATTTAACATCCTAACATCCCTTTCACATTACCATTAGCCTTTCATAGGAGGGCTTTACAACCATTCGGACCCAGGGGTGCAAACTTCCCTGGGCTGGTGGCTATTCTGAAGCAGTTGTAGAAAGGACAGAAATCAAGGCACGACGGCCCACCCATCCCAACCCACATCAATATTTAGGAATAAGGTGGGGTCCATCGAGGAGGTCAATCCATTTTGGTAGGTGGGTCAAGTTCACTTTGAAATTTTTGAGGCATTAGGCTCATTTTTCAAGCATGCGGGTGTAGTAGGTTGCCTAGTTGTTTGGGGCTAGTCACTAAAATAGCACTGGCAAGGCGGCGTTCTGTAGATGGTGTTCCATCATGTGGGATCCATGGACTTAGAGGAGGGTGAATGCTTCAATTTAGTTAAGAGGTTTGTAGGCAAAAAGACGTAGGCGGATGGTGGGTCACAGCCGTTAGGAATGACAAAGTCTAGATGAAGGTCCGACGGAAGAGGCCCGCATCATCGGGTCTACGAAAGGCTTTGGCATTCACTTTGTTTATCATAAGTCTAGAGGCGATGGCAAGGTCGGGCTTCACGTAGTGGGCTGATGGAAGTCCATGGACATTTTGGGATGGTAGGAGTGGGATGGAAATTCGCAAACGTCCGCCCACTAGGTGTGGCCTGCCTAGGGCTTGATCCTTGGTTGTTTTCGCTTTTGAATTTAGACGGTGGCCATGAGTGCGAAACCCGCCGGGTGGAAGGATGGGATGCGAAGGCCATTTGGAATGGTGGTCATACTGTAGTGACACAATGATGGATGTTTATTGTGTGATGTCTATTGTGTGATGTTCGTGAGTGGACAATATGTAATCATTTTGAGCGTAAAGGGGTTGGACAACAGAGTCAGGGCAAGAACCTAGATGCTAAAGGGATCTTGGTATTTCACTATTTCAAAGGCTCTATAGCACAGTGGTGAAAGGGGACCAACACCCCACTAAGGACATCTCGAAAGAGGAGGCTGTTTTGCTTTGAACTCAGGCAATGATTGTAAAGGCGGGGCCGGATAGGTAAAGGGACGGGTAGCAGAAGCCATTTGAAATGGAAAAACCAAGAAGGAAACTCTAAAGTGGAATTTTGCGGAGAGAATCCCTTGATGGATTGAGGCTTGGGAAATTTGGAAATTTTGGGGTTCATTCAGTAGTCAACGAGGTGGGATCCACGCATCAGGAGGTCGTACATGGATAGTCATTTCGAACAGTGAAGTTCGAGGGGCGTTCTCTAGGTGGGGGCCCACGGATGCAGACTCGAGATGGTTGATGGACCTTCATTTCAAACTCATAAATTTCAATAAGTCCAAGACATCCAAATTACGGGGGCCTTTCGTGGGAGTAGACCCGGTGAGGGCAATTTCCATTTCAGGTTTTTGACATGCTTTCAATAGGATGACAATGGCAGCAGCATGGGTGCGGGCCCACAGAGTACGGATGCTCTAGTTGATGAATGGTCGTAGGAAGCTTGGATTCCACAAGTAGCCCATGGGGAAATTTTAAAGTTTATCAAGATTTCAACTCATGGGTTTTGTGCGCCTATGTTTTTTCTTTGTTAGTTTTCGGATCTTTCTTTTAAAGATTTAGTAACTTTTACCAAAATTGAAGAAAACTAAATGCATCGCCCATGGGAGAAAACCTATCTACGAGACCCGATGAAGGAGGCTGAGGAAACAATTGGCAAAAGTTGTGAAGCATAAGCAGAACTCAGCAGGCGCAAAAGCAACATTTGCAGGGCTCTCTAACTCAATTTGAACACCTGAAAAATGAAAATGACAGCTCTGGGTTGGCTATTTATAGAAAATAGTGCATTTAATTCCCTACATAAATTCTCATACAGAGAAATTCCAGTGGGTGAATGGGAAACAATTCAAAAATGGCAGCGAGAGAGGCGGAGTTCAGCAAGTGGACAACAGTTGAGGATTCGTCGCTCGGATGGTTAGTAGTGAAAATGGCAACCAGAGCCGTGTGTCCCATAAAGGGGAAGGACACTAGGAAAAGCCATTTGGAATGGCCACAGAGAAATGGAAACCCGCATGGGGCAGCCCTCAGGGGTGGACCCACACTACTCCAGGGATGCCAACTCTAAAGAGTGAAGGCAAACAACTAAGGAAGTTCCACAAAGGCTTAAAGCCCTAAAAATTTGAGGGTAGAAAAACATGGTCATTTCAAGATGATTCCTCTAAGACTTGTTGACCACCTAGGACAAAAAACAAGGGGCATGTAAAATGAGGTGGAAACAAATGTCCCGAAAAGGCGAAAAGAAAGAGGGTCCCCATTCCGAATGGGGCATGTGTGCTATGGGCACAACAAAAAGTATTGATGGAAGAATATCTAGAGTATTGTGGATATGTTGTGGAGAAATATTACAAGAATCCTTACACTCCTCCTACTAATGGTCTAATTACACTTGAAGAAATCAAAGCACATGAAATGAACAACAAGGAGAAATACATCTTGAAGAATAGTCTAGTACATTCCAAGTTGATTAAGGTTCAGAATTTGAAGAAAACTAAGGAAGTTTGGGGTGCTTTGGAAAGAGCACATGATGGTGATGAAGGAGTTAAAGAAGTGAGATTATAGAATTTGGAGACACGATTTGACCTTATACACATAAATGAAGATGAAAATGTTAAAGCTTATATACATAGATTGGATGATATAGTAGCCGGAATGCAAGGACTTGGTGCTACTGTAGATGAAACCATGATTGTAAAGAAGATTCTCATAACTCTTCTTGATACTTACAGTGAGAAAGTGAGTGCTATTGAGGAGACTATAAATTATAAAACATGTACTAAGGATCTGTTGCTAGGATTTTTGACATCTTATGAGATGAGGAAGTCGAGTCTAAGGTATGGAAGAAAATTAGAGACTTCTTTTAAAGCTAAAAAAGCTAAAGATCCGAATGAAGAGAACTTTGATGAAATAGAAGCTAACTTTTTAAGCAGAATGAGGAAAGACTCTAGTAAGTATGAAGGTATGTTTCCCTTTAAATGCTTTAGTTGTGGAGAAATAGGTCATTATGTTGCAAAGTGTCCGGAAAGAGCTAAAAGGAATAAACAAATATATGAGAAAGAAAAGAAAGGAAAGAAGATTAATAGACCTTACTATGTAAATGAGAATGCTAGTATATCTGATCAGGATTTAGAATATGAATATCCTAATGATAATGAATTATTTTTCTTGGTGATTAAGGATGAACCTACTTTTGCTTATTCTGAAAAATAGATAGAGGAAATCCCTTCGAAGAAGGAGAAAAATGAAGGTATGGTTATCTCTACCTTACATGCTAAACAAGAGAAAAATTATTGAGTAGTTGATAGTGGTTGTTCACATTAAATGATTGGTGATAAAAGAAATTTTTTTAAGCTTGAAAAATATGATGGAGGCTTGGTTATGTTTGGAGATGATACTAGTGCTAAAATTTGTGGGATAGGTTCAGTAAGTTTTGATGGCAAGCATCATACTGACGATGTTTACTATGTTAATGGTTTCAGGCATAATCTGTTGAGCATTAGCTAGATGTGTAGAAAAGGATATGATCTTGTGTTTAAGGATGAGAAATGTGAGATCCAGAAAGGATCTTGAACATTGATTTCCATAGGAAAGAATTCTAAAGGGAATATCTATCAACTTAAGGGTGTTGATGGATGATGCTTTATGACTAATATTAATGACAATTGGTTATGGCATAGAATAATGTGTCACATGAGTTTTGATAACCTACCAAGGATCAGTGTTGTTTAGGTCATGAGAGATTTACCGAGAATTACAAATCTTGTCAATGCTATTTGCAGGAATTGTCAATTTGGAAAGCAAGCAAGAAATCACTACAGATCAAAGGAACAATCTACTATCAGACTGCTAGATTTAGTTCATATAGATCTTTATTGTCCTACAAGAGTGAGAAGCCTACTTGGTGAAAGGAACTTTATTCTTTTAATTGATGATTATTCTAGATACGCATGGGTTACATTTATTAGAGAGAAATCAGATGCATTAGATAGATTCAAACCATTCAAAGAAATGGTTGAAAATGAAGCAAATTTGAAGATAAAATGCTTAAGATCTAATAGAGGTGGAGAATTCACCTCCCATGAGTTTAATATGTTTTGTGAAACTCATGGAATAAAGAGATAGTTATCTACTCCAAGAACTCCTTAGGTGAATTGAGTTGTTGAAAGGAAAAATAGAACAATTCAAGAAGATGCTAGGTCAATGATTACTGAGGCTAGTTTACCATAAGTTTACTGGAAATAAGCTATTCATACTGTTGTTTATGTATTCAATCAAGTTAAAGCAAGAGAAAATAATACAAAGACTCCCTATGAGCTATGACATGGAAGAAATCCTACTAATAAATATTTTAAGGTATTCAAAAGCAAATGCTATATCAGAAGAGATGAAGAAACTTTGGGAAAGTTTGATGCAAGAAGTGATGAAGGCATTTTCCTTGGATACTCTACTAAAATCAAGGCATACAGATGTTTCAATAAAAGAATGAGAAATATTGTAGAGAACTCGAATGTGAAGGTTGATGAGATAATGAAGAATTATATTTCCATTGATGGATATGTATCTAATGAACATGATTGTGCAAGAATAGAAGAAATTATGGAAGAACAGGAAAAAGATGAGAAAGAGAAGCAAGATGAACATAACGAAAGAGAAGAAGATGCTCTAGTGATGTCCCCTAGGAAACCTAGATATGTATAGAAGAATCATTCAGAAAGTTAGATTATTGGAGATAAGACAAAAGGTGTGTTAACTAGAAGCAAACTTGCTGCTGAAGTGAATTTATGTTTACTTTCTAAGATTGAATCGAAGATAGTAAGTGAAGCTTATAAAGATGAACATTGGAAGGAAGCAATGAAAGAAATTTTGTATATTGAGAAGAATCAAAATTAAGAATTGGTCCCAAGACCGATAGATAAAAATATCATTGGATCAAAGTGGGTATTCAAAAATAAGTTGAATAAGAATGGAAAAGTGATCAAAAACAAAGGGAGGCTTGTGTGTAAAGGTTACTCACAAGTAGAAGGCATGGATTTTTAGAAAAACTTTTTCTCTAGTAGAAAGAATGGAAGCTATAAGGATGTTCTTGGCACTTGCTTCTTATAAAGACTTTAAGGTCTATCAGATTGATTTCAAGTCAACATTTTTGAATGGTGAGCTAGAAGAAGAAGTCTATATGGAACAATTGGAAGGATTTCAGTTGAAAGATCAACTAGATATGGTGTGCAGATTGAAGAAAGCTTTATATGGGTTGAAGCAAGCTCCTAGAGCTTGGTATGCAAGGTTAGATAATTACTTGATTCAGTAAGGATTTAACAAAGATAGTAATTTGTACTTTAATATTGAAAATGACAAAATCTTTATAGTAGTTGTGTATGTTGATGATATTGTCTTTGGAGGGAATGAAAGTATGTGCAAGATTTTTGTGGAAGAGATGCAAAAATAATTTGAAATGTCTTTTTTTGGGGAGATGAATTTCTTTCTTGGGCTTCAGATTAATCAAATAGAGAAAGAAATTTTCATATCACAGTCAAAGTATGTAAGAGAGATGTTGAAGAAGTTTGGGATGGATGGTTCCAAACTAGTAAGTATGCTTATGGTGACTGGTTACAAATTGGGTAAAGTTGATAATTCACCTAAGGATGATTAGAGAAAGAATAGATCTATGATTGGTGGGATATTGTATTTGACTACTACTAGACTGGATATGATGCATGTTGTTTTTCTTGTGGCTAAATTTCAAGAAGATCCTAAGGATACACATGTTTTAGTTAAAAGAATTTTTAGATATTTGAATGGCACTCTAGATTATGGATTATGGTATCCTAAAGATATTGACTTTACACTTAATGCCTATATAGTTGTAGATTAGCCTTGATGTGTTGATGACAGAAAGAGTACAAATGGTGGTGCATTCTTTCTTGGATGCAGATTGGTAGCATGGTTGAGTAAAAATAAAGATTCAGTCTCCTTGTCTACTACTAAAGTTGAGTATATTGTTGTTGTGTCTTGTTGTACACAAGTTTTATGGATGAAATAGACATTGAAATACATCATAGTATTATATGATGATCCCATTTCTATTTTTTGTGATAATACAAGTGCAATTAACATTTCTAAAAATCCTGCGATGCACTCGAGGACGAAGCATATATCTATCAAGTATCATTGCTTGAGAGAGAAGGTCATGGAGAATGAAGTAAATCTTGAGTATGTTCTAACGAAGGATCAAATTGCTGATATTTTCATGAAGGCTCTTCCTAAAGATAATTTTGAGTATCTACAAGAGAAGTTAGGGGCTATTTCCCCTCCTTTCTTGAACTAGATGCATATGGATATGCATCAATATGGTGGATCTATGGATCTATCTTTCTTTTGGACTGATGTTTTTGTGGCTACCTCTCAGGGGGAGTAGGTAGTATTAGGTGTTGTCATTGTGAGTATTCTATTTTCATGTCAAAGGTGAAATCAATGGAAAGTATTCTTTTTCCTTTTCCATTGATGTCAAAGGTGGAGAAGAATCATGTGAAAAAGGAAAGGAAGAATAGAAGAAGCAAAAAAAGGAGAAGAAGCATATAAGAGATTATTCTCTAAGGGGGAGAAACAAAAAAATGTATTCAGAGCTAGTATGTCTTCTTTGATGGTTTTTCATATCATATGTTTCCATCAATGAAAATGGGGAGATTGTTGCAAAAATGAAAATATTGAAGGTGTTGTGGAAAGATTGAAGGTGTTGTCATTCATGTCAACTAGTCAACTAGTTATCTACTAGGTTTTTGTTGGTTGTATATGTCGAGGATATTGAGAAAATTGTACTAAATATATGTTGTAGATGTTTAGTGGCTACTTCGGGTTTTGGTCCAGATTTGCTCCTATGGTTGTGAGGTTTAGATATGTTGCTCATGGTTGTTAGTGGATGTTATATCCAAATTTTTGGTTGTTGATTCATGGTATAATGCGAGTTGTATTCACTAGTTGTGAACTATGTTTTTCTATGGTTCTAGTTGAGGTCTAAGAGAAATGTTGTTGGTCCAGATTTCTCTTTGATGAAGTCTTATGACTTTTGGTTCTAGAGTTTTTTTCCCCTAATTCCATTAAAGATAGTTTCAGAATTTAGAAAGTTTGTGCTTAACTATTATATGTGTTTTACACTGGTTTGTCCAACTTTGTGTGAAATACTACTATTGAGATTGATGAAGCCTATTGGATTTATTTGGGTCCTTAGGAAGCATGTATTTGCTCTACCCTCATTCTAATTCCACCCTAGGATTTTTTGGCACTGACCTAATTTGAATTTCAATTTAGATGGCCAACTTTGGTTACATGTTTCTAAGTTGAAGATGGGTATAAATGCAAGATGAGTTAATTATGAAGTGAGAGACAAGAGCGAAGAAGAAGAGCGATAAAGAGAAAAGAAAAAGTCCAGTATTATGTGACATTGATTCTATTCAGTGTGTGTGTTAAGAGTCTGGCAAATTAGTGCAAAGCTTAATGTTGAGTTTTTGGATGTAGTGAGAAGAAGGCAAACTCTATCTTGCATGCATGTGTGAATAATTGTGGTGGAATTCTTTGTTGCATTGGGATTGTAGTCTCTCTGTAACAATTCTTATTTTCCTTCATTGTATCTCTATGGAAATGAGCCCTCCAGGTTGTAGCCCTGTTGGACAATGAGTCCTTGTTCTGGACAATGAGTTCTTATTTTAGGTAGTGATCCTTATTCCAGGCAGTGAGCCTTTTCTAATCAATTTTTATATTCTCTATAGTGTGAGTTAATCCCTACCGTTATTTTTCCCTTATTGGGTTTTCCACATAAATCTAGTGTTATTGTGTTTATGTGTTGGATTTAAATTTATGCATTGGAATTTGATAATTAATCATTTAAGCAGTATTAAGGATTAGTTTTGGTGATTGAATTAAAGGTTTAATTCTATGAAAACTGATTCACCCCCACTCTTAGTTAACCTATTCAACACGATCAACTTTGCAACCTAGATTGGAGTTATTTTTGTGGCTCTCTTTACCACAACCAAACCAATCACCTCCTCAATTCACCTGAAAAACTCAGGTTTTCTAGTGTTTGGTGCCATCAACCAAATTGCAAGAGTATGCAATTTTGGACTAAATCTAGAGCCAAAGTCACAATTGTTAAAATTATCTTTTGATACATAGGCATGAGGGTCCTTTCTATTGCATCAAGTGTAATAGTAGAAGTAAGAGTCCACCCTGGGAGAAACATTATTCCACTCTCCTTAACAATTTTCACTGCCTCTATAGTAGAAATTGTTGCCATTTTTTCCATTATCTTTTCCTCCTCTACCTTCTCTCCATCCTCTTGTTGAGAAGGATCTACATTGGCCTTAGCCTCTTCAATTATCTTCATTATGTCCTAGATTATTTTCTAGATGATGAACTCTTTAAACTCCTTGGTCTACATAAAGGCATCATCAACAAGAAATTTGTCACAAGCTTTGATTTGAGGATCATCATCAATTTCTTGATTGTACTCCCACTTGACGATTCTATCTTGGGGAATGAATGGGTCAAGAGCATCATTTGTTTTAGGGGAAGGGAATATAATCACTTCCTCATCATCAGGAACATGCTTTGCATATTGATCTTCCCCAATTATCTTAGTATCTCCTCCTTCAACCTCTAAAGGCTACTCTGGAATGTTCATGGCTTCATGTTGTTGCTCCAAGAGGAATTGTGCCTTTTCAGTAGCCTCCTTAACCTTTACCTTGAACTCACCATTATGATAATCTTTTAATTTTGTCATATCCCTTTCAAAAGAGTCCTCAATCTCATCATATGGATTGATATAAAAATATTTTTTTCATTATATCTTCTTAAATATCACAAATAGCAGTACATTCCTTCTTCCTTGATGTCACTACTCCATCAATTGTGAAATTTCTCATCAACTAGCATCCTAAGGTTATTCAACATTATTCCAAATTTCTCATAACCTTCCTTGGTAGTTTCCTTGAAATAAGCAAATGTACACTGTGGTACAATTACTAAGCCCTTCCTAAGAGTTCTAAAATGCTCCTTATCCATAAAATCTAATTGCCACATGAGTTCCATGAAAGCCAACTTATCATACACATATAGTGGCAAGAAATGAGGTGCAACCTTGGCTCCATAAGCATTGATCAAAGTATATTGTGTATGTAAAAACAAGTCATCCCAATTGTGAGGTGTTGTTGATCCTTCTTTCTCTTTGGGGTGCATAATATCTCTTATAACTCTTGAAATTTTATAAAGAGGCTCCACACCCACACTATCCAAAATACTAAACCTCACAACAATGCAAAAATCCAAATAATTTGAATGTGGACAATTTTGTTCCCAAATGTGAGTCCACATTTGGATAAGCAAATCATTTCCTTCGTCATCCTTTTTCCTTAGCTCTTTTTCTTCCACTTCTCCTATCCAACATAAAGAATCATATGCATCAATAAAGAATAATATGATAAATACAATGGAGTAGTTCCATCCTTCAATTCAATTAACCCCTTCTGCATTTTTTCTACAATATACACTGTATAGTCAAATCCCCTATTGGAATTCCAATTCTTAATATCAATGATCATTACCAGCAAAGCAGTTGGTATTCTTGCATCAAAACTATGAGCTAGTACTTGATTCAAGAAGTATTATGTGTTCTTGAAATAGTTGGAAAATTCTTCACATTCAAAAGGTTCCAAGTCCTTAGGACCGAAACCACCTTTATCATCCTTCATGTGCCTAGAAAGAACATTTCTTCTATATCCATATCTGTTCTATTCATACTCATTACATAAATCGGAAAAATTGATGTTGGTAGTGTAATTTGGGTCCAGCTTAAACACCTTTGTAATCTTATCTCTTGTTATGTCAAGGAGTATAGTTCCATTCTCACTTTTTATTTTTTTATCCTTGGCATCATAATGGCTTTCCAACTCTAGCATTAATTCTACTTCAACAAATACATTTTGCACCACCAGCCTTCCAAGATTGAAACCCCATAAGTGATAGGCTAAAAATTTGGTGTATCTTCTGTTAAAGGCATACAAGAACAAATCCCACCCACTTTGTAGTTGAAAAACTTCTCCAATTGCACCAACATTATCAATCAATCTGCTAGTCACTACACCCTATCCTATGGGTCTTTTTCCAATTTGTTTTCCTCCCTTAGTGATATCTTTGGCTTCACCTTCCATGAATCAAGCAAGATTTCTCTTGTCTCCCTTTGACTTTGTAGTCCTTTCTAAAGATTTTGGCTTAGGTGTGGGATTTCCATCCTAGGGTTTTTATTTTTTAACCCTTTTCTACTTAGGTTTCCTCTTAGTCTTAGTGCTAGACTCACTGGGTTCACTCATTTTTATGGTGTAGCAAATCTAGGGCTTACAAATATTCAACTTATGGAAGGGGCTTACTGGTTTATATTCTCAAGAAAAAAGTTTGCAGAACAAAACCCCTCCTAGCCCCCACACAATTCTCACCAACCTAATTAAACTTGCATGATATCCAAACCCTTGCAAACCCTAAGACCTAAAACTTTTAAAATATTTCACTAACTCCCTTAACCAGCTTAATTCCAACATAGATGATGCAGAGAGGTGTAATTACTTGCTTACCCAGGAGAAAATTTTTCTTCAAAGTCTTTGCAACTTTTCACTTGAGCTCTTTACGCCTTTCTACTCAAACTTGACTAATTCTTCTGCTTGAACAATTACAATTGTGAGGACAACCAACAACCTTCTTTATGGAAAATTAATGGAGTTTCTTCACTATTAATACCTAAAAGAAAGCTCACAAAAGTGAACTGAAATTTAGCTATTTAAATTCAAATTTTGGCCATAAGTCTTTTGATTTAAAACATCACCGGTGGCTCTCCTTTATCCTCACTCCTTGTCTTTTTGCTTTCAGTGATGTCCCTTAGATATTGCCATGTTTCCCTTAATTTCCTTAGTAACCTTTTTCTTGAAATCCATCACGCATCACTACTTTGATATTTGTTCATTTGGATGAATCTGTGATGCTTTGAGACCTAACGATGAGGGGAATATTCCACCAAATATCCCATTTCTCATCACTGATATATTCCTTAGACCTCCATTTGTAACCATGATAGCTTTAGGTGGTGTGATGGGCATAATACCTAACATTATATTGCTCATCATTGATATTTATTTTCCTTTATCTATCCTATCAGTGATATGAACCATATACACAATAGCATCTTAGCCATTAGATCTGGGTTCTCCTTTAACTTCAT
Organism: Sequoia sempervirens; assembly: GCA_007258455.2. Lineage (NCBI taxonomy): Eukaryota > Viridiplantae > Streptophyta > Pinopsida > Cupressales > Cupressaceae > Sequoia > Sequoia sempervirens. The sequence continues at coordinate 170,153,202 of VDFB02026320.1, read as the reverse complement.
TCTTTTCCCATCGCTCATCGTTGATATGTTCTCAACAGTTGAATTACATTAGCAATGGGAGCAAAGTGGGGATAGAGCAAGATTTGGCCACATTTCCATGTTACAAGAACAAGGGTAATGTGAGCATCACCCTTAGTAGCATTTCAAAATAGTGATGGAACATTGGGACAATAGACTTCATTGCTCATCACTAATTTGAAAAGGGGAAGCAAGTAGTGATCCACGATAAGTGATGAGGTAGTAAATGCAAAGGGCCATTAGGTTATCATGAATCACTAATTTATAACTTAAAACTTTTGGGAAATTAGTGATACAAAGGCAGTTAGCTATAATGAGGAAATCTTTCATATAGTGCATCATTAGTAGGAAACACAAGGTCCAACACCCATCCGTGATAAGCAATACAAAAGTAAATGTTCATCGCGTATTTTTCATTCATGGCAAGTGGTGATGAAACAATCTACGATGGGCGATATGCAGAGAGGTAAGTGAGAACTTAAGTGAGGGTAATTAGCACATGCTCATGTGGTTTTATAATGAGGACCGACTAGGAAGAATGAAGGAAAATGCCTTAAAAGACTTAAGATTATTTCTAACAAAGGATGTAAAGGCCAAATATTTAAGATTTTCAACCTTATAAAATATTGTCCTTGGACATAGAAATAAGAAGACAATATTACGCAATGGGTGAACAAGGAAACCTAACCACAAGGGGTTGGTCAATACATGAATACAAAATAATTAAGTTGTTTTAATCTGACTAGAGACTGACTATAGCAAGTCAATGGAGGATTAGACCAAATGGAAAGGATTTAGAAAAGGGGAAAATAAGCTAAGTAAACCAACCCCACAACATAAAACCCTAAACCTTAGTTTCATTTCAAACCATGAGGTCATTCAAGTAAGGACATTTTATACCAGTAGAACATGAAAACTTGAGAGTTCCACTAGTGACTCTGACTAGGGATGCATGCCTCTCACAAGAATGGAAAGATTTCAGATCTCATGGTTGAAGTATACCAAGAAAAAGGATAGCCAAAAAAAACCAAGGACTTGCTCGAACAAGGCAAGAAGACTAGACCCAAGCAAACCAACCTATGTACAAAATTTACAAGACTATACAATGTACATGGAGTAGAAAATATTTCAAGAGAAATGTGGCTTCAAAAACTATCCATGTACTGGCAGTTCAAGAAGTTCATCTGTTAAGATTTGGAGGAAGTATAAATCCTCCCCATGTGTATTGGATATCAAATAAGGGACCCAAACCACAATGCTTCAAATTTTTCATGCTTGCCCTTATCCTAAGCTCTTGCATTCCACATCAATGCCATACTCCCCACTTCAAATTTTTTGGTCGAAGCTCTTTTATCATACAAGTGCTTGACTTGCAGCTACATCTTGGAATTATTTTCATGAGATTCTCTTCTAGTTTAATCTAACTAGATCAAGGCATCAACTCTATGTTTAATTTCATCACATATGTCACCATCATACTCTGGTACAAACTTATACATCTTTAACAAGTTGTTCTAAGGAAACCTAGATGCAATTCCATAGACTAAATCAAATGGAGCATAACCAGTAGCCTTCTTAACTATTACTCTATCTACCCATAGAGCAAGTTTCAGCTTAGAATCCCACACTTTCTTATTTTTCTTAATCTCCCTCCTAATGATCTTCATTAAACTCTTGTTACTTTATTCAGCTTGAACATTCCCTTGAGGATGATAAGGGGAATAATAAGACATTTGTATGTCATGCTTATCACAAAAATCCTTCAACTCATCTTACCTAAAACACATAGCATTATTAGATATAATTTTCACTGGGACTCCAAATCTGATTAAGATGTTGTTCATTAGGAAATCAATTACCACTTTACTTGATGCCTTCTTGGTGGCGATTATCTCCACCCATTTTGTAAAGTAATCAGTTACAATGAAAATCCAAGAATGCCCCCCACTAGACTTCTCATAAATTTCTCCAATGAAGTTAATACCCCACTGTTAAAAATGGGCTTGAACTGAAATAGGTCTAAGTGGTAAATTCTCTGAAAACTTCAACTTTCTTGAGAATCTTTGGCAAGCATCACAAGCTTTCACAAACTTGTGGGAATATTTGAAAATAGAAGGCCAGCAAAATCCTATCCTCAAAATCTTATGATTTGTGGTCTTAGCCATGTAATGGCCACCATATACTCCACTATGCATCTCCTTTAGTAGCTTATAAGCTTTGACCTCATCAACACACTTCAACAAAACACCTTCTAGGCTTCTCCACCATAATTCATCAATGAAAATCACATACTTGATGGCATGTAATTCGAGAGTCATCTTTTCATTGTCATCTAATCCTTTAGGGCATTGCATCTTCTGTAAGTAATAAATGAAATCCTTATACCAATCACAATCTTACATATCACAAATATGTGACCCGTTGAAGTCATCCTCAAGATTTATTTGATTGGAATCTAAGTTTTCTTCAGCCATTAATTTGGCTAACCCCTGACCTCTCACCAACTTTTTAATCTAAACATCAATGTTGAATTCTTGGATCCTATTGATCCATCTGTACCTCCTTCCTATAGTATCTTGTTGAGTGAAGATATCCTTCACTGCAACACTTGGCACAAAGGCTATGACTATACCTCCCTTCAAGTATGTTCTAAAAATTTTTAAAACCTTGACTAAAGCATAGGCCTACTTCTCAGTCATCTCATACTTAAGTTCTACAACCTACAAAGACTTACTAAAGAGGTTGTTCAAATACCTCATCATTTTTTTGTGGCAATACAACAACAATAGTATGGAAAGAAGCAAAGGAAAATATATGCATTGGCTTGGAAAAATTTGGAGATTTCAGTATCAGAGCCTCCTTGATGGCTTGTTTTATACTTTTAAATGTCTGACTAGGATCCTCACTCCAAGCCACTGTTGGATAGGCGCAGGACAACTGAGAGGGGGGTGAATCATTTTTCATACAATTAAAACTTAAAACTCAACACTTATTAATTCCAAAATCACACTATTTTGTTATTAAGTAAGAGCATGAAACACAAATAACAGAAAGCAAATCAACACAACGAACACCATATTTTTACATGGAAAACCCATTGAGGGAAAAACCACACTAAGGGTTAATTCACAATATAAGAGATTATAAAAAAAGGCTCACTTCCAAGGGCTCACTGCCCAGAATAGGACTCACTTTCCAAGTACAAAGACTCACTGCCTACATATACAAAAGAGAAAAAAATCCACCACAACAATTAACACACATCCACAACTTGAATAAAGATTGCAGAAACGTTCAGCTACTACCTTTAGGAATCTGAAACAATGAAGAATTATTGTCTCAACTCACTCACACACACACACACACACACACACACACACACACACACTCTTTTTCTCTTATGTTTTTTGGCTCACTTTTGTCACTCTGCATCACACTGTCATACAAATCTTCACAATTCGACTTGCTTTTATACCATCCTCATCCTTAGAAACTTTCTTCAAAGTCAACCACAAATACATTATTTAATAAATTCAAAGTAGGTCAACAACTCAAAATTCCCATGATGGAAAATAATAAGAGTGGACCAATAAAAAACCATTTTTCAAGATCAAAAATAATATCTCAAAACAACCACACACTTAAATAAATTTTATTCTTCAAATGAAGTGTAAACACCAGGTCGACCAAACATAATGAAAAAAAATGATCATTCATGTAAATGCTTCCCAACAAGAAGATTACATGTGGATGCTACAAACACTTCCTTATGCATGAGAATATACCTCAGAATCTTCCAGATACATCTGCAGTAAAACAACAAACTTCAATCACTGAACATCTTTCACTAGTCCAACCAGACAATATAAACTCACACTAAATTACTAAAACATGAATTCTGGATCACCAATCTTCAAGCCACTTTTCCAAAGCACAAAAAAGACCTTCACATGACATATTCCAGATCTGCAAGATCTAAAACAAAATAAAGGAAAAATGCAGAGCAACAATATTTCTCCCAGTCCACAGAAGACCAACTTTACCAGAATAGTTCACATATCAATGAACATAACTTTCACGTACCATCAAACCAGAAGCTAAAACTTATGAGATATCACCACTAAATCCCGATTGTCAAACCTTCAAATCCACACAAGCATAGGATCAACACAAGAGAAATGCAAAACACATACCGGAGCACATTATGAACACTTTCATCATTCTATTTTCTCTTCTTTATTTAATTTTCTCAAAAGAACTTGCAAATGTTGAATGTTGTGGTTGTGTTTCTGATATGTGGTTGTCATTTATGTCAACACTATTAGCATTAATGCATTTGAAGCTATATATGTCGAGGATATTGAGAAAATTGTAATGAAATGAGTTGCAGGTTGTCAGTGGTGAAGTGAAGTTAAATCTATTGGTGAGTTTAGTATGTTGATGATCAGAGGCTTTGGAGTAAAGGGTTTCTTTTTGAGTATATCTATTTTATCCGCATTGAGTTTTAGAGATCCGTGTGAAGTTTTGATCGAGTTATGAAGATTTGTGTTTTGATAGTCTTTATGTTAGTTCAGTTTGTGTTCCTAAATGAAGATGATGTGATTTCAATAAGTTCAATTGTTGTGGATGTCTCTATATCATGTTCTATCTGTGTTGCACATCCACATTGATCGTTGTGCTCACAATCCGAGTTTTTCTCTTGTGTGTTCATGTTTTTCATGTTCTTGGATGACAAGGTGTTGAAGTGTGTTGTGGATCCTCGAAGAATAATTTTTGAAGGTGGTTCATGTTCGAAGATGTTATTTTGGGTTTTCACTATGTTTTGGCTGACCTTCGTTCATTCTCATTGAAAATTCTTTATTGTTTTGGGCCGACAGTTTGTATTCATATTATTATTTTCTTGAGGCTGACATGTAGCGATTTAATTTCTTGTTGTGGATATAAAAACAACTATTTATTTCATTTGAGCTATGTTGAATATGTGTGTGATGGAATAATGTTCTAAATCATTAGAAATCAAAGCAAAGTGTGAAGAAGAGTGAAGAAGAGTGAAGAAAATTGAAGAAGTGTTAATGTGCTTAACTAGAACTGTGATCAGACATTAGCAAATGCTATTTTATCAATTTAAATCCTTGCAGATGTAATTTGAATATTTCTATAAAAAAGTGAGCAGTGAGCTCTAGGTAGTGCACCTAAATGCATGTGCATTCCCCATTTCATTCTTTATACTTTTAACATGGTATAATCTTGTGGACTGACCTCCACCATGGTTTTTCCCCTAACAGGGTTTCCACGTAAAAAAAAATTGGTGTTATGTGTGTTTCTAATGTGTTGATGATTTATGCTTTCATGGATAATAATCAGATATGAGAATAAGGTTAATAGAGTTAATAATATGTGAATTTCTATGACAACTGATTCACCCCCCTCCCATCTCAGTTATCTGCCCTTGTGTTGCCAACAATTGGTAATAGAGCAGGTTCCTTGGAAGAAGTTTAACAACTTGAGGTGATCTGAGATGGTGACTTACAAGAAGGATAGTCTGAGATTTGATGGAATAAAATATTCTTTGTGGAAGACTCAAGTGGAGTGTCATCTAAGATGCATTGCTGAACCCTACTGGAGCATTACAAGTAATAGGTATGTTATACCTCAGAATGGTCCTACTACTATTGTTAGGCTTAGGGATGTTGAGTACAATATCAGGGCTAAGCAAGCATTGTTGAGTGCTTTGAATGATTCTGAGATGACTAATGTTATGGATCTGAAGACTACTTATGAGATCTGGAAAAAGTTGGAAACTTTGTATGAAGGTGATGCTAATGTGAAGATTGCTAAGTTACAGATTCTGAAAGGGAAATATGAAATGTTGAGAATGGGTGATGATGAAAATATTACTACTTTCATGAAAAGAGTGAATGAACTTGTGTGTGGCATCAGATGTGTTGGTGGACAGTTGGAAGAATCAGATATTTTGCTAAAGTGCTTAGGTCTTTTCCTATTGCTTACAAAGTAAAAGCTACAACTATTGAAGAGCTTCGGACTGTGACAAATGTTACTCGAGATATGTTGATTGGTAAGCTTACTGCTTTTGAGTTGAGTGAATTTGGTGATGCCCTTCCTAAGGTTGAAACTGTATTCAAGGCTACTACATCTAGAAGAGATAAACAGAGATATGATATGAGAGAGAGTTCTTCTAGAAAGACATTCAAGTATGAGGAAGAAATGAGATAGATTGAAGAAGAAGAAAGAGAACTAGATGAGCTTGAAGCACTAATTGTGAAAAGAAAAGCCAAAGGACAAGGTAAGTATAAAGGGAAGTTTCCTATTAAATGTTTTTCCTACAATAAGATAGGTCATTTCGCATCAAGGTGTATGGGAAGAGTTTCTAAACCAAGATATAACAAGCCTAAATTTCAAAAGAATTGTTATTATGTTGTTGATGAAGGAGTGACAGATGATGAATCTGATAAAGGATATAGAAGTGAGGATGAATGGGTGTTTATTGCTATCAAGTAAAATAATCTTGTGTCTACTGAATCTGCTAGTTGTACAAATGTGGAGAAATCCCTGGTTGCTCAAGTTGAAGAGAAAGATGAATGGGTAATTGATAGTGAATTCTCTCATCATATGACAGGGGATAAACTTAAGTTTGTGAGCTTGGAAAAGTATGATGGCGGTGTTGTGAGATTTGGTGATAACACAGCTGGTGTGATCTATGGCAGAGGATGCATTTCTCTTTATGGTAAGAACAATACTGATGATGTCCTATATGTGGAAGGTCTAAAGCATAACCTTTTAAGTGTCATATAGATGGTTGATAAGGGTTACAATCTTCAGTTCAAGGATGGAAAGTGCATAATATTGGGGTGTTTTGGAAATGTGATTGCATCAGGTATAAAAAAAAAGAGATAATATCTTTCATTTGAATGTTGCTAGTAAAAGTTGTTTGATTGCTAGAGTTGATCAAAGTTGGTTGTGGCATAGAAGAATGTCTCATGTTAATTTCGATAATATTATCAAGATAAGTTCCACTCAGGTAGTGAGAGATCTTCCTAAGTTGATAAAACCTACTAATACTATATGCAAGGAATTTCAATTGGGGAAACAAACTAGAATTTCATTTCGGACCAAACAGCATAATTCAAATGAATTGTTGGAGCTTGTGCATACTAATTTGTGTGGTACTTCTAGAGTCAGAAGTTTACAAGGTTATAGGTATTTCATGTTGCTTATTGATGATTATTCAAGAATGATGTGGGCTACTTTCTTAAGGGAGAAATATGAAGCTCTGCAAAAGTTCAAGATCTTTAAGGCTATGGTTGAGACAGAGACTGGTCTAAAGATTAAATTTCTGAGATCAAATAGAGGTGGTGAATTCACATCCGATGAGTTTAATTATTTTTGTGAAGTGCATGAGATAAAGAGACAATTATCTGCCTCATGAACCCCTTAGCAAAATGGAATTGTGGAAAGGAAGAACAAGACAGTTCAAGATGTTGCTAGAACTATGATGCTGGAAGGAAATGTTCATCATATCTATTGGAGAGAAGTTGTAAGTATTGTTGTTTACATTCTCAACCAGGTAGAAATCAAAGGTGATACTAGTAAGACCCCTTTTGAGCTATGGACTGGTCATAAGCCTACTGTTAAATATTTCAAAATCTTTGGGAGTAAATGTTATATCAAAAGAGATGAATATTTAGGAAAGTTTGATGCTAGGAGTGATGAAGGAATATTTTTGGGTTACTCTACTAAAAGCAAGGCCTACCGGTGCTACAATAAGAGATTGAATAAAATGGTTGAAAGTGCAAATGTTAAGGTTGATGAAGACATAGCTAAACCATCCAAAACCTGTGGATATGATTTTGATGACCAGAATGACAGTAAAAACAAAGGAAAACAAGTTCAGACTTTGATTCAAGTTCAAATCATTCTGGTGAATCAACAAGATCAAGAGGAAGGAGAAAATAGTGAAAGTGCAGAAGAGATATCACAAGAGCCTAAAATTCAAGAACGTCCTAAGACTTCAAGGTATCTAAGATTGAATCATTCAGAAGATCACATCATTGGTGATAAGAATAAAGGTTTCAAAACTAGGAGAAAGAATGCAAAAGAATATTGTTTGATTTCAAAGACTGGTCCTACTAATGTGAATGAAGTTTGTAAAGATGAACATTGGGTTGAAGCAATGAAAAAAGAGCTACAAAAAATTGAGAAGAATGATACATTGATTCTTGTTCCTATACCTAAGGATAAAATTGTCATTAGAACTAAATGGGTCTTTAGAAACAAACCGAATGAGCAAGGTGAAGTGGTTAGAAACAAAGCAAGATTGGTGTGTAAGGGATATTCTCAAATGGAAGGAATTGATTTTGAAGAGACCTTTGCTCCTATTGCTAGAATTGAAGTTGTGAGATTGTTTCTTGCTTATGCTGCGTACAAAGACTACAAGGTTTATCAGATGGATGTCAAATCAACATTTCTAAATGGCAAGTTGGAAGAAGAGGTGTATGTTGAGAAACCAGATGGATTTTAGTTGACTGATCATGGAGATATGGTTTGTTAGTTGAAGAAATCACTATATGGACTTAAGCAAGCCCCTAGAGATTGGTATGCCAGATTGGATAAGTATTTGCTGAAGCTTGTATTTAACAGAGGTACTACTTATAGTAATTTGTATTTTAGTAATGATGATAAAGATTTGATTGTGGATGTTTTTGTTGATGATATCATTTTTGGAGGAGATGATAGTTTGTGCATGAACTTTTCTAATGAGATGTAGAGTGAGTTTGAGATGGAAATGATTGGAGAGATGAAATTATTTTTGGGATTGAAAATTACTCAGTTAGACAAAGGGATCTTAATATCCCAGTCCAAGTATGTGAAAGAATTGTTGAAGAAATTTGGTATGGAAGATTCAAAGCCAGTTGGTACACCCATGGTGACCAAATGTAAGTTGACAACAGATGATAATTCTCTAAAGGAAAACTAGACTAGATATATATCAATGATTGGTGGATTGTTGTATTTAACTCAAACTAGGCCTAATATCATGAATGTTGTATATATTGTTGCAAGATTTCAAGTTGATCCTAAAGAATCGCATGTAACTGCTATGAAAAGGACTTTCAAATACTTGAAGGGAATAGTTGATTTTGGCCTATGGTATCCTAAAGATGATGATCTTACTTTGAGTGCCCTTACTGATGCTGATTGGGCTGGTGATGTGAATAATAGAAAAAGTACTAGTGTTGGTGCATTTTTCTTGGGAAAGAAGCCAATTTCATGGTTAAGTAAAAAGCAGAATGCCATTTCTTTATCTACTGCAGAGGTCGAATACATTGTTGTTGCTAACAATTGTACTCAAGTATTGTGGATGAAGTAGATGTTGAAGGATATTAGAGTTGTGTATGATGAGCCTATTTCTATATTTTGTAATAACTCAAGTACAATTAACATTTCTAAGAATTTGGTGTTGCATTCAAACACCAAGCATATATCTATCAAGTTTCACTTTTTGAGAGAGAAAGTGAGTGAAAAGGAAGTCAGATTGGAGTATGTGCCTACTAAGCAGAAAATTGTAGATATCTTTACAAGGTCGTTGCCTAAGGATACTTTTGAGTATCTCAGAGGGAAGTTAGGGGTGATTACCCCTCTTAATTAGAACTAAGATGCATTGAATTGCATCAATCTATACATTTCAATCATATTTTGATCTGAATTGATGTTGAGGTGGTTGCTACTCAAGGGGAGTAGTCATATGTTTAGATGTTCAGATATGTGGTTCTGAGCTTAGAGATCTTTGTCATTGATATCAAAGGTGGAGAAGAGTCATGTGAAAAACTTTTTGAAAAGAAGAGTCATATGGAAGAGTTATGTGAGAAGAGTCTAAACCTAAGGGGGAGTAAGTGTAGTTGCATTAATGGTGTTTTTCACATCATGTGTTTCCATCAATGCCAAAGGGGGAGATTGTTAGATGTTGTGGTTGTGTTGCTAATATGTGGTTGTCATTGATGTAAACACTATTAGCATTAATGCATTTCAAGTTGTATATTTTGAGAATATTGAGAAAATTGTAATGAAATGAGTTGCAGGTTGTCAGTGGTGAAGTGAAGTTTAGTCCGTCAGTGAGTTCAGTACGTTGATGATCAAAGGTTGGGACTAAAGGGTTTCTTTTCGACTATATCTAGTTTATCCATGTTGAGTTTTAGAGATCTGCATGAAGTTTTGATTGAGTTATGAAGATTTGTGTTCTTACAGTCTTTCTGTTAGTTTAGTTTTTGTTCTTAAATGAAGATGGTGTGATTTCAGTAAGTTCAGTTGTTGTGGATGCTTCTCTGGTGATTCATGATATTTTTGGATGTCTCTAGATCATTCTCTATCTATGTTACACGTCGACATTGATCATTGTGCTCACGATTCAAGTTTCTCTCGCGTGTTCATGTTTTTCATGTTCTTGGTTGACAATTTGTTGAAGCGTGTTATGGATCCTTCAAGAATAATTTTTGAAGGTGGTTCATGTTTGAAGATATTATTTTGTGTCTTCACTATGTTGTGGTCGACCTTGGTTGATTCGCATTGAAAATTATTTATTGTTTTGGGCCAACAATTTGTATTCATTTTATTATTTTCTTGAGGCTGACATGTAGTGATTTAATTTCTTGTTGCAGATATATATAAGAAAATGCTTATTTCATTTGAGGTATGTTGAATGTGTGTGTGCATAAATAATGTTCTAAATCATTTGAAGGCAGAGCAGAGTGTGAAGAAGAGTGAAGAAGTGTTCATGTGCTTGACCGAAACTCTGATTAGGCATTAGCAGATGTTATTTTATCAGTTCAAATCCCCATGAATATGCATCTTTCTATAAGACAATGTGTCTTCCTTTGGGTAGTAAGCCTTGTTGTATTTGAGCTATGAGCTCTAGGTAGTGTTCCTGAATGCATGTGCATTCCCCATTTCATTCTTTATACTTTTAACAAGGTATAATCTTGTGGACTGACCTTCACTGTGGTTTTTCCCCTAACAAGGTTTCCACGTAAAAAATCTTGGTGTTATGTGTGTTTCTAATGTGTTGATGATTTATGCTTTCATGGTTAATAATCAGATCTAAGAGTAAGGTTAATAAAGTTAATAAGTTGTGATTTTTTTTGAAAAACTGATTCAGCCCCCTCTTAGTTGTCTACCCTTGTGTTTCCAATAGGAAACTCATCAAACCAACACATATGCAATGACATAAAGATAGTTCCATGTACTCACAACATCTCAACAACATATCAACCATACATGTACAATCTGCAACATACTAAACTATGTTGACATCAATGACAACATTAATGGAAACACCACCAGACTAGCTCATACTTGCAACAATCTCCCCCTTTGTCATTGATGGCAACACATGATGTGAAAAACCATCAAAGACAAAAAAAAATTACACACTATCCTGGGAGAACACCTTCTCTTCTTCTTCACCTATTTTTCACATGAATTTCTCTCCCCCTTTAACATCAATGTAAAATATCAACAACACTGATTACTCCCCCTTAGGAGTACACTCATACTACAACAATGAAAACCTTTTCTACCCCCCCAACGGAGTAGACCCATTTATTAGTCCAGATAAATAAGGAATCTATGAATTCACTGGACTGATGCACCTACATGTGAACTTAGTTAGGAGGGCCAATGACCCCCAACATCTTCCTAAGATGCTCAAAAGTATCCTTTGGAAGAGCCTTAGTGAATATGTTCACAATTTGTTCCTTTGTTGTCACATACTCCAATCTGACCTCATTCTCCAACACTTTTTCTCTCAAGAAATGATACTTGATAGATATATTTTTTGCTCTTGAATACATAACCTTGCTCTTTGAAATGTTTATTGCACTTGTGTTGTCACAGAAGATAGAAATAGGCTCATCACATATCACTCCAATGTCCTTCAGTGTATGCTTCATCCATAAAACCTATGTGCATTAGGATGCTACAACAATATATTTTGCCTCTACTATGGATAAAGAAACCAAGTCTTGCTTTTTGCTCAGCCATGAAACTAATATTCCACCAAGAAAGAAAGCACCACCACTGGTACTCTTCTAATCATCTACACATCTGACCCAATCAACATTTGTGTAAGCACTCAAGGTGAAATCATCACTCTTAGGATACCATAATCCATAATTTAGTGTACCCTTAATATATCTAAATATCCTCTTTACAGTTGTGACATGTGCTTCTCTAGAATCTACTTGGAATCTGGCAACTAAAAATATTGCATGCATAATATTTGATCTAGCAGCAGTAAGGTACATCAGTCCACCAATCATAGATCTATATTTTCTCTGATCAATCTTAGCAGATTCATCATCTTTGCTCAGTTTACATCTGGTTACCATAGGAGTACAAACCAGTTTGGAATCATCCATCCCAAACTTCTTCAACAGTTCTTTTACATACTTAGATTATGAAATGAATATCCCTTTATTATTTTGATTTACTTGTATACCAAGGAAGAAATTCAATTCACTAATGATAGACATCTCAAATTATTTTTGCATCTCTTAAGCAAACTTTTTACACATGCCTTCATTTCCACCAAAAATGATATCATCAACATAAACAACTACTATCAACATTTTGTTACCTTGCACTTTGAAGTAAAGATTGTTGTCAACAAAACCTTTATTGAATCCTTGCTTTGTCAAATATCTATCCAATCTTGCATACCAAGCTCTGGGAGCTTGCTTCAGCCCATACAATAATTTCTTCAACTTACAAACCATGTCTGGTTTGTCAAACAGCTAAAACCCTTCAGGTTTCTCCACGTACACCTCTTCCTCTAACTCACCATTCAGAAATTTTGAATTAACATCCATTTGATATACTTTTAAGTCCTTGTGGAAAAAAAAAGACAAAAAATGTATCCTGATAGCTTCCATTCTAGCCATAGGGGAAAATGTTTCTTCAAAATCTATACCTTCAACTTGTGAATATCCTTTGCATACCTATCTTTCCTTATTCCTTACGACTTCTCCAATTTCATTCAGCTTATTCCAGAACACCCATTTCAAACCAATCACATTTTTATTCACAAGCCTAGGGACTAGTTCCAATGTCTGATTCCTTTTTATTTGTTGCAACTCTTCTTTCATAGCTCTCATCCAACTCTCATCTTCACATGCTTCACTTACATATTTGGGTTCAATTTTAGATAATAGACACAAATTTACCTCAACTACAACTCTACTTCTTGTCTTCACACCTTCACTTTTATCTCCAATTATCTGATCCTCTAGATGATTCTTTTGTACATACTTAGGAGTTCTGATAGCAGGTTCTAGTTCATTTTCTTCTTCTCCTTCTTCTTCCATTTGTTCTTCTTTCTCTTCTTCTTCCTTCTCATTTTTTTCTTTAGGTACATGTCCACAGATAGGATCATCAAGTTCAACTTCACTTATCTCAATAGGTCTACATATGTTTTCATCAACTTTCACATTACCACTTTTAATGATCTTTCTCAATATTTTGTTAAAGCATCTGTATGCTTTGCTAGAAGTAGAGTATCCAAGAAAGATTCCTTCATCACATCTAGCATCAAATTTTCCAATATTTTCATCATCTCTTTTAATATGGCATCTGCTTCCAAATACCTTAAAATACTTCATAGTAGGTGTCTTACCGATCCATAACTCAAAAGGTGTCTTAGTGTCATTGTATCTGATCTGGACTCTATTAAGAACATAAACAATAGTATGTATCGCTTCTCTCTAGTACACATCTGGTACATTTGATTCTTTCATCACGGTTCTAGCAGCTTCTTGTACATTCTTGTTTTTCCTTTCAACTACACCATTCTGTTGAGTGGTTCTCAGAGAAAAAAAATTGTCACCTTATGCCATTTGTTCACATAATACATTAAATTGACTAGAAGTGAATCCTCCACCTCTATCAGATCTCAACCACTTGATTTTCAAATTTACTTCATTTTCTACTCTTGCTTTGAATACCTTAAATGTATCCAGAGCCTGAGTCTTTTCTCTAAGAAAATAAACCCATGTCATTCGAGTATAATCATTAATAAGCAACATGAAATATTTGTCACCATTCAAGCTTCCAGTTCTAGTTGGACCACAAAGATCATTATGAACTAACTCTAGCATTTCGATAGTAGAATGCTCTTTTCCCTTAAAGTTGCATCTTGTTTGTTTCCCCAATTGACAACTTCTACAAATAGCATTAGTAGGTCTTGTGATTCTAGTCAGTCCTTGAATAATCTCTTTTACACTAATCTTGACCAGGTTATCGGAATTTACATGTCCCATTCTCTAGTGCCATAACCAACTTTCACTAATTTGTGATACAAGACAATGACCATCAACTCCTTTCAACTGATAGATGTTTCCATGAGTTCTTCCAATAGCAATCATATCTCCACTTCCAGATCCTTTTCTGATTTCACAGGTATTATTTTGAAACACAAATTTGAAACCATTGCTACACATCTAACCAACACTCAGAAGGTTATGCCTCAAACCCTTCACATAATATACATCATTAGTATTGTGCACTCCATCAAAACTAATTGAACTTTTCCCACAAATCTTAGCTCCTGAGTCATCACCAAACATAACTAAACCACCATCATATTTCTCAAGTTTATTGAATTTACTCTTTTCTTTGGTCATGTGATTAGAACATCCACTATCAATTACCTAGTAGTCTGTATCCTATCTTGCATGAAAAGTGGTAACCAAGGTACCTTCTGTCCTATTTCTCTTATTCTCTGGAACTTTCTTGCTTACACATTTTCACAGGTTAGTGGATATAGATTTACTTTCCAAAGCTAAGAATAAGCATTCACTATCATCAACCTCATTCTCAGACTCATCATAAAAAATTCTTGCTTCTTCTTTAACATAGTACATCTTCTTATATTTCTTATCCTTCCTATCCTTATCCAGATAATCCTTGTTCTTCTTATCCACAAATCTATTTGGACATCTTGAAGCATAATGGCCAATATTACCACAACTAAAACATTTAAAGGGCAACATACCTTTATACTTTCTGGTGCCTTTCTTCAACTTCCTGGTGAAGTTTGCTTCCAACTCATCGACGCCATCACTTTTTGATTCCTCTTCAATATTCAATGCTTTAAATTTTATTTCTGTCTTTTCTTCTATCTTGTCTTCTTTCCAGAACATTCTCAACTCAAATTCTTGCAAGGTGCCAAACAATTGTTCCAAAGTGTAAGTCTTAGGATTATATACTTCTTCAATAACTGAGATCTTATCACTGTAGCACTCCAGTAAGGCTATCAAGATCTTCTCAATTATATATTCATCTAATAGTTGTCCTCCTTGATTTCTAACTTCATTTGCAGTCAATTCAACCCTCTGAAAGAAACTTGTAAACTCTTCACCTTCTTCCATCTTTAGATTCAAAAATATGCACTTCACTGCCAACTTCTTTGTCAATTTCACTCTTTTATTTCCTTCATACATATCTTCCAACTTCTTCCAAAATTCATATGCAGTTTCCAAAGAATAAACCTTTGCTCACTCATTTTTAGATAAATCACTGCAAATAGCATACTTCACCTTCTCATTTTCTTCAAAAAAAGAGATCTCATCTATAGTAGTTAGACCACTGGATGGGGGTGTATACTTTGTCTCAACATCCTTCTAGGTCTTGAAACCAAAGGAGATAATATATCCTTTCATCTATCCCTTCTAGTCATTATAGTCAGTACCATTGAACATAGGAATCGCCAACTTATGCGCCATCAAATCTTCCTTAAGCAGTTAAACTCAACAAGGAACTAAAGCTCTTATACCAATTTTTAAACAGGCGCAGGACAACTAAGAGGGGGGGTGAATCAGTTGTCACAAAATTCAAAATTAAAACTCAACACTTATTAATTCCACAATCACATTGTTTTCTTATTAAGTAAGAGCATGAAACACAAATAACAAAAAGCAAATCAACACAATGAACACCATATTTTTACATGAAAAACCCAATGAGGGAAAAACCACGGTGAGGGTTAACTCACAATATAAGAGATTATAAAACAAGGCTCACTACCTAGAAGAGGACTCATTGTCCAAATACAAAGGCTCACTACCTATAGAAAGGACTCACTGTCCAGCAGGGAGGCTCACTGCCTACAAATACAAAAGAGAACAAAAGATCCACCATAGCAATTAACACACATCCACATCTTGAATAAACATTGTAGAAACCTTTAGCTCACTGCCTTCAGGAATCTAACACAATGAAGAACTGTTATCTCAACTCACTCACACACACACACACTTCTGCTCTTATGATTTGTGGCTCACTTTTGTCACTTTGCATCACACTGTCATACAACTCTTCACAATTCAACATGATTTTATACCATCCTCATCCTTAGAAAATTTATTCAAAGTCAGCCACAAATACCTTATTTTATAAATTCAAAGTAGGTCAACAACTCAAAATTCCCATGGTGGAAAGGAATAAGAGTGGACCAATAAAAAAAAAAAATTTAAGATCAAAAATAATATCTCAAAACAACCACGTGCTTCCTTAAATAAATTTTATTCTTCAAATGAAGTGTAAACACCAAGTTAGCCAAACCTAATGAAAATGCAAATGATCATTGATGTACACGCTTCCCAACAAGAAGATGATGACACCCAGATGCTGTGAAATGCTTCCTTATGCATGAGAATATACTTCAGAATCTTCCAGATACATCCACAACAAAACAACAAACTTCAATCACTGAACATCTTTCACCAGTCCAACTGGACTATATAAACTCACACTAAATTACTGAAACATGACTTCCGAATCACCAATCTTCAAGCCACTTTTCCAGAGCATAGAAAATACCTTCACATGACATATTCCAAATCTACAAGATTTGAAACGAAACAGAGGAAAATTGCATAGCAACAATATTTCTCCCAGTCCACAGAAGACCAACTTTACCAAAATAGTTCACATATCGGTGAATGTAACTTTCATGTACCATCAAACTAGAAGCTAAAATTTAGGAGATATCACCACTAAATCCCCATTATCAAACCTTCAGATCCACACAAGCATAGGATCAAAACAAGAGAAATGTAGAGCACATACCAAAGCACATTTTGAACACTTTCATCATTTTGTTTTCTCTTTATTTAATTTTCTCAAAAGTACTTGGAAACTCATCAAACTAGCACATATGCAATGACATAAAGATAGCTCCATGTACTCACAACATCTCAGCAGCACCTCAACCATGTGTGTACAATCTACAACATACTGAATTGTGTTGAAATCAATCACAACATTAATGGAAACACCACTAGACTAGCTCATACTTGCAACAACCACTTTCTCTCCCTTCTTTAACATCATAGAAATAGGCCTTGTAATCTCAAAAAAATTAGTGACAAACCTCCTCAAGAAATTTATCTGACCAAAGAATGATTGAATTCCTTTGAAATTTTTTGGTTGTAAAATTTTTTCAATGGTTGCCACTCTTTCAAGATAAATCTTGATTCCTTCATAGACATAATATGCCCAAGTAGCTTACCTTCCTTTACTCCAATTTTCACACACTTTTTTGGATTCAATGAAATCCCATACTCTAGTGCTTTCCTAAACACTTTCTCTAGATGCATACAATTATCTTCTTCCTTTTTGTTGTATGTAGTTAGGTAATCTTGATACACAACTAAAAATATATCTATGAAATCTGCAAATGCCACATCCATGGCTCTCTAAAAAGTATCTCCTACATTTTTCAACCTAGATGATATCCTGAAATAGACATATGTGCCCCATGGAGTTGTGAAATCTATCTTATATTGTTTAGATTCTTTGACTACCACTTTATTATATCCCGAGAACCCATCCATCATAGATAACAACTGCCATCTAGTTACCTTCTCCAACATGGCTTCCATGTTTGGCAAAGGATAATTATCCTTCAATGATGACAAATTTAAATTTCTAAAGTCAACACATAGCCAGATATCACCAATTTTCTTCCTAACTGGAACAATATTTGAAACCCATCTAGAATGCCTAATAGGCTTAATGATCCCAGCATCCCTTAACTTCACGAGTTCTTCTTGCACCTTTGGTTCCAATGTAGGATTTATTGGTCTTTTCTTCTGCCTGGAGAGCTTTCCATCTAGTTTCAAAGGTATTTCATGTTAAAAAATATCTTCCCTATATGCCTTTAGGTCATCATATGACCATGCAAATACATGTATGTACTTTCTCAACAAAGTAATCATCATTGCTTTCACCTGAGGTTTCATCTTCTTGCCAATGTAAACCTTTTATGGAGCATTGTCTATTCTAAGATTGAATTCCAAATCCTCTTTGTGTGTGGATGTCTTCTTAGAATTTCTCCTATTAGGTCCATCAAAAACCCTTTCAAATGCTACCGATCATTTAGGGATTTTATTAGAATTCAACTGAATAATCTCATTTCCAAATACAATTTCCTTACCATCCACTTCTTCCACAAAGGCTACAAAATCAATTTCTTGACCCTCATATTCATCTATACATTACAGGAACCTCAAGATGTCATCATCATCATTAAACACTTGCCAATTCTTTATGTTATCAAGAACTAAAGGTCTAACTTGCACTTCAACCTTTGAAATTCCAACAAAATTTATGTCATTTGGCAACAGAGTGATGTTAGCAAGTAAATTTTCCACTCTATTATTGCTTATATGAAACCAATAAATTTTGAATGCACCAAACTACTCAATTGAATCCCACATGGTAATTCTATACTATATTAGTCTACTATTCTTTGATGCATACTTTCCCCTAACTTGAGAAACTACAAGTTCTGAGTCTCTAATGACCCTTAACTTCTCAATTCTATGTTTCTCAGCTAATCTCAACCCTAGTAGTAAGGCTTCATACTCAACTACATTGTTTGTGCATGAAAACGATAGTTGAAATAAAACTTGAAGGTATTACCATTGGGAGAAATAATTATGACCCTTGCACCAACACCCTCCTTTGAGAAAGCACCATCAAAACACATATTCCACAAATCATCATTATTTGCTTGTTGCATTAATTTTTTCTCCAAAGGTGCAGGTTGTTTTTCTTCTTCTTCTTGTAACTCTTCAATCCTAAATTTTTCCATGTTGGTTTCCACAAAATGGATTCTATCTTCTTCTCCCAAAAACTCAATGATATGTGGAGCTCATAGTTCCCTTACAAGTTTGATATCATTTCCCTCAATAGGAAAAGTTGCAAAGGACATGTCATATTGCATACTACCTCCTATAGAGGCACTCGATTTTCTAGATAATAACATACCATAGTTTGGTGGGATGTACACCACAACTATGCTCATGACAAACTCCTTGTTAGGAAAAGAAACTAATCTATATGGAACATCCTTGATGACTCCAATAACTAGGATCTCTCTTGAGTCCATGGCATAGCATTTTCCATATGCAAAATTTATTTTCAAACCCATTTCCTTAATTATCTCCACTGGCATGATGTTAGATGAAGTTACTGAATCAATCATGTAATTATTTAGCAACTTACCATCAACAATTAGAGTTACATAGAATGGATCAATATTGTCTGGGAAAGTGGTGATAGTAATGCCCAACTAAATCTAGGGGATTTCACCAATGTCTCCCTTCATTATCTCTTCACTCACTTGATTGCCACTCACTTGAGGCTAAGTAGTCACCTTCTTGTCTTCATAGGCCTGAGTGGCACCATTGATAAGGTCCACTACCTTTTGCTTATGTTCATCAATTCTCATCATTTCCATTAATGGAATAGTCACCTTTACTTGAGACAACAACCGAAACATGTCAACTAGATTATACTCTGGTAATTCATATGGGACTACACTCTATTCTCCATCTTGGACTTTTTGTTGCTCAAGTTTCTTCTCAGTATCTTTCCTATCTTGTTTCTTTTCTTAATCAGCTCCTGGCTTTTGATTCTTAACTTTGACAATTGAAACAAAAAATTCATCAAGCTTCTTGGCTACACCATCTTTCTTGGTCCAAATTCTAGGTCCCTTACTTTCCTTGGCCTTGGTATTTTCCTGATTAATCTTGGCCAATTCTTCTATTTTAGTCCCCTAATTCTTTGCATTCTTCACTTTCATGAACATAGTACCAAACTTACCTTGATCACAATTAGAAACCATTCTTCTCAAGTTTTGAGTATTCCTAGCTTGCTCAACCACTGTCATACTTATCTAGTTATACTCATCATCAAAAGGTCTTCTCAAGGACACATCCATTTCATCTATTTCCATAGCACATATGGTGTCCTCAATCTCTTCATCTTCATCAAGGAAAATTTGTTGATGATAGGAATCGGATTTATGCCTCTAGCAGTCAACATCAACTTCATGTGATTCTCCCTCTGAAGAACACTCCTCATCAGTAAAGTTTAACCTATGTATTAGCACATGCACTTCAACATCATTTTCCTCCATTGGCTCATAATCATTTGATTGAGATTTCTCTTCTTCAAATTATCTTGCTACTGAACACGTTTGAGAAGAATGTGGTAACTGGCAAACAACACCCCAAGGTGTTTCATCGGAAAAGTTCACTAAATTCTTTTGTAAAGAATCGGGAGGAACTTTGTTTTGTGCATTTTTTTGGTTGTTTTGAATTGGCTTCCCATTATGCTAGTTTCTGTTATAGGGATGATCTTGCAACCAAGGAGGTCTCTCATTTTTCTAGAAATTTGGCTTTTCATTTGCAAGCCCTTTCTCTTGCCTTGCAAGACTGTAGTTGATTTCTTTCATGGAAATTACAACATTATCAATCTTATCTTCCGAAGAAGACCCTTTTGCCACAAAATTCTTATCCTCTTTCTTTGGGTTCTTCAAGATTTTCACATCATCTCTTCTACCAAATTTACCAGTTGCTCTTCTGATATTGTCAATGTGGATTGCCATATTGAAAGACTCTCTTAAGGTTTGAGGATTATTTTCCAGCAAGAGGTAACTCATTTTTGCATCAAATGCATTACAATAGTTCACCAAGCATATGCTATCATTGAGTCTCAAATGAGGAGGTAATTTGTTTGTGGCATTTTGAAATCTTACATTGAAATCAACAACTACCTCATTTTAACTCTTAAAGATATTGTTAAATTTATTCAAGAGAAACCTTGAACTAGTCTTATCACCATACTATTCTCTAAATAACCTCTTAAAATCTTCCCAGGAACTAATACTCTCTACTGGTAGACCTCTATACCATTCTTCGACATCCTTAGTGAGTGATTGCATGAAAATTTTCATCATCACATATTCGACCTCCACTTCAAATTCAACCATTACATTTGAAAATGCTTTCAAGTGATCCTCACCACTTATTGCATTGTTTCCAAAGAATTTTACCAAGGCAGGCATGATATCTTTAGGGAACTTATTTGGATATCCAAGGATTCCAACAAAGAAAAATTGTTGGTACCTTTCCACTTGCATTGGCCTCTTGGTAATTTGGTCTCTATGATTGTTTTGAGGCTCATTGTCTTCTTGGTCACTAGATTGGTTATTACCTCTTCCATTTCCACCCCCACCATTAACACCACCACTACTTAATTCCCCATCTTTAGAGTAGGTTTTTCTATTCTTATGGTTACCTCCACCTCCACCAACCTGATCTCCACCACCACTTCCACCAAGAATGTGTCCATCTGACTTGGTCTTATGTGGATATAAATCAGTTTGTCCAGAGCTTGAAGGTACTAGATCAAGTATAGAGATCTTGAGGAATGAGATCTTCCTTGCTAGTTCTACATCTATGGCCTCAATTTTAGTTTTCTTCAATTCTTGTTGCAGCTTGGAATGGAATGGAACTGGTTATAGCATCTTTTGTGAATGTGTTGGTAGATGAAGTGTTTGTGTTTGTATTGTTATTTGTAGTTGGGATGGTCTTCTTGGGCTGACCTATAGGATTTTTTCCATGATCTACAAGTTGTGACTTCTTAGCAATAGTAGAAGGATATATGACTTAGGTTGCTACAACAAAAGTAGTCTAAGTACTTGCAGTAGAGGTTCCCATAGGAATGGTCACCTTAGGAGGATTAGGGGTTGCTTTACCAACAACTTTGGGAGGAGCTTCAGGAATTGGATCTTCTTTTAATACGTCCTTCATTTTTTCAATTCTACTTATTTGGGCATCTCTCTCCAACACCTTTTCCCTAATTCTCCTCTCTTTCTTTTGGTTTTCTCTCTTCTAAATCCTTGAGTCTAAGTTCTTCCTCTTCTAAAGCTTGCATATCCTTATCTATGTCTTTTTCATCTTCTAGGATATTTCTCCTCTCTTTCTTTCGGTTTTCTCTCTTCCAAATCCTTGAGTCTAAGTTCTTCCTCTTCCAAAGCTTGCATATCCTTATATATGTCTTTTTCATCTTCTAGGATATCTTCAAACTCACTAGGCTTAGGAGTGTAGAATGTAAGATTAGTTAGTTCTCTTTCAGGAGAATGATGTGAGGCTATAATATGTGATTTACACTTTGGTTTAAAATTATCATCATTAAACACAAATATACCACCAAGGGATCCACTTCTAGATGGGAATTTATTATCCTTCTCCGAAAATTCCCATCTCTCTTGTTCCCTTGACATCTCAAGGTGACTATCAAGAACTTCATCAGTGGGTAAACTCTCCTCATTTATACTAGGCACACCAAATGCATGTGCATATTCATTTGAATTTTTATTATGAACATTTCCATCTAAATTGGGGGGTGTATTAGCAAGATGTTTATTGGACTTACCCACTTCATCATTCTTCTTTATCTAGGATGAATTCTTACTTTTGGGCAGCTCACATTCCAGCTTTTGATCAAAATTCTTCTTCATTTTTCTTCTAGTTCCATGCATGGCTTCAGACTTATCCTCATAGTTCTTCTTCCTTTCTCCTTGGAATTCTAACATTGCACTGGCACAAGAGACTTCAAAGTCACCACCCACAATGTTTGGAAATAAAAATTGGTTACACTTTGGAGATGCACTCACAATTTCAGACCAGACATTGAACATAACCCGGTATGAAATGGAAAATGGAACTAGAACTCGATGCATAAAATTGGGCTTGACTTGATGATATTTTGAACAAATTTCTCTCCAAACAATAAAGAAAAATGAAACTACTTGACTCTAACTGTATCAAATCTGAACTAAATACTTTGGACTAGCAATTTCCCTAGCAGAGTCACCAATCTGTTGGTTGTTTTTTAAGAACCAAACTTAATCTCAACAATTTCCTATGAACTTTTCATAATTCAATGATTAGCAAAGGTGAGGATTGGCCAACGACTAGGTGAAATCTTGCTAGGCTTTCCCTCTTCACTTTGGGCTTTGTAGGACTCGGGAGGGTGATCCCTACAATGTTTTAAATGATACTCTTGTGCCAAATTACCACTAACAATATCAATAATAGATACATCCCTATAGACTACAAATTAGATGAAAATCCTAAAGAATCTGGCTAATTCCCTAATAGATAACCATCTAAAGAAAAGAATGGGTAATTTCTCATGAAACCTTAGAACAATTATGGGTGTATGAATGATTTTCCTTATGATTTTTTTCTTTGACAGAAAACACCAACTCAATTACATCAAAGATGACAAAATTAATAGATCATTCCTTTATCCATGCGAAACGAATTCAAATTTTCAACAAACTATAATACATCAATAATTAGACTTAGCATTCATGGACTATTGTGATATTGCCTTGCAATAAAATAACTCAAGATCTCCCAAAACAAAAACTACTTATTAATCCTTGTACTCCATCACACAAGCCTATGATTTCATCAAAGAATTTAATTAATTCCTTGAATTGAAGCAAAGATAAAACCATACATTCAACCAAAATGATTGACGACCAATAAAAGATCCTTGATCATTTTATTCATAATTTGAGTAACAAAATAAAATAGGAGAGAAATTGTTCCAAAATTTTCAATTCTCATTCAAATGACATTACTGTTGTAAAACTATTATACCTATTATAAACTATAATTCATACCTAAGACTCAATACTATTCTATTCCTCTATGCTTGATTTACAAAATTCTCATTACATGAGCTCAAAACCTTTTCCAACCAAAGACCCATGCAATTTTCCTTGAATTCCCTTTTATAAGAACAAGGGAGCAACAAGATTTGGGCCAAATTACACATTAAGTGACATTTTTCATTTGGCATACATTTGAATTTGAATTTCAAAATATCCCCAAGTGATTTCATTATCATTTTGATGGGGGGGGAAACATATAAGAAAAAACTTATTTTCGTTTGTTGAAGAAGATCTATCTTCCTTCCAAAAGGAATCTTTCATCATTGTAGTAGCACCATAATATCTTCTTCGTGAGAAAAATTGTCTTCCATGTGTGCACCTAGTCAGCTGAAACTTTAAAACAAGAAAACAATAAAAAGAGGAAATAATGAACCCGTCCACATCATCACATTTGTCATAAATCTTCACAACTAAGAGGAGAGAGCATTTTTCAATACTTCATCTAAGGCTTAATCTGTAATTTTTTTGAGCTATGCGTTATACTCCTCAATTTTCCATTGTGTATCTAGCAGTTTCTACACTTTGGTGTTATGCTAGTTATATCTTGCATTAAATAGTATTCTGGCCTCCCTCACAAATGTGTCCATTCGTACCTCTATTCTTGTCATGTTATCAACTGCAGGGTTCAACATGGTATAATCTATAAGGCTAGCTAATTTCTTAAAGTGTGGGAGTAATCTTCCTAGCTCATCCTTCCAAACAGCAAATTACTTCAATCCACCATCATCATTTAATATTTTTGGCATTCCACGCCCTTCCATATCCTTGAACATTTTCAATTTATTCTACAGTTGCACTCCTAACTTTCCATGAAATGTTAAAATTCCTCCCAACAAGTCCACTATCTTCAATACATCTGGTATATTTGTTGGGGCCTTGGGATCATCTTTCATGTTAGACATAATCTCTTTAAGTGTCCCAACCCTGGCACTCCATTTTCTCTAGTCATTCTGGAAAGCACTTTGAACTTGCACATATCTTTCATGAGCCTCATGGATACTTTTTTATACATCCCAAACATTGTCATCTTTGTGTACCAGCTTAGAAACTGTATGCTTCAAAACATCATAAAAAATTCCAGCAGCAACCTTTGCAGTCTCTTCCTTAGCTTTCTTGACATTATCCCTTTTTGATTGCACCTCTTTCTTCAAACTCTGAATTCACTTTGCCAAAGTCTCCCTTTCCTAAGTTGATAAATCTAAAGAAGATGAAGAGGGGGAGGGCAGTGCTCTTATCGACTGACTGGCTTGTGCTATGGCCCTCATTTTGTTACACTCATCCAAAAGAGTGTTGCAATCTTTCAACAATGCATCATATTTCTTTTGTGGTATCTATGTAGTTTGAGGACTTAGCATGAAAGCATGCACAATCAAATTTGCAACCTAGATTGGAGTTATGTATATGGCTCTCTTTACCACAATCAAACCAATAACCTCCTAAATTGACCTAACAACCTCAAGTTTTCCAGTGTTTGGTGTCATTGACCAAAATGCAAAAGTATGCAATTTTTGACTAAATCCAAAGCCAAGGACACGATTATCAAAATTCTCTTTTGATACAGAGGCTTGAGGGTCCTTTTTAATTGCATCAAGTGTAATAGAAAAAGTAAGAGTCCAGCCTAGGAGAAACATTATTCCACTCTCCTTAACAATTCTCCTTGCCTCTACAAGAGCAATTGTTGCTATTTCTGCCATTATCTTTTCCTCCTCTACCTTCTTTGGAACCTCTTGTTCAGAAGGATCTACACTAGACTTAGCCTCTTCAATTATCTTCTTTATGTCCTAGCTTCTTTGTTGGATGATGTACTCTTTAAACTCCTTGCTCTACACAAAGGCATCATGAGCAAGAAATTCATCACAAGCTTTGATTTGGGGATCATCATCAATTTCTTCATTGTACTCCCACCTAGAAATTATATCTTGGGGAATGAATGGCTCAAGAGAATCATTTATTTTAGGGGAAGGTAATCTCATCTCCACCTCCACATCATTAGAAACATACTCTACATATTTCTCTTCCCCATTTATTTTAGTATCTCCTCCTTCAACCTCCAAAGGCTGCTCTGGAATGTTCATAGTGTATCTAAGGGTTATTTTTGGATTGTTAGATTATCAAATCAATAAAGCATAAAACCCAAAGAAGCTATCAAGAACAAAGGAAACTAAAATAAATGAAACAAGTATACCTGTCACTCGTTGAAGCCTCCATGATTTACCTTCATAGCACCTTATAACTTGTTGATTGATGTGTTTCCCTCAGATTCAATGTGTGAGCAATCTGAAAACAAAGACTAAGTCCTACACAAGCTTTGAAGGATTTGGATTTTCTAAAATGAAATCAAGTATCTATGTCTATGATTAAATGAATCTAATGCCTGAGACAATTATGCCAAAATCACGAATAAAAATGCAAGTATATGAATATGTCTAAATGTCTAAGCGTCTAAGTGTCCAAGCATAATCGAAATTGTGAGCAAAATTGGCATTTTATAGAAAATGCAATTTTGGATGGATGGATGAGATTGAAAGTTGGTGAAAGCCTAAAATCAGAGGACGAGATTTAATGTGACAATCCCTAATTAGGGTTAGGGAAAAATTATTAAATGAGTGGTCAAGATGTCATTTGAGAAGAATGAATTGGCGGTGGAGAATAAATGAGATAATTAGTCAGAAAAATAAAGATTTTCAAAAATCAAGAAGATAAAGACTGTCTAATTTGTGAGATTCAAAAAATTAAGAAGATAAGAGTTGAACTAAAGATCAGATTTGGAAAATCAAGAATCTGCTTGATTGCTTGATTTTTGGAAGAATATTACCATTTTGAATTAAATTAATTCAAAATATGGATTTTGTGTGATAATAAATAATCGATTTTAAAATTATTTACTAAAATGAACTGACAGTCAGGAATGTAAGATCATTTTAAATAATTTCATTTATTTAAAATGAAGGAAATGTTAATTTTGACAATTAAATAGTTAAAGATAATTATTTAATTTAGAAGATATGATTAATGATTAAATAAATTAATAAACTCATTTAATCATGAGAATTAGACACATATTAAATAAATAAATAAAATTTATTTATTTAATAATCATGAAGAATAAAAGGACATGAATTAATTAAATAATTATGAATTATTTAATTAATAGTCAAATGTGGACCAAGGACATAATTAAGATGTCATAATTATGCTAGGGATGAAAGTGGTAAACATAGAGCTTGCAGGCCTAGGTCATTTTTAAGTGTCTACATTTTTCCCCTCTTTGTCATAATGTAGCATGTCACATTGTGACAAAGAAAATAAGTCAAAAATATGCCCCAGTGCAAAATAAGATGAGGAATAATGATGAAGAGGGTAGCGATATGCCCCCTCGAGAGGACAATTGGGTTCCAAGAACACAAGTGTGCTCTCGAAATTGATGAGAAGACTAGAATATGAAGAGACAAAGAAATGTTAGTGCAAAAGATATGGATTGATGATATGGATGCAATGCCTATATGAGATGGATGAGAGAAGATGACAAGACAATAGGAGATGCATGTTAGTTCCTAGACCAAATCCTTCAAAACCTTACCATAGGACTTTAATATTTATTGCTCTTAATCATCATTGGGAAGATTATTGTAATGGCCAACAAACACCATGATATGACATAAATCAAGGTGTGCAAGGTCGTACCATCACATAAGACAAGCAGCCACAAACAAGGATGATCATAACTCATACTAAGAGCACAATTGCCCCAGTCTTTTTGTCATAACCAACCACAAGCATAAAAAGACAAATAAAGACAACAAACACAAGTCATGAAACGTCATTGCTTCTCTAAATCCTATTTCTAGGACATCCTCGAGAAACTAGCAGCATGATTTCCAAAAGAACAAAATAAAACCATTATCATGATACGTCGCTATTTTTCTAAATCTCATAGTCAGGGCATCGCTGAGAAACTAGTATGATGTTTTTGGATTTGTGTGTTGTTGGTATTGAAAGTTTGAATTGGGGGTATGTTGGTGAGTATGAATATGGGATGAGTATGTTAGGATGTTTCCCCCAACCATTTGGGTCGATATTTGGGGAATATGGTGACCATGAACATTTTGATGTGTGAATGATGCCATAGGTTGTGTGTGTTGACTGCCTTGTCCAAATTGTTGGGTTTGGACAAGGGGAACGGTCATATTTTGTCCTTGGGATTTGATGGTATTGGACTATGTTGACATGTTAACATTTTGTTGTTTTCCTTGAATAAAGATACACCGTTTACCTCCACCCAAAGGATTTTGTGAGATACCAATGAGAGGATATGACGAAAGTGTACTCAAGGTACTAGATGTAGTTGTCAATGGAGGATTTGTATGGCTTGATGATGCCCCTATGGCATTTACCATAGTGGTAAAGAGAGGATTGGAATAACTTTCCCATACTACCGAGGAGCCAAAGGTGGTTCTAGCCGATTGTGATAGTGTTGTGGATATTGTGGGCACTGTGACGGATTGTGATCCTCCAATGGATGTAGAATTTATTTAATTGGAGTTGTTTGGAATGTTGGAGGTAGCACTCATGGTCGTTGTGACATTTTGTGAGGTAGCATCAAAAAAGGTATTGCTCGTAGTGTTTGGAGGTTGACCACTATTTGACATGTTATGCGTGTTGGTCACATTAGGGTTAGGAGATGTTGATCTCAACATGTTAATGTAAAATCCATGGGGCAACTTAGCTCCTTGACTTAAGAGTATGGCCAAATATTTGTCTCTATCATATAGGACCATTTGTTCCACAAATTGGGATGCCTCTGGATCTTGTGTTGCTACCTCTAGGTTTTCCTCAAGTATTTGTCTGTATTCATCCTTACATAAGAATGGTTCAAAGGGATTGTTTGATGATGATGGTATGGTCATGAGAGGTTGATTATTTGTGTTTCCAAATGGGTTGTCAAATGTCCAATTTGGGTCATACATGTGATTGTTAACATTGGAAGTGGAGTTTTGTCCAAAATTTTCCATTTTTCATTTCTATCTTTGGAGTCTAGTTTCCACCATAAAATGAGATTGCTCAAATGAAAATGACAAGAATGACAACTAAATGCGAGGATGGTGCTAGCCTATGTTTTTTTTTTTCAATAAAGGATGACAATGCAAGACTATGTTTTCTAAAGAAAATGCCAACTAGGATGACTAGGTGATGATGACATTTGTCTAAGGAAATGGTTGATGTAACATGACGAGTTTGTCAAAGCCAAAATGTCAAATGAGGACTAAGATGATAATGTTGACTAAGGACTTAATATGATAAATGCAAGGTATAGGTTCAAAATGACGACTAGGATGAATAATATTTTTGTATTTTTGGGAAGAAAGTATGCAAGGTATAAACTAGAATGCAATTTGGAGAAAAGGATACCTAAACACTTCTAAGCTCAATCTTTGTTTTTGATTTTGGTTACTAAAGGACTTGTTGAAAATGACAAAATGACAAGGTCAAGATGACTAGTGATTTTTCCTAACTAGACTATTGAGTTGGAAACTCTCACAAAAGGGGCAATGGCCGATAAAAAGAGAGGATGATTAAGTCCAAGATAACCTAGTTTCAAAAACAATGATGTTGCAAGTTGTGTTGAGATCAACCTAATCCAAAGTGTGCAAGGATGAAAACCTAGCGTCAAGCTAATGCCTAATGTATGCATCTAACATTTGAAAGATTAAGCCTATGGTCAAGAATATGAACTAATGGCAAAATGATAAAAATAAATTAAAAAAATTGAGCAATTTCAAGGTTGGTTTGAGATGGAATCCTCTTGGAAACAATGTCTGACAAGAGATTGATAGAGTTTAGACTCAGTTTGGACTTGGTATGAAGATTTTATTTCTGCCAGGCAAATGTGTTCTTTGAGACCTTAGATGTGTCATAGTATTTCAAATGCATTTTAGTTTAAGC
Organism: Sequoia sempervirens; assembly: GCA_007258455.2. NCBI lineage: Eukaryota > Viridiplantae > Streptophyta > Pinopsida > Cupressales > Cupressaceae > Sequoia > Sequoia sempervirens. The sequence continues at coordinate 170,123,132 of VDFB02026320.1, read as the reverse complement.
GAATGTGGCTCTGGAACTTGTTAGCTCTAAAAAACGTAGGAAAAATACCTCAAGAGGTTTCCAATCTCTTGATACGTTTTAGGGTAACAGACAAGGCCAAATGATTTAGACCTTCTACTCTTTAGGTGTTGCCAGACCTAGGTAGGTGTACCTATAACAATGAAGCAAACTTGACCAATGTTTATTTCCTAAAGCAATTTACCCACACTGGAAAATAGGAATGGATAAATGAGCTTTAATTTGGTATAAATTGTATAAAAAATATCAAGGAAAAAATATAATATGTTCATATGTAAAATTGAATGAAATTAAACAATGAATAACAGAGACTACTGCCTTATTGGGGGTATGCAGTCAAATGAAAATCTGAAATGATTAACTTCTTTCTAGAAGATACTCAAATTGTTTGGCATACAATTTTAAGTTTATAACTGGTATAAACATGCAAGGATGTGACTATTGAGTTCTTAATGATCCAAATGAGATTTCTTAATTACTATGACTGACTAAAAGGACTTAATCTTTCCTTCAAAGAACCAATTAATCCAATCATACAAATACAACAAGTGTGCACTGATAAACTAAAAAATATCCTTGATATATCAGTTTAAACAATTAGAAAACATCAACCTTGGAGACAACTTCAGCAATACTTTTAATTAACACGACAAGCAACTGAAACTAGAAAAATTTCATCTCATCAAATAAATTCAATTGAAAACTCCATCATTTTTTACATGCATCATAGTCTCAAAAATATAAACATTCTAATCTACTGTATTTTTTATTCGATCTCTACTCTATATCCCATTCACTGTCAAAAATAAGTATTTATACATTGCACACATGAAAAGTTGCATCCATTCCCATTCACATCCACGGCGATCCATTTATTCGGGCATTTTCCATGTTCATTAGACACCCGTTGAGACATCTTACCACTTCCCCGACACTCCAAGTCTCTTCAACTGTCAATATATTATATATCGCTATGTTGTCATGCATTCCTACCGATGTTCTGAGTCTCACTGATGCCCTGTGCCTTCAGTCTTGATTATTGCTGTGACTTTAGGGGTCGACAAACATTCCTCTAACTACATCATGTTTTGCCGAGATTTATCCTTCGTCAATTCTAATTGCCAAGACATAGTGGTTTTCCTACTGATGGACTTCATTCGGCATGACTCTCTTAGCTCTCACCGATGAAGCAAGTCTCACCGATGATTGCTAAGTCAATATGAAATCCTGTCGGTGTGACAAAGGGGGTCGATAAGACTCCATAAGCTCATCCCAATGATAGTGATGGAATCTCCCTCTATTTTATTAGCAAAACCAGATGAATACTATGAGACATTACTTTGATAGCTCTTGTCTCGCCGATATTTCACTTTATGCCTCGATCGATAAGACAAAATGAGCTCGATATGACTTATTTCGATAACTGTTTTCTTGCCAATAAGACCCTGTTGTCGCTGAGACTGTGCATTGCCTCTTGCCAATATCAATCCTTAGATGAAAAATTATCGCTATGACATTCCTGATGTCTTGCCGATAAACTGCAAAAGACACACATTAGTATGAAATGCTTTATGGATCGGGGAGACCCTCATCATCTCATGTTGATATGGTTTATAAATTCAAATGCTCAGGGCCAGGTGAATTCTATGGGACCAAATGATGAAAACAAACTAATGCATGAGAAAAATGTTATGCAAAGTAGATACTTATGCTTATGGTATGGGAATTTTTGGGAACTAATGAGTATAGGCAAGCATGAAAATTTCCAAAATTTTATAGTTCTAACAGTGGCTCCGTCTGGGATGAATGATTGTGAGATCATTGTAAGGATCCAAATTTCTGGGTGAGCAAACCAAACTTTCAAGGTGATGGACCAATGAGAAGTATAAAATGAGTGGAAATGGAGATGAACATGACCCAATATTATTGTACATGGAAAGATTTATTTTAAAAGAAGGAATGTCAGGATTGTACATGTACTAGAAATTCCTATTCCTTTTATTTCCTAAACTATTGTGCATGGAATAAATTTTTTTGAGAGAATTGTCAAGAGTTGTCCATGCACTGGAAACCCTTAATCCTTTGTATTCCTTTGGCAACAAAATCATACTTCATTTCGGTAAATGATGGCTCAAGGCCACCCAAAAGAAAGGCCCATACTTTCCTCTGTCATAAATTTTATTTTGATTTGAACTCAATGAACTTCTCTTGAAAGTATTCATGTCATCCTCCTTGATACTCTTGATGTCATAAAGATACTTGCAACTCTTTCCCTCATTTTGATCTAGGTCCTGCATCATGAAATGATATCCCTGATGATTTGAAAACTAAAAAACATTCTTTATTCATCATATAACTGAGATTAATCTGCACAGGCAATCTGTAATCATAATGCAACCAAGGAATACAACTTTCATGTACATGAGGAGGGAAAAAATCATGATCATTTGTGTCACTCATCTCAATATTCGAATGCTTCTCACAAAAATCTAAATGCTCTATCATATCAACACTATTTGAGATAAATAAATCTGAAACATTTTGCACATCTTCCATATTACCATTTGACACTGAAATATGATTCATATCTTCAATATCATGCATATCTGAACCAATCAAGGCTGGTCTCCTATCATCCTTGGTATTCCAATAAATGTCTTCTCCACATGAGTTAGAAATTTCTAAATCGCATACCTCTTCTTGAATGGATATAGATTTTTGATCAACTTCAAAGGTTTCTCCATCATCTCAAGAAATGCACTAGGAGTCATATGATTCATTGCACAAAGAACTTTCACTGTCAAAAAAAATGTAGGCTATACATAGGACTTCAGAATCACCTTCATGTGCACATCTCTCGTATTCAAGAGTTAGCATATCTGAAATTTTCTCACTACTGAGTGAACATGTTTCTTTTTCCATATCTTCCATTATTTCTCCCTCTTCTTGGTCTCCATAAGAGCTGAAAATATCTCCTTGTTGTAGATCATGACTCACATGACTGTCCTCAAACTCTACCTCATTGTGGCATGATACATCCTAATCATGGAGTGGTTCACTGTCAAATGGGCCCGTATTTTCCATTACCTCTTCTCCTTGATCACCACAAGAACTGCAAGAATCACCATGTTGTAAGTCAAAATCCACATATTCATCTTCACCATCTGAATATTGATTTGATCCTTCATAACATGTATTGCCTTCCTTATCACAATCTGTTATGCAAGAGAGATCTCTTGTATCTTCATCTTCATCATGCAGGCTATCATATGAATCATTCTAACCTACACATGTCTCATCTTCTATTGGTTGCATTGTTTGATCAATTTCTCTATACTCATCAGAAATACAACTATTGGATTCAACATTGATAGTGTTCTCATACCTTATCCTCTCCATGATATCAATAAATTTATTCACTCGATCAAAGGCATGCTATATTGATGATTCTGGCCAATAAGTTGATTCAAGTTTCCAAACTCTTATGAATTGTGCAACAAAAGGGGTCTTGTAGGCATACATTTTGGAGGTAATTGCATACAGATATTTATCATCCTATTGTATAGAGAGCTTTTATCTTCTCCTTCATGTCTCCTTATGTTAAGAAACATATCAAAGGGGTAAATTCCACATTCTAATTTTGCGATGGAATCTTGGCTTTGAGTATGTACGTATTCATCTTCTTCCTCCTCAAGCTGCTGACTTGGGTATACATTTCATTGCAAGTTTTGATTGACACCTTCATGTGGGTTGGAATTGTGTTGATCATATTGATAGTCTTGATAGCTTACCATCCTTTGTCCAAGAGGGTCTAGATAAGCACTTACTTGCTTCAATAGTTGTGGTGAATAACTGTTTTATTGTGCATGATATGCATTGCCTCCATTGTGAAGATCTTCAATTGTATTATCAAGCACTTATGGGGTCCAATGCCTGTTTCCACTTGTGTATTCATTCTTATTACAGAATCTCTTGATTGTAACAGTTGTTGTTTCAATTGTAGTGTTTCTTTGTCCAATTGCAGTCGTTGCTCTTTCAATTCTTTAATTTCTCTTATCAACTACTGCCTTCTAAAATATTCTTTTGTTCCATACACAAATTGTCTATCCATTCTTCATCAAGTTTTTACTAGAGTCGCCACCTACTTTTCCAAAAGTAGGAAAATGATTCTTTTCAAATTATTTTTTATTTTCCCTAGCAGAATCATTTTTTTTTTTAACTTCTCAAACTATGAATCTTTCTTCAATGACTCTATATTATAGCCTTCAACTGGATATCCTGCAATAACTTCCCCAGTAGAGTCGCCAATTTGTTAGCTCTCAAAAATGTAGGCAAAACAACTCAAGAGGTTTCCAATCTCTTGATACATTTCAGGGTAACAGACAAGGCCAAATGATTTAGACCTTCTACTCTTCAAGTGTTGCCAGACCTAGGCGGGTGTACCTATAACAATGAAGCAGACTTGACCAATGTTTATTTCCTAAAGCAATTTACCCACACTAGCAAATAGGAATGGATAAATGACTTTTGATTTGGTATAAATTGTATAAGCAATATCAAGGCAAAAATCTAATATGTTCATATGGAAAATTGAATGAAATTAAACAATGAATAGCGGAGACTAGTGCCTTATTGGGTGTACGGAGTCAAATGAAAATCTGAAATGAGTAACTTCTTTCTCGCAGATACTCAAATTGTTTGGCATACAATTTTAAGTTTATAACTGGTATAAACATGCAAGGATGTGACTATTGAGTTCTTCTTAATGATCCAAATGAGATTTCCTAATTACTATGACTGACTAAAAGGACTTAATCTTTCCTTCAAAGAACCAATTAATCCAATCATACAAATACAACAAGTGTGCACTAATAAACTAAAAAATATCCTTGATATATCAGTTTAAACAATTAGAAAACATCAACCTTGGAGACAACTTCAGAAATACTTTTAATTAACACAACAAACAACTGAAACCAGAAAAATGTCATCTCATCAAATAAATTCAATTGAAATCTCCATCATTTTTTACATGTATCATAGTCTCAAAAATATAAACATTCTGATCTACTATATTTTTTATTCGATCTCTGCTCTATATCCCATTCGCTGTAAAAAAAAATGGGTATTTATACATTGGACACATGAAAAGTCGCATCCATTCGCATTCACATCACAACGATCCATTTTTTCGGGCCTTTTCCATGTTCATTAGACACCTACTGAGACATCTTGCCGCTTCCCCGACACTCCAAGTCTCTTCGACTGTCAATAGATTATTTTTCACTATGTTGTCATGCAGTCCTACCGATGTTTCGAGTGTCACTGATGCCTTGTGCCTTCAATCTTGAGTATCGCTGTGACTTTAGGAGTCGACAAACATTCCTCTGGCTACATCATGTTTTTTTGAGATTTATCCTTCATCAATTCTAATCACCAAGACATAGTGGTTTTCCTGCCGATGGACTTCATTTGGCATGACTCTCTTAGCTCTCATCGATGAAGCAAGTCTCACCAATGATTGCTAAGTCATTATGAAATCATGTCAGTGTGACAAAGGGGGTAAATAAGACTCCATAAGCTCATCTCGATGACAACGACAGAATCTCCCTCCTTCTTATTGGTGAGACTGGATGAATACTACGGGACATTACAATGATAGCTCTTGTCTCACCGATATTTCACTTTATGCCTCAATCAATAAGACAAAATGAGCTCGATATGACTTATTTCGATAACTATTGTCTTGTCGATAAGACCCTGTTGTCACTGAGACTATGCATTGCCTCTTGCCGATATCAATACTTAGATGAAAACTTATCGCTATGACATTCCCGATGTCTTGCTGATAGATTGCAAAAGACACACATTAGTATGAAATACTTTATGGATCGGGGAGACCCTCATCATCTCATACCGATATGGTTTATAAATTTAAATGTTGAGGCTCAGGTGAATTCTATGGGACCAAATGATGAAAACAAACTAATGCATGAGCAAAATGTTATGCAAAGTAGATTCTTATGCTTATGGTATGGGAATTTTTGGGAACTAATGAGTATAGGTAGCCATGAAAATTTTCAAAATTTTACATTTCTAACAGAACTGACGAATGCGACAGGATTTGACAAATGTGGTTCTGTGAGACTCAGATGTATCACGACGCAAGCAATTGTGGTGTTTTTTAGATCCAATGTGGTTTAACAGATCAAATGTGTTTTAAAATTTGGAAAATGTGTTGCAACAGAGCGATTGCATTTTGTCAAATGTAGTGCAGAATATTAAAAGGTAAATTTTTTTATGTTTGTGGTCGAAAACCCAAATTGTTGAAATGTTGATTTGTTTCTTGATGTTTGGGTGTTGTTTGTTTTGTTTAAGTAACCAACAAACACTTGGCAAGCATGATGTTTTGGTTTCTGCAAACGCACATGAGACAAGCATGATCCTAATAGGCCAATAGGTCAAGGGTTTGTATACATGATATAGCCCACCGATATACCCCGGATTGGTGCTAAACACCTTTCCTTCTCGAGAGCGGATAGCTTAGAAGTTTGGTGGCACAGACTCCCTTCTTTGCATGCACTTATACGGGCACACCAAATTTAGATTCTTGGGTCATCACTTCCCAAGAATTTCTATCTCTATTCAAGGGGATCAGTAGTGAGTGTCTTCGGGCATGATACTGTACCCTACACTATACCAAGCAACGACTAAAAAATGGTTTGCCTCTAAAACAATAGGTGTTTAGTAAGGGCATTTTGTTCATAGAGCATGATCCATGCGACGAGAGTCCCCTTTCGGATCCATCTTGTCGAAACCATACGCATGATTCTTGGGATTTCCCCTAGAATCCACTTTTATATACCGGCTAGAAGTCCCTCAGGTTCAAGGTGCTACCAGTCTAAGTCATCTTGGGGTGAGTACTTTTTTCCACCAGAACAAGCCCAAGTTCTAGAGTCAATAACCGTTTCTCTTACACCCATGATCGTCTGAAAGTGCAAGGCAAGAGGATACTTCGATTACTAAGTCTTAAGGGTGTATAATAGATAAAATGGGTCTGGTTTTCTAATCACCAAGTTTTCACAAGGTGAGAGCATAATCACCTACCATTTGTTCAAACAGAATCAAACACTTGCAAATAGAGTTCATTTTATAGCACCAAAGGAAATGTTCCTAAATTAAAAATTGCAAACAAGTGGTTTTAAAAATGAGTCTTCGACTAATAGAGCTGCAAAACCCCAAGTTAGTAGTTTCATAAATGTCTTGATCCAACGAGAAAGCTGCAAAAAAATTAAGTTAGGACAAGAGATTAAAAATCAAATTAAAACTTAAAAGTTAGTAAATAACTAAATTAGAAAATGAAGCTAAACTAAACTAAGAAAAGGAAATCAAAAAAAACTAAAAACTACGAGATTGTTTTTTTTTTGTTGCTCCAAAAGAAGCAATTTTTGGGAGCCCCACTCCAAAGCCACACGCTACAAATAGAAGATTGGTGAACAAAAAAAAACACCAATAAAAACAACAAACTAAAATAGTGATAACTTTTTCAAAAATAAACAAAATTTTAAACTGTAGATATCTATGGAAAGTTAAGACATAGTCCTTCAAAACCCAAAAATATTTTTGCAAAATCCTACAAGACAAAAGCGCTATAAACAAAAGAAAATTTGGATCTTAACAACTAAATCCTAAAAAAGTTGTGATCACTAAAACAGCCATAACTTTCTCAAATCTTAGCGAAATTTTAAACCGTTTGAAGTTCTGGAAAGCTGATAACGGGGCCTACAAAAATCAGATAATTATTTTAAATGATTTTATACACCCATTTTTCTGTGCTCAAAAGAAGATGACGGGATTTTGTATGAATTTTTTTGCTGTAACCTGCAAAACAACAAAAATAAACAAGAAAACAAAAATTTCTCTAAAAAATTACGGGTTCACTAATGTATCTAAGGGTTATTTTTGGATTTTTATATTATCAAATCAATAAAGCATAAAACCCAAAGAAGCTATCAAGAACAAAGGAAACTAAAATAAATGAAACAAGTATACCTGTCACTCGTTGAAGCCTCCATGATTTACCTTCATAGCACCTTCTAACTTGTCGATTGATGTGTTGCCCTCAGACTCAATGTGTGAGCCATCTGAAAACAAAGACTAAGTCCTACACAAGCTTTGAAGGATTTGGATTGTCTAAAATGAAATCAAGTATCTATGTCTATGACGAAATGAATCTAATGCTTAAGACAATTATGCCAAAATCACTAATAAAAATCCAAGTATATGAATATGTCTAAATTTCTAAGTGTCTAAGCATCCAAGCGTAATCGAAATTGTGAGCAAAATTGGCATTTTATAGAAAATACAATTTTGGACGGACAGATGAGATTGAAAGTTGGTGAAAGCCTAAAATCAGAGGTCAAAATTTAATGTGACAATCCTTAAACAAGGTTAGGGAAAAATCATTAAATGAGTGGTCAATATGTCATCTGAGAAAGTCAAATTGGCGGTCGAGAATAAATGAGATAATTAATCAAAGAAATAAATATTTTCAAAAATCAAGAAGATAAAGACTGTTTGATTTGTAGGATTCGAAAAATCAAGAAGATAAGAGGTGGACAGAAAAAAAGATTTGAAAAATCTAAAATCAAATAAAAGTTATTTGATTTTTATCATTATTTTGAATTAAAAATAAATTTAACTCAAAAATGAGGAAAAATCATGTGAGAGCAAATAATTAAAATCTTTAATCATTTACTAAAAAGCGAGAAAATTAGAAAGTGGAATAATTTAAATAAATGATTTTATTTAAATTAGAAAAAGCCAAGAGATAGGAAGTGGACAATTTTAAATAAATATCTTTATTTAAAATCAGAAAAAGTGATGGTGGACGATAATTAAATAAATTAAAGAATTTATTTAATTATAAGAGGTCATGAGATATTAATGACACATTAAATAAATAAAACTTATTTATTTAAATAATCAGGAGGAAATAATGGACAAGGATAATTAAATAAATTAAGAAAATTATTTAATTATGAGACATTAGATAATTAGTGACACTTTTAAATAAATAAATAAAATTTATTTATTTAAATAATCAGGAGGAATAAAAGACATGAATTAATTAAATAATAATTAATTATTTAATTAATAGTTGAATTTGGACTATAGACGAAATATGATAAGACATAAAAATATGGTTTACGAGTCTAGGCCATTTTTATGTGTCTACACATAGCTTCTTGTTGCTACTCCAAGAGGACTTGTACCTTTTCAGCAACCTCCTTAACCTTTACGTTGAACTCACCATTATGATAATATTTTAACTTTTTCATAGCCTTTTCAAAAGGGTCCTCAATCTCATCATATGGACTATAAAAAGAATTTTTTTCATTATATCTTCTTTAATGTCACAGATACCAGTCCATTCCTTCTTCCTTGATGTCACTACATCAATTGTCAAATTTTTCATCAACTAGCATCCTGAGGTTATTCAACATTATTCCAAATTTCTCATAAACTTCTTTGGAAGTTGCCTTGAAATAATTATTGTGTGGTCTTAGAACACGCCCCACTTTGCTCGTTGTCAAAGTGTGGACCCCCTTTTTGTTGTTGTTCTTTTCTTTCCTTTGTCTTTACTTGCTTTGTGTGTTGCTTTCAGAGGAAATGGTAAAATGGAAGTTTTGTTTCACCTTGCCTCGTCATTTCCTAAATCCTTGTCTTTACCGGATTTGGGATGTTGCGGTTTTTTCCCTAAGTCTTGTCAATTTACCATACCCCGGAGTTCTAAAGTTGATGCGGTTGTGCTAAAGATATTGTATCTTTGGTCGGTCCTAGTTGCCTGCCCAATCGGTAAGCTAAGCCTAGCGAGTCATCACCAAGGTAAATCATTCTGGTGTGTGCGTCCTTTTTTTTATCAGTTAGTCTAATGGTTGCTTTTCGTTTTATTTAGTTGGAGGTCAGAAACCAGAGGTTCTATTGTGAATATGTTTAAATTATTTTGGTCCTACTTGAACCTAGTTCTCGGTTCCTCTCTTTGCACCTGGTTCTCATGAACTAGGTGGGTAAATGTCTCGATTCTTGGTAATCTTTCCTATGCTTGGTACCTGAGGATTCAAACCTTGTGATCATTAACGGTCATGTATCCAAAGTGGATTTTCTTTATAAATTTCTTTCCTCATAATAATCAAAATGACATGCAAGCATGCCACATAATATTTTTGTGTTGTCTTCTTCTCTAGTGGTGGACTTGCACAGAAACCAAGGTTTTCATGATTTGAACCCTAATCCACCATGATTGCACCTTTATTCAAGAAAATTAATGCATTGTAATAGGGAAATAATGAAGGTGGTGAGCTACACATATACTTGGCACCACCTTGAGCATGCAGTTACTTTCATAGCACTCCACATCGCGCTATACTGCTAATTTGTAAGGACATTGAAAGATTAATATTGATATTGTGGTGCACAAAGAAAGGTAAACCTAGAGAAACCAAGAACATAGTTACCAAGGGTTTTGAAATTGCATTCTGAAAAAAATTTGTATCACTAGAAAAATCAGGTATGTTTCGGATAACCGAAGTTATGTTAGTCATTTTATACATGCATGTCTCAAGATAATGGTGTCTCCTCTAGTAATTAAAATGTTGATTATTTTGAAATGAAATTAACCAAATGGTAGATTGCAAGTTTCATGAATTGTTGAAGATAACTGGTCAAAATTAACCCTAACTCGCACACAAGGCACATATCTATTGAAAAATGAAAAACGCACAAGTGAATACCAGAAGATGAATTTCAATATTTTGCTTCGCAATCCATACTAGTTGGTGGGATAATTATTGACACCCATTTAGGATGGATTTCTGATGTTGAATTCATCACACGAGCCCAGAAATAAAATGCTTCTCATGTTGGAAGAATGAAGAAAAACATCTCATTTTGTTGTTTTGTGTTGTCATTGATGTCACCATGTTGCAACTGCAAGATTAAGTATGAATTTGATCTGATATTCTAGACCGGTATCTGAAACGGTGTGAAGCTCACATCCTCTAGTATTTTGTTTTGCAATCATTTGTTGTTGATTATTGTTTCTTGTGGTTTTGGAAGTTGGTTTATGGATTTTGGCAGCACATACATTCAAAATCTCATGTATTCAAATGCCCATATGGTGTATCGACATTATTCTATTAATTTCAATTTTTCTATTAGGTCTATCTTTGGACAACCTAATGGATAGATGATGTAATGGTGAATTAACTTTGTTTTACAAGTATTTGTGTGACCTATCTTAGGTTCATGCCGACATGATGTAGTGTGTTGAGTGTTTGAATAGTTTTTGGAAAGATTTTGTGAAAGCCTGAAGCTAACATTTGGTATTTTTGATGAATAAGAGTTGCATCTAATTAGGCCAGCCTAATTGATGCTTGTGGATGGATTAGGTATATATATTGGACAATTTTTTGAAGATTGATATATAGATGATGCAGTTGTGAATGTGAATGTGAAGAAGTGCAAATATGATGAAGTGTGTCAAGTCAATTTACTAAGCTTCATTGGAACTAAATCAGCACTTGTTAGGTGTACATTATCAGTTCATTTTCTATTTGTAAGTCATTTTGTCATTCTAATTCTATAGGAAATGAGCCTCTAATTTTGGATAGTGAGTCCTAGCAGTGAGCCACCCCATTTTGTAATATCTTATAACTGGTTATACTATATTGTGAGCTAATATTCACTATGGTTTTTCCCATTTTGGGTTTTCCATGTAAAAATCCTTGTATTCATGTGTTTTGTGATTTCATGTTTTGGTAATGCTCTTATTTATCTTCATTGTTATATGCATTAGAGTTATTGGATGGTATTTGTTCAGTAAGTTTAAGAATATATTGATTCACCCCCCCACCTTTCAGTATCTTGGAAACTCAATAATTGGTATTAGAGCCTGGTTCCTCTGGAGAAGCCTAACAACTTGAGGAAGATCCTAAATATGGAACAAATGAATGATAAAGAAGAGCTTTAGGCTGCACTTGAGGGTCTTGGAAAAGGTCAAAGTGAAAACAAAGATCTAAAAGAAAATCTTGAAGATGCAAATGAATGTGCCTAGAAATTAAAAGAGTAATTGAAGAAGTTGAAAGAAAGGAATAGGGAAGTAACTGATCAATTGAAGTAGGCTAATGAATAAATTACCAATTTGAAGGTGCAAGTAGAAGAAAAGAAAAGAATTAAAGAATTTCTAAATAAAATGGTGCAAAGAAAGACTAATGAGTGCACTAAGCTTGAAAAAGAAGTGGTGAATATGAAAGTAGATCTAGAGAAAGTGAAACTTTATGAAAATAATTTCAAATCTAGCTCAAAAAATCTTGATGAGTTGATTTCAAGGCAGAAACTGAGTAAAGACAAAGGTGGCTTGTGAATGGAAGGAGGTGAAAACTCTAAGGATAATTAGAAGACTCGGAATAAAGGAAAGTAGAAAGGAAATTCAAGGAACTTTTCTAGGAGACCACCTGTGAGACAACCTAATGCACAAAGGTATCCATCCTTCAATGGTATTTGTTTTTCATGTAACAAATTTGGTCACAAGGCAACATAATGTAGGAGTAGGATGAATCAGTTTCTTAGTTCCTTCTCTAGTACATGTTTTGCATGCAAAATAATTGGACATAGGGATAATGAATGCTAAACTTAGATGGTGAATTGGTCTAATGGAGGAAGAATGAATCAATCCTTTAATGGTTACTATTATACATGCAAAAAAATTGGACACAAAACTAATCAATGTAGATCAAGGGTTTATGGAGGTTTGAAAATTTAGAAAAAGTGTTGTCTACTACAATTGCAACAAACTAGGACATATCTCAAGAGTTTGCAAAAGAAAAAAGGGTAAGCAGACTGATCTAGTAGAAAAGAATGAACCTATGAATAAAGTTGACAAGAATGAGATTAAGCAAGAAATTAATAATATTTGGAGGAAGAAAGAAGAGACTGAGATGAATGATGTGTCTATGCCCTCATCTGGTATAGACAACTCTGGGAATTAGACCTAGCAAGGTCTTAGGGGGAGATTTAACAAAAAATTGTTTGAACCCACTGATGATTGGCATGTCAGTATTTGGCACAAAGATATATTATAAGAAATTATTTGTTAAAGGTTACACAAGTGGAACTGGAAGAAAATATGAAGGCATGATCATTGGGAAAGAAAATTAGGGTTTTTCTAAGTAGAGAAGAAGATTTTTTAGTAGCTTTTTGAAATCTGTCGCATTTAATGCAAATTACGGTAGATTTTTGTTTTATAAAGTAAATATGTAAGGAATTTTAATCACTTGTGCATTTGAATAAATTGAAGAGCATTTTGGAGTGTTCTTGAGGTGATTTGAAGTTTGAGTTTTGAAAACCCTAGTTCTGGTTCTTCATGAAGAAAATATATTCTACTTTTTTGTGCAGTTGTGGGTTTGTGTGAATCATCTTTTTGAATTGTTTGAGTTTGAAATTGTGAAGAATGGCAACCCCTATAGTTGTTAAAGTGTCGGAAAGACCTAGACCAATGTATAGGAAATATTCTATGCAGGTCTTCAAAGATGACCCTATGGGTTCCTTCTCATCAATCCCCAATGGGGTTATGTCAACCAAGGACACAAGAATGTACATCCAAGTAAAAATAGATGAATTCAATCACAACAAATTGATTGATACTTGGAAAAATAAGCTCATTGTAGATAATTTCTTAGTGAAACCTGAATACTCAAACCTTGTTGCGAAGAGATTGGACAGATGGAACTAATTTCCCAATTTCAGTTTTGTGGTTGATGATAGATATGTGAAACCTGTTCTCAGCAAAATACATGATAAATTCTTGTGGACTGACTGACCTCATCTAATAACTAAGAAGGAGATTAGGGTTTTTACTGTACTTTGTGACACCAGACCATTACCCGTGCTAAAAGTTGTGAACAATGAAGTGGTGATGGATCTCAATCATGTTGAATATGACAAAAGAGCTCTTACAATGAAGTCAATCACTAATCCTACTTTGAAGTATGTCGTTATCATGATTGGTCATAAAATTTACTTCACCAACAGAGAGAACTATGTTTCTTCCATAGCTATTTATATTGATTTTGATATGGTAGTCAATGTGTGAACTTCTCTGACAACAGTTGCTTGAGAATTTAAAGTCGACCAAAGAAAAGAGTTATGCATTTAAATTTGGTTCTTTGATTATGTGTCTGTTATTCTATTTTCTGAAAAGACTTCCTGGAAGGGATGATATGGTATTCTAGGATACATCCAGACCTATGGCACATCATATTTCTGATCACTTACACAATATGGGTGATTTGAAGAATAGAGGTAACGCTCTAATAGCATTCTTTGTTGTATTTAGGAGAAACATGAATGAGAGAGAAAGGATTCTAAGGAAAGTTGTTGACAAATATAAAAATGGCATCATATTTCATGTTTCCTCTGATGAATGCATGATTGAAGTAGTTGACCCCTGAACCATATGGATTCAACCATTGGGATATGAAATTACAGAAGATGAAGTTGAGGGCTATGTACATATGTTGTTGAAAAGTCTGAAGGATCCCAATAAACCTAGAATTGGCACTTATATAGAAAAATCTATGGAGATTCACATGGAGCACAAGAATCCAATAATAAGAAATAATGTGGAAAAGAAGCATAGAGAAGCTGGATTCACTAATGAGCAGATTGCACTAGGAAGGGATAAGAGAGAAGAGTTGAAGGGAGAATCATCAAGTTTGAGGAGATCCAGCAAAACTGCTCCTTCTAAACCCTCTGTGGCTTTTGCAGTAAAAGTTGAACCCAGTACTGCTCATAAAGGTAAAGGCCCGGTTTCTTCCGAACCTACTACTAGATCTAGGAAAAGGAAAGAAACTCTTCCACTGGTGCCTAGGAAAAGAGGAAAGAAAGATAAAGTTGTAAGGGAGAAAAACCTTAGTGTCACAGATGATCAAGATGAAGAGGAAGTGGATCCTGATGTGAAATTGGTAAGGAAAAGAAGAGGAATTTTATCCTCTAGTGAACGTGCTTCTAAGGAAGTTGGTATTGGTTCTAAAAGAGTGAATATTTTGTCATCTTCTGATGAAGAGGAAGAATAGTAGTTTGGTGTACATGTACATACCAAACCAGAGTCGAAGAAAACCAAGGTGTCTAAAGAAGCCTCTCTGGTCTAGGGAGAACAGAAGGACACTCTGGTAAGTCCTGGCCCCTGTTTCAAATTAGAGGCAACTCTCAATTCTTTGTTACATTTTGAAAACATGTTGAAGCCTACAATAGAATATTATGATCATGTTAGAAAAGAGGATAAGAAAAAATAAATTTTAGCTATCATTCAATATGTTATCATCTTGGAAGTTAAGTGGGATGATGTGAAGAAAGATGTGCCTAAGAATATGTGGGTAGCCCTGATGAAAAGGAGATCAGAGGTTTTTGAATTTGAAGAGAAAATCAGAAATGATACATTTGATAAAATTGGGTTTTCTCTGACCCCAGATGATCTGGAAACTATGAAAAAGATATGTGTAGATATGTTCTAGATGAAGAAAATGGTTAATATTTTCATGACTAGGGATAAAAAGAAAATAAAGAAGATTAAGAAGGAAATTGCTGAAGTGATCCAGGATAGAGAAAAGAAATATGGCATGCTTAAGAAAATGAAGATGCTTCTACTGAAAATGTTGAGGAAGGTATTCCTCTTGGTACATGTGATGCAGATATTTCTATAGACATTAGTGTTGAAAATGATCCATGTGTGGAAAATGATCTTCTAGAAATGAAGAAGTAGAATGAAGGTGAAGCTGAGCCTAAAAAGAATGATGATGCTCCTCCAAAGTACACTGAAGGTGAAAAGGATAATGATGGTAAAGATAATGTTGAGGAAGAGAAAAATGAAGGTGAAAGTAAAGGAAATGATAATGAAGGTAACAGGGATGAAGACAAGGATGAAGATGAAAATGGTAAAGAAGAAAAAGAAAAGGAGAAAGAAGAAGAAAAATAGAAAGTGGAAGAAGAAAAGAAGGAAGAAGAGAAAAATGAGGAATCTAGGAAGAATGAAGAAATTCTAAAGAAATTTGTAGAATCTCAGAGATCTCTCAAAGAATCCTCCGCCAGTGATGATGTGTTGAAGGACTTGCTATCCAAGCAAATCAGATTCCAGCAGGTGATTCCTCCAGAGCTTTTGCAACTTCCTATGATTCAAGGCTACGTGGACTTAGATACAATTTCTCTTGTGCATAAGATGGTATTAGGATATGCAATGCATGCATTTGGTAGAAGGGATATTTTGGAGACACACTAGAAAGGAACAAAAATGATTGAAGATGCTCTTAAGGCACTATAGGAGACAACACCCCATACGTTAATTGATACATATCTCATTCCAATAAGAAATTTGAGATTGTTATTGGACTCCTTTAAGGAGTATGCCTCTAGTCTTGGAGAGAATACTAAACACGAGGTTGAGGAGAAGCTGGTAGAGAAAAGGTTATTGTCATTGCATGACAAGTGTGCTTTGGCACACACTAATGTTGAGAAAAATATGGAATCTGTGCAAATCTATGAGACTGAAGCTAATGTTGTTTTTGCTTTTTGTTTGAAGTGGCTGGATGCCACTCTGAGCATTAAAAATGTTATGGACTCCATTGAATCCTAGTTGACTACTATCTCTGGTACCTACAACGCATCCAAGGATAGAGACAGATCAACTTGGAATGCTATGTCAGCTCATAGAGATAAATTATTTATGTTACAGAAGCAAAAGGCATAAATCATTAGGAAATTTGGTCAGTTAGGTGATCTTGTGAGAATGGAGTACACCCCGGTTGCCAATGCTTTGTAAATTATAGAGTAACTTGCAAAGAAAAGTTGGGAGAATGGTAAATCTGCATGGCAAGGTATTCTTAAGGAGCTTCAAGGCTCGCCATTCTCTGGTTAATGTTTTTTTTTTCATATTTTATGTTGTGCAACCCTTTGTCCTTGATGTCAAAGGGGGTGTGAAGAGTGATGAAATAATGGTGATAGGGAGAGAAGTGTTGTACATAAGAGGTTTTGTAAAAAAAAATTGGCACATGTTGCCATCAATGAAAAAAGGGGGAGATTGTTGGAAGAATGAAGAAGATCTCATTTTATTGTTTTGTGTTTTCATTGATGTCACCATGTTGCAACTACAAGATTAAGTATGAATTTGACTTGGTATTCTAGACTAGTATGAAGCTTACATCCTCTAGTATTTTGGTCTGCAATCATTTGTTGTTGATTATTATTGCTTGTGGTTTTCGTAGTTGGTGTATGGATGTTGCGAGCACGTACATTCAGAATCTCATGTATTCATATGCTCATATGGTGTATTGGTATTATTTTGTTAACTGAATTTTTTCTATTAGGTCTATCTTTGGTCGACCTAATGGATAGATGGTGTAATGGTGAATTAACTTTGTTTTGTAGATATTTGTGTGACCTATCTTAGGTCCATGCCGACATGATGTAGCATGTTGAGTGTTTGAATTATTTTTGGAAATATTTTGTGAAAGCCTGAAGCCGAAAATTGGTATTTTTGATGAATAAGAGTTACATCTAATTAGGTTGACCTAATTGATGCTTTTGGATGGATGAGATATATATATTAGACAATTTTTTGAAGATTGATATATAGATGATGCAGTTGTGAATACGAATGTGAAGAAGTACGAATATGATGAAGTGTGTCAAGTCAGTTTATTGAGCTTCATTGGAATTGAATCAACACTTGTTAGGTGTACATTATCAGTTCATTTTATAGTTGTAAGCCATTTTTTCATTGTAGTTTTGTAGGTAGTGAGCATCTAATTTTGGACTGTGAGTCCTGGTAGTCAGCTATCCCATTTTGTAATATCTTATAACTAGTTATACTATATTGTGAGCTAACACTCATTGTGGTTTTTCCCATTTTGGGTTTTCCACATAAAAATCTTGGTGCTCATGTTTTTTTTATTTCTTGTTCTATTAATGCTCTTATTTATCTTCACTGTTATATGCATCAAAGTTATTGGATGGTATTTTTTCAGTAAGTTTAAGAAGATATTGATTCACCCCCTCCCCACTCTTAGTATCTTGGACATTCAACGTCTTAGTGTACTATGAATGTTATTGTAAGAGAGGGGGACCACCATGTGCAAGGCCCCAGGTCACAAAGGGCCAAGATGTGGAAGGCTTCCCTAACTTACCTCATCTAAACGAGGTGTTGGGATATGCGGGATGAGAATGGTGAGGACTATGAGGTCCTTCAACCACTCTACAGACCCAAGATGGAAAATGGGGCTAGGTGAGCTGATATTTAGGTTCAATACTACACCTCAAGAAGCTCTCTACCTGAGGATGAAAGTGTGGTCCTTGGAGGACAGCATGACACACTGGTGTTTCTAAAGTACATTGGCATCCATACGGCTAAACAACAACAGAGACAAGGTCAAACCTAAGAAAATGACTAACGGCATAGATAACTACCACTAAAGGGCCAAAATAATGTGATTAAATAAACTAAGTACTCCCTGATGTGATAAAGCAAAAATGCAAGAGTAAAGGTGGCAAGAAGGATCTCACAAAGGAACTCATTTTCTAGCTAGCTCCTTGAAAGCGCGTTCACCTACACACACAAAGGAGAGGAAAATTTTGGGTGGTTGTATAGGGGCCTACCTTAGTCAAACCCTTCTTTAGGTGTTTCCACCTCCATGAATAGCCAAGGAAATGAGATCACGAGAATAATATAGTAAATAGCACTAAAACACTAAAAAACAATGTCTTAACTCAACCAAGTGATAGAGGAGAGGAGATGGAAGCTTGCCACCTCCACCAAGAGCACTCAAGGATTCTTAGGGGAGAAAATGGGAGTACTCAAGCCTCTAATGCAATAGTGTGGTCCCAAACTTGCTCTACAAAAGTGATGGAGTGGAGCTTTTATTGTAATGGAATGGTTAGAGTGAGTGAAAGTGAGCTTGTGAATGGAGTGAAGGATTTCAACCGAATGCTTAGAGGATGTGAAGAAGATGAAATGCTTGTTGAAGAGATGAATTTGAAGGAGTGGAGAAAAATGGCCATATTCGGGTTGGTCGGCTGAAGGGGGAATGACAACTTGACTCCCAATGAGAAGTGTAATGCCTATGTAGGTTCAACCGCAGGAATCTATTGGGGATGTAAGCACACCGCATGGACATTTGCATTCCACGTGGGTGTCGCTGACACAAACACCTCCACCGATGCTTAAAACAAGTGCCGAGTGTGCTAAAATAAGTAGGCTTAGTCAGAATTAAGCCTCCGAACTTGGTTTTCTAAGGCGGGTAAAGGTAAAAAGGAGATTTGCACATGGAGTGAAAATTTACTCCTATACATTTTTCCCCCACTTTAGTGAGCACAAATACTAATGAGTGCTCGGTAAAGTAGATCAAGAAAGAGGTAGGGTTTATAAATGTATACCTAAATCATTGAGGAAGTAGACCACAATTTGGCAAACCTAAAGGTGCAGGGAAAGTGAAGGACTCCATAGCTACTCAGAACTATGAAGCTGAAAAAACAAAGCATCTTACAAGTCCACACACCTGCAAGGAGGTGACCCCCAAGATCTATCACATGAAGGAATCCCCATGAAGTAAGTGCCTTATAGGACCGCAAACCTAGAAGGAAGGCATCCCCCAAAAACTCTAGCATGCAGGAAACCCAAAGGAGGCAAAATCCGTAGAGTCAAGAAGTGGCCACGTAGGCAAGTAAGTAGCTGCACAGAAATTCAATGATCTGAAAGTCTCTCAAAGGGCTCCCTTGGGAACCCTTCAAAAGGAGAGAGGGTCCGCTCAAGGGACACACTGTTTGAAAGGAAAGGTCTAGTTAGGTTACCCCCAAGCTAGATGTGAAGAAAATGAAATAGGTCTAGTCGGGCTACCCCCAAGCTAGACATGAAAGAATCCATTTAAGGTAAGGACTTTCAAAAAGGGGGGTCCCTCGAGAACCCACCGTGAAGAGAAGGGGGGTCCCTTGGGAACCTGTCGTGAACAAAAGGGGGGTCCACTCAAGGGACACATAGTTTGAAAATAGACGTTCCTTCTTAGAGTGATCCATCATCAAGGGATCCTTTTGAAAGATATTCACTTCATCAAAGAATTTGAAAGGAAGGATGTGCCCCCACGCAAGGATAAGATTAAACTTGTTCCCACTTCAGAGGAAGGTTTTTAAGTCATTTTATTTACAAACCCATGATGAAAGAAACACATTTCATTAGGGTTCCAAGTTGAGAATGTGATTCCGAAGAAAAGCCCGTGAATATTTTCAAGAAAAGATTCGTTAACAATGAATACATTTTCTGAAAATTGAAATGTTAAAGAAAAGCATTGTCTCACATGAGAGAGACAACTCAAGCAAAGAAGAGAAAAAGGTAAAGGTAAATCAAAAGGGAGAGAAACATAAATAAAGGACATAGGGGGATTTTCTTTAGCGGGGTCAAATCTGTCTGAGCTCATATAAATAATAGGTAACTGCGATGCAAGGCAAAAAATCATCAATCCCCAACCAGATCAGGAAGAATGCATGAGAAGACAGAGTACAAATAAAAAATTAGGTCAACATGGAAGGGAAGCCTAAACACTCCCAACACTTTGCATCATCCCCAATTTATCAAAAATCAAGCACAAACATGGAAGAATGATGATACAAATAGAAGAAGGTTTACGACACAAAAATTGTGCCTATATCTAAGCACCAACAAGGGTGATAAGGGTCATCTAGACACACATAGTACGAGCATGGGGGAACACATCACAACACACACACACACGATCAAGAAGAAGTCTCCTCTTAACATTGATCGACCAAGAGTTTGTCCACTTCCCAATCTAAATCCTCATAAGGGGAAGGAGGATGAGCCTGCAATAGTGGGATGTTAAGAGGAGGAGTGTCTGACCATCCCACAACAAGGGCCAAGGAAGAGGTCCCCTCGAGGTCCTCTCCACCGAGCTCTTGTGGAGTCAAGGGTAGTGATTTTGCAAAGATCATTGACAAGGTTGGAACTTCATCCACAAAGTTAAACATGCACCCCACAAGAGCATCATGCCTAACTTTAGTGGATGGGATAGACTGCACCTGAGACCCATTGCTAGGCTCGCTGAATGACTTGAGAGCAGTGAAAAACTCAAAGGAATTCAGGACTGGTTTTGTCACCAAGACAAAACAAGTCAACAAGGGGCCACCTTGTGGAGAAGGAAGACTCCTATTTAATCCTTCGCTATCAGAAGGACCACACTCCACCCCTTATTTTGTCGAAGGAGTTGAAATCCCCACAAATGAGACTAGAGGTGTGGAGGAAGAGGAGGAAAGAACCACAATGGATACAACTGAGGTATTAACCATATCCATGGGCTTTGAGAAAGGTTGGATATCTGGAACAGGCATCAGCAAAGGTGGCTCCACCAAAGGAGCGATGAACCCCTGTATCCCACATGGGGCTAGGTGCATTCATACTCACTACGGAAGCTAGGAGTAGTACATGACCAAACTAAAGAGAAGCAGGAGGAAGGGGGGAAGAAGACACTAGAGGAGGCCCTAAAGCAGGGGTGGTCATTTCTTCCTCCTTCCTTTGTGAGGCAGCCTGCTCGGCCAAAAGATCCTTTCGTCGACGCTTGTGCTCATGTGCAAGGCAGTTTCTATGACTCTTCAAGTTGGAGGCCAAAGGTTAGGAAGGAATGGAAGGCTCTTTCTCAAGCATGGGAATGTACACCATAGTCATTTTCAATGGAGGGACAGGTTCCTACACGGGAGTAGGGGTAACAGGCTTAGGAGTGGCAATAGGAGTTGACTCAAGAGCCTCAGTAGTGGGCCTCTTCCCATTCATTTAATTAGGAGCCAGAACGATAGGAGGCTGCAGAGGTCAAGACAAAGAGGACTCTCCTCAGGAGCCTTTCTTCCTATTATACCAAATAGGTCTAGGCTCCGTTTGTAGAATAGGAAGTTCGAAAGTAGGATGCTTAGGATTTTTCCAAGTAGGAACCATAGGATTCTCCTGCAAATGAGGAGTGGAATCTGATGGTACCACAGTAGGGTGAGAACAAGCATCAGACTGACTAGTAGAAGAGGAAGGAGGGTCATGGGATGGCTTCTCTTCTTCCTTCTTTCGTACCTTAGCGGCAGCTTTTAAGCAAGCCCTATGTGAAATAACATAAGGCGAGGGAGGATATCTCACTTTCAGCCTCAGGTGCCCTTTCCTATAATTCAAATATGTTTGATGTAGAAGGTCCATCCTAGGTGAGAGAGGACCAACAAGCCTAGGCCAAGAGTGTTCCAAGGAGTAGTTACCATGAGCAACCGGTGGTTTATAACCGATGTCATGAATTACATGTATGAAACCCCCATGGATAAAATTTAGACATTTATGCACGAACGAGGGGACCGTATTCATAGCCACCAACCAAGGGATACCCAACTTCACCCTAGAGAGCTCAAACCTAGGGATGATGTCCAATAAGAGTTTCATGTATTTAGGTCCAACCAAGACTGACAGGACAATACTACCCAAAGGAGGCACGGAAATCTCGTCATGTGTGTGGATAGTACTCATAGGTGCATCGTACCCATCCTTATGTAAGAAATTGATCAACATAATCTCCTCAATTATTATGTTTACTTGTGACATTGGATCAATGAGAACACCCGCTACGATGTTTTCATTGATCCATGTAGGAATGTAGAGAGGAGATGGTTCCTTGTTAAAACCCATCGAAAAGTCATGTGAAGTGAAAGTTATAATGGTACCACTATCCACAGGTTGTACGAAGGGGATAGGTTGATGCAGGAAGGAGGAGATTATGCACACTAGATGATGCTTTCATAGAGCCCCTAAAGGTTAAAGGATAAGACAATGACCCAATTAAGGTTTCGTTATGCAACACCTTTTGCAACCTTCCAACTACGCCAACTAGGGGTCGTAGGTTGGGTTGTAAGGTGACAACCTCACAACACACACACCTACAACTATCCTAGAACATGAGGAAAGGTTCTTTCAATATCACAAAATAGAACCAAAATGGTTCATGTCAGGTTCACCAAAAATGTAAGATAGGGGAAACACCTCATGCAAGGCCCCAGGTCACAGAGGGCCAAGATGCAGAAGACTTCCCTAACTTACCTCAGCTAAATGAGGTGTTGGGATATGCCGGATGAGAATGGTGAGGACTATGAGATCCTTCAACCACTCTATAGACCTAAGATGCAAAATGGGGCTAGGCAAGCCAATCTTCAGATTCAACACTATGCCTCAGGAAGCTCTCTGCCCGAGGACATAAGTGTGGTCCTTGGATGACAACACGACACGCTGGCATCTCTAAAGTGCGTTGGCATCCATATAGCCAAATAACAATAGAGACAAGGTCAAACCTAAGAAAAGGACTAATGGCCCAACTAACTACCACTAAAAGGCCAAAATAATGTAATTAAATAAACTAAGTACTCCCTAATGTGATAAAGAAAAAATGCAAGAGTAAACGTGGCAAGAAGGATCTCACAAAGGGACTTGTTTAAAAGCTAGCTCCTCAAAAGCACGTTCACCTACACACACAAAGGAGAGGAAAATGTTGGGTGGTTGTATAGGTTTTTTCCTCAGTCAAACCCTCGCTTAGGTGTTTCCACCTCCATGGACAGCCAAGGAAATGAAATAAAGAGAATAATATAGTAAATAGCACTACAGGACTACAAAATAGTAAGTGTGCTAACTCAACCAAGTGATAGAGGAGAGAAGAGGGAAGCTTACCACCTCCACCAAGAGCACTCAATGCTACTTGGGGGAGAAAATGGGAGTACTCGAGCCTCTGTTGCAATGGTGTGGTCCCAAACTTGCTCTACCAAAGTGATGGAGTGAATATTTTTCTGCAATGAAATGCTTAGAGTGAGTGAAAGTGGGCTTGTGATTGGAGTCAATGAGTTCAACTAAATTCTTAGAGGATGTGAAGAAGATCAAATTCTTGTTGAAGAGATGAATTTGAAGGAGTGGAGAAAAACATCCATATTTAGGTCAGTCGGTCGAAGGGGGCATTACAGCTTGACTCCCAATTAGAAGTGTAACACCTCTGCAGGTTCACCTGTAGGAATCTATTAGGGACATAAGCATGTTGCGCAGAAATTTGTGCACCGCGCAGGCATCCTCAACAAAAATTCTTCCATTGACACTCAAAATAGGTGCCAAGTGTGCTAAAAGAAGCGGGCTTAGTTGGAATTAATCCTATGAACTTGGTTTTCTAAGGTGGGTAAAGGCAAAAAGGGGATTTTCACATGGGGTGTTAATTTAATCCTATACAATTATAACAAGTGGGTTACATTTAGTAGGAGGCTTTCTGCTAGCAATGGAGGCCCTTGAATTAGTGATGGAATGTTTAAATTTTTACAACCCAGATAAGAGAGTCATTAAAAAGGAAGGAAGGGTCTATGCAGACCTCTATGTGAAAGGGATTTTATATACATGTGGGCTCCTTACATTTCTTCAGATATATCTGGTAGATTTAAAAACAATGGCTAAAATCTACCTAAGTGCAGAAGAGCATAATAGAAAAATTATGAGTACATAGTGGTGCCAGAAGGAGATTACTAAGCAAATGAAACCAATTCTGAGATCTTTGTTCAACCCATATGTTCAATATGTCATAACCATGCTAAGCAGGATAGCTAGACTTAGAGATGCCAGTAAGTTTGAACCATGGATGTTTGTACTCATAGAAAAATTAATGGAAGGCCTTGTGCAAATGCATAGGGGAAGTTTTATCAGCGACAAGCTACATGACCAAATAAAGAAATTTCCACACTCTTTAAGGTTTTCTATGTCCTCATATGTGATTTATTCCTACGCCCTAAGGACAAATAAGCAAGGATTAAACAGAGTTGGTACCTTGGGAAGAGAAATAGGGAATAGTCCTATTGTATAGGCATGAATTTGCACCCCTTGGGAAATTTCCCCTTTCACATACCCTCACCTTAGAAAATCAAATTCGAAGGTGAAATTCCACATCACCCACCTACCTTCCATCCACTTGGCATTTTTCCTAAGTGTTGGTGAAAGAATATTTGTTAGAAATGTAAGTGTGGCACAAGAACGTCTACGTGGCATGCTATCATCCCTAACAGATTCCTGCATCTGAACCTAGTAGAAGTGTTACACACCCAATTAGGGTCGAATTGTAACATCCCTCTTCAACCAACCAACCCTAAAAAATGGCAGATTCTTCCGATCGCACCTTCAAAAACATTCTTCATCCATTCATTTCATCTTCTACACACTCTATTGAACTCTCTAAGCAATTTCTGAACTCATTCACTTCAGTCTTCCACTCTCAAGCAACATTCTAGTACTCCCATTGTGATTATTGCAGCAACTTTGAAGCTCCATCAACTCCACATTGCAAGTGTGAGGAAAGACATAGAAGTGTGGGCTTGGAGTCTTGCAAGACCTCCCTTCATCACCATTGTGGCTATGGTGACTTTTCCAATTCCATACCTTGCATTCTCCTCTATTGGCTAGTGAGCTTTTTGGTGGAGGTGGTAACATTTCACTCCTCTCCTTTGAGATTTGAAAGAGTAGCATTGTATTCTTTTGTAGTGTTCATTGCTTTATTTTATTTCCTTATCGCATAGTCTACTCTTTTTCTTTACGAATGTCTATGGAGGTGGAAACACCAAAGCAGAGGTCTAACTGAGGTAGCTCCCTATACATCCTCAACAATTTTCCCTCTTTCTTATGTGTAGGTGAACATACGCGTGGAGCTAGCTGGTGAACTAGCACTTTTGTGAGATTATTTTTGTCACCCTAGCTCTTAGTTACTTGTTTTATCATCTTTGTCTTTACTTTCTATACTTTCTTATACTATTTTTCCCGTCTCAATCCACTAGCTAGGCTATCAATAGGTATTTTAGCAGTTTCTGCTATACTTAGTTTTTTCTAGCCGTACAGACACTAGCACACCCGAGAGATGCCAACACATTGAGTTTTCATCCTTGGACAGAGAGTTTTCTGAGGTGTAATATTGACTCCAAAAACCAGCTCGCCTAGCCTAAGCCTAAGATTTAGGTCTGTAGATTGACAAAAGTGTTGTATAGTGCTCTTCATTCTTGATCCTCACCCCAAGACTTCCATTAGAGTGAGGTAATTTAGGGCATCCTTTCGCTCTTGGCTCTCTATGACCTGGAGCCTTCAAGTGGTTGGTCCCCCTCTCTTACATTTTTGGTGAACCCGATGTGAACCACTTTGGTTTCATTTGGAAATACTCAAGGATCCTTTCATCATGTTCTAGGAGCATTGTAGGTGTGAGTGTTGTGAAGCCTTTTGCATTAAAACCCATCCTGCGGCCCCTAGTAGGTGTAGTTGGAAGTTTCTATAAGTATTGTGAAGTGAAGCCTTAACTGGGTCACTATCCTATCTCAAACCTTTGGGGCACTTTGTGAGAGTATCATTTAGTGTACATGATGGCCTCTTTTTTGCATCTTCCTATCCCCTCTATGCAGCCTGTGAGTAGTAGTGCAGGTATAACCTTCACCTTGTAGGACCTACCGATGGGTTTTAATAGGGAACCATCTCCTCTTTATATCCTTGTGTGAATCAATGGAAACACTATAGCAAGTGTTCTTATTGACCCGGTGTCTCAGATGAATATCATAACCAAGGAGATTGTCTTAAATAACTTCCTACATAAATATGTGTATGATGCACCTATGAGCACCATCCATACGCATAATGGACTTTTTGTACCTACCCTTGGTAGCATCATTTTTTCAATCCTTATTGGACCTAAATCCATAAAACTGCTATTTGACATAATCTCGGGGTCTGAAATCTTCATAGTGAAGTTGGCTATCCCCTGGCCAGTAGCTATGAATACAATTCCCTCAATTACACATAATTTTTTGAAATTTATTCATGAGGGTTTCATGCATGTGATTCATGACACTGGTTATAAACCACCAGTTGCACATGATAGTTATTTCTTAGACCACTTTTGGCCTACACCTGTTGGCCCCTTTCTACCTAGGAAGGACCTCTTTTACTAGACTTATCAATAGTACAAGAAAGGGTGGTTAACATCTAAAGTAAGGTACCCCCATCACCTTATGTGGTTTTGCATAGGGCTTGTTTAAAATCTAGTAGTGATGTCACCAAGGCCTGTAGAAGAGAAGAAGAGAACCACTCTTCATGTCCATCTTCTTCCTCATCCGTTGTCTAGATTGACACTTCCTCTCACCCTGGTGTGACACCATCATATTTCGTTTCCTCCTTACGGAAGAATCCTATGGTGCCCACTTGGAAAAATCCCAAGCGTCCCACATTTGAGCCTCCTATTCTGCCCATAGAGCCTAGGCCCATTCAATATGGTAGAAGAAAGGGTCCTCAAGGGGAATCCTCTATGACTCAGCCTCTATAGCCTCCCACCGCTCCTACTCCTAAAGCAATGAATGGGAAGAGGTCCGTCGCCGAGGCGCTAGATCCGAATCCCCCCATTGTTTCTCTATTACTTCCTCCTACTCCCATTCAGGAGTGTGTCCCTGCATTGGAGATGGATGTGATGGAAACCCCTATGGCTAAGTAGGAGCCTTTTGAACCTTCAAAACTCTTGACCTATAGCTCAAAGAGTCATAGAAATTTCCTTGTGTGTGAGCAAAAGCATCGGAAAAAGGCTATGGTGGCTAAGTAGGCCAATTTGCAGAAGAAGGAAGAGGAGATGACTGCCCCTACTGTAGGCCTCCTATTGTGTCCTCCTCTCTCCTCCCCTCTACTTCCATTCAACCAAGCTTAGTCTCACTTTCAGTTCCTATTGTGAGTGTGAATGTGCCTAACCCTAAAAAGGAGTAGGTGTTTATCGCTCTTCAGTTGAGCCACCCCTTTTGATGTCCCTTCTGAACATCCCACCATTCCCAAAACCTATGGACATGTCAAATACCTCGGTGTTGTCTATCAAGGTTTTCTCCTCCTCCTTTGTGCCCCTCGCCTTGTCTATGGGTAGTTCACATTCCCCAACAAAGTAAAAGGTAGAGGATGGCCCTTCCAGAAATTAAAGGCATAAGAGGATCCCACCTTCTCCAAAGGGTGGTCTTCTACTAGCTTTTTTTGTTTTGGTGACGGAACAAGTCTTGGCTTCCCCTGAGTTTGTCACCGCTCCCGAGTCATTCGGTGAGCCAAGTGGTGAACCTCGAGTGCAATCCTCTCTGTCCCTTGAGGTACGACATGGAACTCCTATAAAGTGCATGTTAAAGTCTTTGGATGAAGTTTCGGCCTTGTCAACAATCTTCACAAAGTTGTTGACCATAGCTCCACAAGAGTCGAATGGAGAAGTGGCTTTTTCCTTAGCCCTTATTGTGGGAGGTTCAAAAGCTCGTCCCCTTAATATTCCAACACTACAGGCTCATCCTTCTTCCCCTTATAATGATCTAGTTTGGGAAGTGGATGACCTCTTGGTCGATGAGTGTTAAGCAGAGGCCTCTTCTTTATCTTTAGAATAGGTGTGTGTGTGTGTTGTAATGTGTTCCCCCGTGCTTGTGCTATGCATTCCTAGATGACATTTTCACCATTATTGGTGCTTGGATACAAGAGTTATTTTGTGTCGTAAACCTTCTTCAATTTGTATCATCATTCTTCCTCTGTTATGTGCATTGAATTTTAGCAAATTTGGGACAATGCAAAGTGTTGGGGGAATTTAGGCTTCCCTTCCATGTTGACCCAATTTTTTATTTTTACTTTGTTTTCTCATGCATTCTTCACATGGTCTGATATAGTTTGATGATAGTTCATTTATATACTACTATTATACTAAATACATATATTTATCAGTAGCTCTAACCTTGAAATATCAAATCACCCATGTGTCTCTTGTTCATGCTATTTCTCTTTTGCTCATTTATCTTTCTTTCTTGTTTTCTTGAGTTGTCCCTCATATGTGTGACAACATTATTTCTATGATACTTCAATTTTTAGAAAAAATATTTGTTGCCAACAAATCTTTTCTTGAAAATCCTTGCAAACCTTTATTCAAAAATTGTGTTCTTGACATGGACCCTTAATGGAATTGTTGATGGGTTTTTTGTACACTTTCTTAACACAAGCAGTGCATAGGCGCACTACCTCTCTTAAAAGGTAGAAATTTGAAAGCAAGTTACCAATCGCTACCCCAAGGTCTCGTGGGTGTTAGGTCATGACATGCATGGAATTCCTCAGTTGATGTGTCATGTGATTTTGATGGTAATCACAGGGTGGCTTATAGAGTTTGGTTGGATGCGAGATGAATCTTAAAATAGAATTCCTTAGATGCAAAGTTAGAGTGAAATTTGTTGTAGGTTCAAAAAGCAATCATAAACTCCTATTTTATCTTAAGATTTAGCTTTACAAGTGCAATGAACCTTATCATAGGTTACTTATTACAAAAAAAAAGGAAAAAAGGCAAGGAAGAGAAGAGGTTCCTGGATTTGAAACTAGAAATGAACAGTGATCATGGAGGGTTCCACTAGGGACAACTTCCTCAAAACATAATTTCTCTTAACCAGATTGACTCACAGTATCATGAAACTTGTGCAAGCTTCTAAGGACTACAAATATTCAACCATTCATTCACCATAAACATTCATGAATAAAAGATAGAAGTTTGGAGAAGCTTTAGTTTATGCCCAGACTAACTTTACACTGCTATCTACCATCAGTAAACAACAAAAAGTATGGACAAGAAAGGCATCAACATAGTAGAAATATTCACAACCATTGAACAACATTAACTAATCTACCAAAGTAATCTAAAACCATAAAGAATAGAAAAGTAAATCTATTTAGATCAACTAACTATGGGAGATGAACCATGTAACATGCAAAAGAAATTCAAGAGTCCACCAAAAGTCAATGAACTTCTATTAAAATTTTCACAGCATGTCTTTACAACAACTCAACTCTCTCTTGAAAATAAGAGGAGACCCCCTATTTATAGTGTTCAAAAATTAAAATGAATGACCAAGATTGATTTGCATTGTGTGTCCAAGATTCACTACAAACTAGGGTTTCACCTACCCCCAAATATATTACAATTTAAAATACATCCTTGTCTTTTTCCCTATTTTGTCCTTATATGGCAGCACTGTAGCACTTTGTCTTCTAGATGATTTCCTTTGCTGTAGCTATTATGTGAGGAGCTTGTCATCAATGACTGGGTTCCCTTCCTGCTTCTTCAAAGTGGCATACTCCATAAGCTTGTTTATTAATGCTTGGAGTTTATCAACCTCCCTTATGTTAGATTGGAGCACCTGGTAGTTCCACTGCTTGGATTTTTTTGTGAGTGTATCCCAATCTCCATCATACTTGGAAAAGTTATCCTTGAATTTTTCATATTGGGAAAAAGTCTAAGCAGCATAACTCATGAAATCCGTGCTGAGCTCACCTGATAGTCCATCTTCTTCTAGAAATAAGGCTTTATCTTTTCCAAATCAATCTCAACGGTGGGCATGTCATAGCCTATCATTAACTTCAAATACTGAACGCAATCAGTCCTAATGTCCTTTTCCCAATCAATGCCAAGTTCCACCTTGTGGAGCACTTGTTCTAGTATCTCCTTTTTTGTGGTCAAAGTCCATCTTCCACATATCCACCAGCCAGTGATCGTCCTCCACAAATGCAAGCTAATTTTCTCATGTTTTCAAAGGCAACTTGAGGATGACTTCAATTTTAGGATAAGTGGACCCATATATCCCTAGGAAGTCAATGCAGAACTTCCTCATGCCTTCTAAGTGTCTTTGGACTTCCAAGAACTTATTTTTTGTCCTGACAGCATGATTGATGCCCATGTTTCCAACATATAGGACTTGTTGAAACCAATCTTATGTGGTTTTGGTCTAGTTCTTCCTTTTCTCAAGCTTATCAATTTTCTCTTTGGACAATAGCTATGGCGAAGTCAAGGATATCATGGGAAGTTCCTCTGTGATGACCATCGCTAGATATAGGTTGTCAAATCAGCCATTTGTGCTTTAAGTTCTTCCTTGGAGATCCTATCCTTCTGTGTCAAATGTACCACTATGGCAACGGACTCCTAGAGGTAATCTATTTTCTATTCCTTGGTGGTTGTCCCCAAGTTGATGGTGGAGAATTCATAGCTTATTCCTTCTTCTCCCACCATCGGTGTGGCTACTTGCACAGTTCTAGATCCAGAGGCATCCATTTTCATCCTGGATCTAATTTTAGGCTTCTTTTCTTTCTTCGTACTAATCTGAGCTCTAGCCAAGATGGCCTCCAATCTTGCTTTTGGATCTTTCGAGGTAGGGGTCTTCTTCTCTAATTTCCTTTCCAGCCACTCTAGCATTTGAGATCCTTCTTTGGGTGATTCATGATCACCTTCCTCTTTGTTCCCCATGATTTCAATCTCCTTGTTACCTAAAGCTTCTTGCTCTGTTCTCGTGTCTTCTCCTTCATCTTCATTAGAGTCCCGAATGAACATTGTGTCTTTGATTAGAGACTTGGTGGGTGTGCACTTCTTGGGGCTGTCCTCTTCTTTGTAGGTCTTCTCCTCTTCTTCAGCCTCATGCTTATATCCCTTGGGATGTTGTTCTTCTCCGTGAGACTCCTTTTCAAGCTTACCCATCTCAAAATCTTCTTCGGGTTTATCTTTCTCTTAGTCTCCTCTTCCTCATGCTAAGGTGGCACATCTCACTCTTCCTTTTCTTGTTCTTCTTGTTCTGTCGAGAGGGATGTTTCTTCACCAAGATTAGAGCTTTCTTCTTGTTCTCTAGTTGGAGGCTTGGTATCTTCCTCCATTTTATCACTTAACTCTTTTTCTTCCTCAAAAGGTTTCCTTTCTACTTCCTCTCCATCATCCTTCAATTGTCTAGCCAACTCCTCCTCAAGGTCTGTGTCAAAAGCTTCCACAGTGTATTTGGTGTTGGCATCTTCTTCTTCATCACTCTTGGAAGACTCAATTTCTTCTCCCTCGTGGACCACCTTATCAATTTGCAAGTTTTGGTGCTCTGGATGTTCATGGTAATCATCCACTTCCTCCTCTAATACCCTTCTCATTTCCTTTTCCTACCTTTCCAATTCTTCAGATATTTTCATCGCGACTTTCATTTTTGCCAATTTAGTCAGGAGAGTTGAGGCAGGAATGTTGGCTAGAACCTATGTCAGGGTAGCTTGGATGGTTGGATTCATCAAAACTTTGCAAAGCTCAGTGGGAACGCTCTACAGATGATGTGAGAAGGCCTCTGGAAGCAAGAGTGTGATCATTGGCCTTGTTTTTGTCACTAATGAGAGAGATGTGGTCGGGGAAATGGAAGCAGAAGAGAGTGGAGAGGTGGTGGTGGAAGAAGAGTCGATCATTATAATATTCCCAGTAAGTAGAGAAGAGGAAAGGTGGATTGAGATGTCCATCGCAGGTAGGGAAGTTGCTACCATGGCCTGAGAAGTAGGCAGAGGGCTAGCAGTAGTGGAGGCAGTAGGTGGAGATTTTGGTTTCTCAACCTCCATTTCCTCTCCCTCACAGAGTGGATCTTCCTGAATAGCAGGCATCTCAGTGAAACTACCTAATCTTTTATGTTTCTTGGAAGGTTCACCTTTTGTATCCTTTCTGGCATCTACCTTGGGATTGGGTTGTTGCTCATCAATCTCTTTTCTTTTCCTTGAACTGGTAACATGAGGAGATTTTGAAGTTTCTCCTGATGGGGTAGCAACTTTCCCACTACTTTTTTTGCTCATTGACTCACTCTTCGGCCCTTCATAGGTCAAAGTGACCCCTTGTTGCTTCAATTGGGAAATTCGCCTATCAATCCATTCTTTTGTTCGAGCCTCGACGAGCTTGGTTAAAATGTCGAGGTCATCGACCTCATGTTAATCCCAATCAATCAGTCATAGCGGTAGATTGGAAACTGCATTGTACTGAGGATCCATGACTGTGCTTTCATCCTCTTCCACCTGATCTTGTATGGGGAATAAATTGACTCTTTTTATGAAATATGCGGTCATTCGCATATAGTGTCTCATGTGCACTTCATTATCATCCATGCAATTAGCCTATAAGTCTTTGACACTATGTAGATGGGCATACTTAGGTCCAAGTGCCTTCTTGATATGGCCATGGGGATCCATCCATGGCCAGACAATGTGGAGTCTCAAATGGTATTTGGCCAATTCCTTCTTTAAACTGTTGGCACACTGAGAGGTATGAAATTTGTATAGCCCTTGGCTGAAGGATAGGCAATAAGGAATTCTTGCCTTATGTTTTCCACATAAATGGGCATGCACATGTCGTAGCTTTTGAGAGAGCTCTAATAGTATTATTCATTCATTGGGATATCGCGACAACTTGTAAGGTCTTTCTAAATATCATTCAACATGAATGTATGTGAACTTCAAACACTAGATGAATAGAAAGGAAAACTGATTCAAAAATGCATTGGAACTATGGGAGACTCTCCTCTCAAAGTCACCCCTAAGCAATCTGATGATATGACCTATGAAAGCATCATTGACCCTACAATAATCCCTCTTGAACTTTTTGAATTGTAATTGAGGGTATTTATAATAGACTTTTAGCTCCCTACATGGTTCCTCATATGGAGCTCTGAACAAACCTCTATATGGTACCCATTCGACCAACGAATAGACCAAGTAGGATGTCATGTAAAACCTAGAGGTTTTCTTTACGGCCATAAATTGCTCATGGAAGCATTCACTTATTATCTTGCCCCAGTAAAACTTGGTTTCTCCACGTAGAATCTCTTCAATGAAGTATAACATCCACTCTTGGAAGTAAGTAGCAGGTGGAAGACCCATTATCTTAGCAAGGTCATCAAATCATGGTAGTCTTCATAAAATTCATTGTGGAAGAGCTCATGGGGAACCTTTGCAGCACTACCCCTCTTTTCCTTTAGCCAATATTGATTAATAAGCCTTTTACATTTAAGGGGATCTTCGTCCCACATAGTCTTTCCATCACTCATGGTCGGCAATTCCATCTCCCCGAAGGTAGGGATATGGAAAATCTTTGTTATTGCCTTATCGGACATGTCAGCTAGAACATTTCCATCCCTATCTACTATAGTTCTAGTTTCCTCTTGATAAGCCTCCCTACAGGCCATCACTAGTTCAGGGGCAACAAGGGTAGGAGGAAACCCCCTAGCCTAAGCTATTCCACTGCCTCTAATGTTTTGTGCATTCTCTATTTTGGAGCTGATTCAGACTCTTTGCTTAAATTCGTCGATGTCTATATGTCTGATGTTGGTGTCGATGACCTCCTTCCAAGTTGAGGTGAATTTGGATTTAAGGGGTTCCCCCTAGAACTGGTACTTCATTTGGTCCTTATCTTCTTTTCCACTAGGTGCCTTAGTTTTCTTTCCTTTGTCTTTCTCTGTAGCTTTCCTCGAAGGTCCTACACCTAATTCCATATATCTTGTGGGAAAAAGAGAGGTGAGCATAATCAAGCATGAAAACACTATATTGTTAGTCAAATCCCTGCAAATGGAGTTAGATTGGATAATTCAGCATTTGAGAAATTTAACGTATAATCTAGATTGATGTTAGTAGTTCACAGGACAGAGTTTGTGTGATTCGAACCCCAAGGGTCAGACTTCCCTAGCCTGATGGTTATTTTAAATTGTTGTAGGAGGGACGGCTATCAGGGCACGACAGCTCGCATGTCCTGAACCGCCTTTAGATTTGGCCACTTAGGGGCATCCACCAAGGGGAGTGCCCTATTTCAACATGTGGGTCAATGTCAATTTGGTGAGTAGAAAGCATTTGGATCATCTTTTGAGCACTCAGAGCCTAAGAGGAGCTCTGTCATTTAAGTCTACCATTAGGGACAGCTTTGGTGAGACGGTATTCCGGGGGTAGAGTTTCATCGGGTGGGACCCGTGGCACTAGAGAGCAGTCGGTATCATACCTTGGCATTTGGGAATTTTGGGCCAAAAGGGGCAGAAAGACGCTAGGCATTTCTCACTTAAGGATAGCAAACAACATGTGGATGTCCGATGGGGGCTAGTCAAGGAGTCGAGTCTGAATGGGGGTGCAACTGTTACATTTACTTTGTTAATCTTTTGAAAGTTTAGCGGTTGCAGTTAAGTTGGGCCCTGGAGGCCAAGAAGACGAAGACAGTTCTCACTTTCGTAATGGCTGGGACAGGATGGAGTCCCGATGATGGAGGCCTGGTGCAAGGGGTCTGACTAAGGGCTTGGCTTTAGTGTTTCTTTGTTTTTCTCACAGCTGCTAGATGAAGGGAACCCAAAGGGCGGAAGGTCACTATTGGAAAGTCATAGGGGACGGCGATGTTACCATGGTGGCTAGCCAACAAAGGTTTGCTAGCCTGGACCTAGAGGGCATTAGGCATATGATCACTTGTTCTTGAGGTCGACAATGTTGCACGGTGAGTGAGGGAGCAAGGCCCGCAGCATCAGAAGGTCGTATTCATAATGTTGTTTGAAACGGTAGCTCACAAGCAGCACCTTAGAGATGGAGTTCCAAGGGCATGGACCTGGGAAGCTTGGATGGACTTAATTTTGGTTTCGCTAAGACTTTTTCCAAGTTCCAACAGTGAGAGGGTGGGGTCGTCCCATGATGGCGGACCCAAAATAGCATTTTGTCATATGTAAGTTTATTTTTCTTTCAAGTATTGGCAATGGGGAACAGAAGACTCAGGCCTGCAGAGCGTGAACGCTCTGACTGAAGAACGGTGCCAGGAGGACAAGGTTTCACCACTTCCTAGCAAGTGATTTGAATGGTTTTTCAAGTTTTTTACCACATGGGTTTTGTGCACTATGTTTTTATCTATCTAGTCCATGCGGTTTTCCTCTTTCAAACTCATTCATTTTACCAAAAATAAGGAAAAACAAAACATGGGGGCATATGGCCAACTCACCTCTAGAACCTGATGAAGGAGGTGAAAAGATCAGTTGGAAAATGGCTTGAATTGGCGCAAGGATCTGTTGGGCTCAAAGGCGGCGATCGCAGGGTAGCTCTCTAATTCATTCTAAAAAACTAGCGAGTGAAAATGATAGTTCATACTTACCTATTTATAGAAAATAGGACATTAAATGTTGGTCATTAAATGCACATACAGATGACCCAGGGTTGGTGAGCTTCAAATTCAAAACAGCTACGGGAGCACCAGGGTCCGACGATTGGAATGTCATCGGCCGATAGCAGTTAAATTGCTTGATGGTAATCAGACAGCATTGAAGGGTCTAGGTTTTGATGGGAAAATTGTTGTTGGCTGAAGGACGCCTGAGAGTTTGGAAATAACAGATGGCACCAGGGAGATCGGGCCCCGATAGCCGAAACGTCGTTGGTCGTTGGGCGCTTGAAAGCTTAGAGCTCATCAGATGGTGCCATGGATGTTGGGTCTTGGTCGGTGGAGGGCCATCAACGAAAGGCTGCAACAGGATGGTCAAAAGGCAATGGAAGATCTGGAAGGGGCGGCCCGGTAGGGTGGGCCCGATGAGCTCCATGGACACCACTTTAAAATGGAAAAGGCAAAGAGCCAATTGGATTTTGCAAGGATTAAGGACTTTGAAATTTTTGAGGGGGAAAAACAAGTCAACTTAAGATCGCATTCCTAAGAGCTTACTGACCATTTGAATAGTAAAGCAGAGGGTACGCAAAATGAGATGACAACAAAATGACCCAGTGAGGTGAAAGAAAGAGAGGGTCCCCATTCCAAACAAGGCATGTGTGTTGAGGGCACAACAAGTGGCGACTCTATTGGAGAACACTCCCAAGCGTTCTGAGGATAAGTATTCATTCAGAACCCAGAATCTCTGGTTTCGCAAACTGAGGGACAACTTCCAAAAGTGAAGTAGGAGAATGGGGTCCTTAGTTGAGTCAACCTACGAAACATCTTAGAAGTGTGTGTTCAGTGAATTCATTCCCTTCCTTAGAAACTGTGACAAACAACAATCAATCAAACTGAGCAAGCTACATGAACCGTCCAACCCCAAAAGTAACTTGAATATTGCCACATTTCCAGTCAAGCGTCCATAGCCCTGGCAGAGTTATCGTTGTGACCCCATGAATTTTTCTCTATTGGCAGCCAGGTGTCCATAGCCCTAGTAGAGTTATCCGCACACCCATATGGTTTCTTCATTTCATCATTTTCATTTCTTTTCTTTCTTTTGATACTTCTTTTAATACTTTCTTCTTTTCTTTCTCAATCGTGTAAGCATTGAAGCTTACTATGGGCTTGGGAACCACAGTGGTCACTAGATTAGACTTAAGATTTTTCACTTACTAAGCCATCATAACAGTTGTACAACCCTTTAGAAATAATTAATATGTGTTGGTCATGATCTGAGATGAGCATAAATAGATTCAACCAATGGTCAAGTTCTAAGGAAAAGTTCAAATGAGGAAGTCATTCCAAGGTTGCTATCAAGGACCAATGGTTGGGAGTGAATATTTGACCAAAGAACACTAAAGACAGATAGCAGAGTGAACCATTCGTTCAACGAGCACGACCACCACAATAGAAATGAAGAACACCCTCATCAAGACAAAACAACTGAGAAACAAACAAAAAAGAAAGCGACGTGAAAGAAAACCAAAAGCAACCTAAGCTAGCCTATGTACAAGTATTTATAGGAGCAGCTCTAAAAGAGTTCAGGCTTGGAACTCATGCTTTAGGTTCTGCCCATTGATAGGAAATAGAACATCCTCACCAATTAGGGTCTTTAGGCAGAAAGCATTGTCTCCAAGGATTTCAGCTATCTGAAAGGGGCCAATCCAAAGCTTGTCAAATTTTTTATTTCCCCCTTTCTTTTTGTGGGCCTTGTCCCAACATAGGACTAGATATACGATTCTAAAGGCCTTGACTTTGGCTCGACAATTAAACCATCTCTTGACTACGCCCTAATTTTTGGTGAAATTTTCTATTGCACGGTCACGTACTTCCTCTAAATGTAATAGCTCAGCCAAGCGAGCTTCTCTATGATCCCCTCCTTCGTAAAACTCATTGATAAAATAGAGGGTGGGAATCTTCAAGTGGATTGGGAATATAGGATCTAGGCCATAAACAAGATGGAATGGGGAATCACCAAGAGAAACCTTGTGGCGTGTGTGATCTTCCCAAAGGGAAAAGCAGAGCTAAATGTGCCAGTCCTTGAGATTCTTGTCAAGCAATTTTTTTATTACAGTGATCAGGTTCTTGTTGGTGGATTTAGCTAGGCCATTGCCTTGGGGGTAATAGTTGGACAAGAACTTGAGGGAAATTCCATAATAAAAGGCCCAACTAGAAAACTTAAGTGAGGAGAACACAAGGCCATTGTCAAATACTAAAGCATAGGGGCAGTCAAAACGATTTAAAATAAAACTTTCAAGAAAATTCTTAACTACCTCAATTGTGCATTGCCTACATGCAATGGATTCCATCCATCTAGTGCAATAATCAGAAGCAATTAGAATGTACCTATGTCCTGCAGATGATGGTGGGCTTACCATACCAATGAAATCAAGACTCCATTGCACAAACGGTCTCACCTCCAAGACTAGTTGAAATGGGACAACGTTCTTTTCTCTAGTTGCAGTGGTCTGAAATATGTGGCACGTGTGGACATGGTTGTGTGCATCCTTGAAGACTATCCACCAATAGTAACCTTCCCATAATATTTGATGTGTGGTGGAGGGACTTGATCTATGACGGGTGCCATACTTGTCATGAAACTCTTTCAGAACCTAGTCAGCTTCTTCTTTTCCAAGGCATCTCAAATAGATACCCTCGTGATTCCCCTTGTATAGTATGGATCCCTACAGCATGTAACTACTACTTTTCAGCCTAAGAGCATGCTTTTGAACTCCTTACAACCGAGGCAGTCATTTGTGTTTCAACAAATAGTAGACTATGGCATCGTACCACTCCCTTGGGGAAACATCCTCAAGCTAATACTGTTACACTATAAGTTCAGGTCTTGCATCAGCTATTGCCTCAGCTATCATTCGGGTAAGTGCTTTTCCTCTGATCAACTTCATGGGTTGGATCTCCATGTCGTATTCTTGTAGCACTATGACCCACTTAGCTCTTCATTCCCCCAACTCATTTTGCATGAGCAATGTCTTCACTGCATGATCGGGGACAATGGCAAACACCTTGTTGCGCAAGATGTAGTGTATGAACTTCTTCAATCCTCTAACATGATCATATGCTTGCTTTTCCACATTGTGGTATCTTAGTTCAACATCTTTAAAGGGAGCACTCATAAAGGTGATCGAGTGCTCATTCCCATCATTGTCTTTTTAGGTCAAAATGTTGGCACACGAGTGATCTGAAGCAAAGGAATAAATGTAGAATGGCTTCAGATAGTCTAGGCTAACTAGGATAGGTGCTTCAGCAATTTCTTGCTTAATTTCTTTAAAGTCTTGCTTTGCTTTGGGTGTCCATTCGATCTTAACATCTTGTTTCAACATATTGTTTAGCGGCTTGACGATTTCAACAAAGCCTATAATAAACTTTCTAACGAAATTGATCTTTTTGAAGAAAGATTTGAGTTCTTTCTTGCTTCATAGAAACTGAATCTTCAGTAAGGACTAGATGCACTCAGGGTCAATGGAGATGCCTTGTTCTGAGATAACATTACCAAGCAATTTCCCTTCTGTAACTCCAAAAATGTATTTCTTTGGATTGAGAGAAACTTTGAATTCTCGACATCTCTGAAAAACCTTACATAAGTCGGAGACCTAACCACTTTGCTTCTTTGAGAACACAGTCAAATCATACATGTAGATGATTATGCACTTCCCAATCAAGTCTTTAAAAGTTATGTCCATGGCATGTTGAAAGGTGGCACCAGCGTTGATGAGCCAAAATGGCATTCGTCTATATGAAAAGGTGCCCCACTTGGTGGTGAATGTTGTCTTATGGAGATCTTCATACTGCACCATGACTTGGTTGTATCCAAAATACCCATCGAGAAAGGACATCATTTGTGAGCCATTGAAAATATTCAATATATACCTCATCCAATGAAGGCACTAGATAGTTGTCCTCTAAAGCTCTATTTAGATTGCGAAAATCCACACACAATCTGATTTCCCCATTATTTTTCCTAACCAAGACCAAGTTGGCCACCCATGTGGAGTGCCTTATTGGGAAGATAATCCTTGCTAAAAGTAGTTTCTAAACCTCTTTGTAGATGATGGGCTTCAATAAGGCGTTGATAGGATGTTGTCTCTGTCAGAATGGTTGCACATTGGGCTTGAGAGGGATGGTATGTGTGATGATGGAAGTATCATAAGTCTTCAAGTCTTCATAGCTCCATGCCACCACATCATGATACTTCCACAAAGCATCCACAATTCCTTTCTTTTCTTCTATAGCACACACCTTGCCAATAAAAACATTTTTGATCTCCTTGGTTGTTCCGAGGTTGTGGATGTCACATTGGTTATTTACAGACTCTTTCTTTGCTTGCCAATCCTAATCTCTAATCTGATCCAAATCAAATATGCGCTCAACCTTAACCATACCTCAAGAAATAGTGTTGGTTTTGAGGTTAATGATTCCTTCTATATCTAATTCAGCTTCTTCTAGATCAACTTCATCAATTATTTGTGTTGCAAACATGTCAGAACTCGTGATGAACTCCAGGATATGTTTATCATCATTGAATACCTAGAAGTAAGTTACATTGTCTGGTACAAACAGGGTAGAAGTCAACTCAACTGTGAATTTCTTGAGTCTGGACAAGGATAGGGGTTGCAATGTGTTGGCTACTTGAGCCAAAGAATAAGTTGTATGGCTCTGAGAATGTGGGATCAGTTGTATATTATATGCATCTAGACCCTCTAAGAGATCCCAAACCCTATGCCTATAGTTTGCAAGTTGCTCTGTGGATAGCTCATCTTTAGGGGCAACCCATGCTTTGATATGTTCCACCGATGTCTGGTACAGACAACACTCAAACTTAGAATGAGCAACATTATGCACCCTACACCAATTAGGCAATAGGAGCTCTCAAAAATCCATTCTCACACCCAAGTTGAGTTGATTTTGCATGCATTTTTCCATAAAGTCTCAAAATCCATCCAACAATCCTAAAGTGCTGCCTTCAAGAGACTCCTCATTATTAGGTTCTACCAACATTTTGGTGCTCTGAGGTGCATGGTCCAAATCAATTAAAGGGCCACATTGGACCAAGAAGATTTCTGCAACCATCCCCTCTTCTGAATCTTCCAACTCTTCTTGATACAATACAAGAGAGTAGTTCCCTAGCTCAGTCTCAACAAACTGCACCTCATTGGTGTTGTTATATTTGGTAATCATGAATTTCATACGGGGCTCCCAATCCATACGAATCTAATTTGGAATCCCTCTCCAAGGTAGCCACATGTGAGAGCGATCTATTACAACATATCCATTTAGCATTCTAGTGAAGTCTCGCCCAAGGATGAGTCTGTATGCGTCGAGGATGTCCGCAACTTGTATTCCTATGACTTGTACCCTTAGATCTGCAGCGATCTATATTGGGATCTAATTCATTTCACCTACAATGTTATCCTCTATTCTATCCAGTTGAGTCACTTTTCTCCTTGAAGGTGTGAGAGTGATCCCAAGAGCTTTGCATACTACCAAGGACATAATGTTGGTTGATGCTCCTGAGTCAAGCAAGCAATTATGTGAATTCTTTCCAAATATTCGAATGGTGGTGAGGAAGGGTGGTGTTTCCAGCTTTCCTTGGAAGAGGCCCATAGGTGTATCCATCTAAGCTACCCGAGCTTTGTTCTTATCGCCAACCCTATCCTTAGCCTACCCGAAGGGCTGATATTTGAGGTTTTTCCTACTATTCTAAGAAGATTATTTTGAAAGCTTCTTACCGGTCGACTGATTGTGAAGTGGGTCGCTCTTCTTTCCATGAACTTGTTAAATAACAAGCTCACTCAGAGGGTCTTCAAATGAGACTCTCTTGGTTGGTATTTCTAATGTTTCCTTAGAAGAAGGGGTCCCATTAATAACTCTAAAGAAGGCATGCCTAACTGCAGGAACCTTAAGTAACTCAAAGGGGGAAAAATTAATCTTAACTTTCTTGAACTCCTCTATGACATATTCATCCATTTGTTCAATTTCAGTTTCGAAGGCTCTACCTATGGCAGAGCCAACAAGCTGGGCTTGTGTCTAGCTTCATTGATTTTTTGGGTCGTCCTTGAGGTTGGTTTTGTGATTGGTTTGATGGCCTATCCTTGTTGAAGTACAGAGTAGGCACATGGGGAAGACCGGGATTAATACTAGCATTGGGGTCAAGTGGAGTGCTGAAGTAATTAGGTGGAGTGGAGGTAGTAAAAGGTCCACCTGCTTGTCTATTCCTAAGGTAGTAGGGTGTCGCTCTCTGGTGGAACATGTGAACCTCATCTACATATAGTTCTTCCTCATATATTGGACCATTGTCTATGGAAGAAAAAAGTTGAGACGAGTTTTCTTCATTACTTACCTCTTGGACTTCGTCCTTTTTTGACGGAGCATCCTCAAATTTTGGGACATTGTTTTGGCTTCACAGGAATGGCGCTAGATTGACCACAAGAAAAGAGGAATCATATGGCTCAGATGGGACTAGATCCCGGCATCCAGCATTATCCACGACATTCTAAACTTTGACTTGGAATTTTTTTGAGGCAGCGAGGAACTCAAGGCAGTCCAACTCGAAGTGCTCGCAGGTTTTGTGAATCTGACACCATCCAAAGAGAGCTACTTCAGCAAGGTACACACCACTAGTCATCTTTTATGTGCTACCAGGTTGGTCAAGCGAGGTAATGACACCTCCATTTTTTGGCCTAGTATTCCACGTCCTATTATGTCTTTGGGAGGGCCTCCTTTCAAAATTTTGGTTAGAATTCTACCCTCTTTCATAACTTTGCCCCGAGGAGGGACCTGCATCACGGTTGTCCCTATTATATTTTTTGAGGTTAGCTTGAATGCTCTGTTGGGAAGCCTATAGCTAATTTTTCTGATTTCTTAAATGCATTATCTTCGTGGATATTTTCCTGATCATTTCGGTCAGCTCATCAAGCGAATCTTTCTCAATGTTGCTTGGCTGCAGCACTTGATTTTGAAGGAAAATGGGTGGGGTAGCCAGCTGATTTTATTGTGCTGGGGGAAATTTAGGCCCTTGTAAGTATAGGGGCACCTGGGGATGCTACAGATATGCTTGTTGTTTTTAGGGCTGCAAGTAATGAGGCATGGGAGGCACCTGATTGATGGGTTGTCCCAGATGGGGAACTAGGGGCAATTCTAGCACCTGGTTCATAAGCAGAGTATGGTGTTGGAGTGCTTGATTGAGCCCTTGAATCTACATGGGATGGGAAACTGTCTCCAAGGAAGGTAGTGGACTAGAAATATTTTTCCCTAAGTTTGTGTTGGC
This sequence comes from Sequoia sempervirens, assembly GCA_007258455.2. Lineage (NCBI taxonomy): Eukaryota > Viridiplantae > Streptophyta > Pinopsida > Cupressales > Cupressaceae > Sequoia > Sequoia sempervirens. Next base: position 170,079,740 of record VDFB02026320.1, on the reverse strand, counting down.
TTTGACTACTTCAACATAAGCATCCACCAGTCTGGTGGGTGGCGAGTTCATTCTTTTCACAAACGTTGTAGTGAGATTGTCCAAGGTAGCATAGTAGACTAGAAAAATAGCAACATCATCGAGTGTATATGGGGCTTGCAACCTTGTGTATGCCCGATGGAACTGACCATTGAAGGAGCCCATCGGCTCGTTAACCTCTCTGTGAACATATATGAATTGCTGATATAACTCTGAAGGATTAACCGAGACCTTGTATTTCCTCAAGAAGGCACTCTTCAAAAGTCCCAAGAGGTGATGGTCCTCGTTGGTATATTGATGTACCAATAGAAGGCTTCTTCTCCCAGAGAATAAGGGGACAGCCTACATGCCACATCCTCATGATCAATCTCCATATCCTTTAGTGTTGTTTGGAAGATCTTGATATTTTCTTCAGCTATCCTTTGTGGATCCTGATGATTGAACTTCGTGCAGAAGCCTTCTGGATTCTTAGGCATGTCATGATAGGAATTGAAGTGCAAAGGAGAAGGGTTATTCCCTAGCCAAGCCATGAGGGGAGGCGGGGGTGGTAATTGTTGTTCAATAGTGATTTGGGGCTGCATAGGGGCAGCGGCAGTCAGGACTACACCTTGGACTTGGAGGGTCGAGGAAGAGGAAGCACCTTGGTTGTGGGATAGATGAGGCCCAAAGGTAGCTTGGAATGGCTAAGTGGAGGATGGATGAAAGGGGGAGGAAGGCGGAGGTGGAAGAGAGGTGTGGGCAATGGAGGAAGAGGAAGAGGCTATGTCCCCTCCTTTGGTTCACTTAGCCCTTGTGAGGGGCTGTAGCTCTTGAAACTCCCCTTTGTTTCATGTGAACCTTAAAACCCTTTGGAATCTTTTAGGGGAGAATGATCCAATTCGATCCAGCTTAACTCAGTTCCCTCCTTCTAGACCCAATTCTGTTGATGGGTGTTTTGTACACTTTCTCAACACAGGTAGTGCATAGGCACACTACCACTCTTGAAAGGTAAAAATTTCTCAAGAAAGTTACCAATTGTTACCCCAAGGTCTCTCGGCTGTCAGGTCATGACGTGCATGGAATTCCTCAGTTGATGTGTCATGTGATTTTGCTGGTAATCATAGGGTGGCTTACATATTTTGGATGGATGCAAGATGAATCTTAAAATGGAGTTCCTTAGATGGGAAATTAGAGTGCAATTTTTTGTAGGTTCGAACAGCAATCATAAACTCCTATTTTATCTTAAGATTTGGCTTTACAATGTGAAATGAACCTTACAATAGGGTACTTATTAAAAAAAAGGAAAAAAGTTATGGAAGAGAAGAGGTTCCTGGATTTGAAACTAGTAATAAATAGTGATCATGGAGGGTTCAACTATGGACAGCTTCCTCAAAACAGAATTTCATTTAACCAGATTGACTCACAATATCATGAAACTTGTGCAAGCTTCTAAGGACTGCAAATTATAAACCATTCATAACCCATAAACATGCATGAATAAAAGATAGAATTTTGGAGGCTCTTAGTTTATGCCTAGACTAACTTTACACTGCTATCTACCATCAGTAAACAATAAAAATTATGGACAACAAAGGCATCAACACAGCATAAATCTTCACAACCATTGAACATCATTAACTAATCTACCAAAGTAATCTAAAACAATAAAGAACAGCAAAGTAAATATATTTAGATAACCTAACTATCGGAGATGAACCATGTAACATGCAAAAGAAACTCAAGATTCCATCAAAAGTCAATGAACTTCTATTAAAATTTATGCAGCATGTCTTTACAACAACTCAACTCTCTCTTGAAAATGAGAGGAGACCCCTTATTTATAGTGTTAAAAAAGTAAAATGAGTGGCCAAGATTGATTTTCATTGTGTGGCCAAGATTCACTACAAACTAGGGTTTCACCTACCCCCAAATATATTACAATTTAAAATACATCCTTGTCTTTTTCCCTATTTTGTCCTTATATGGCAGCACTGTAGCACTTTGTCTTCTAGATGATTTCATTTGCTGCAACTATTCTATGAGGAGCTTGTCATCAATTATTAGGTTTCCTTCCTACTTCTTCAAAGTGGCATACTCCATAAGCTTTTTGATTAATTCTTGGAGTTTATCGACCTCCATTATGTTAGATTGGAGAACCTAGTAGTTCCACTCCTTGGATCGTTCTGTGAGCATATCCCAATCTCCATCATACTTGGCAGTGTTTTCCCTGACTTGTTCAGATTGAGCGAAAGCCCGAGTAGCATAACTCATGAAATCTGTGGTGAGCTCACCCGACATTCCATCTTCCATCTTCTTCTAGAAATAAGGCTTTATCTTTTCCGAATCAATCTCGACAGTGGGCATGTCACAGCCTATCATTAACTTAAAATACTAAAAACAATTATTCCTAACATCCTTTTCCCAATCACTGTTAGGTTCCACCTTGCGGATCACTTGTTCTAGTATCTCCTTTTTTGTGGTCGAAGTCCATCTTCCACATATCCACTAGCCAGTGATCATCCTTCATGAATGCAAGCTCCTTTTCCCATGTTTTTTGAGGCAGCTTGGGGATGGCTTCAATTTTAGGATAAGTGGACCCATATATCCCTCGGATGTCAATGCAAAACTTCCTTGTGCCTTCTAGGTGCCTTTGGACTTCCAAGAACTTATTTACTATCCTGACAACACGATTGATGCCCATGTTTCCAGCATACAAGACTTGTTCAAACCAATCCTTTGTGGTTTGGGTCTAGTTCTTCCTTTTCTCAAGCTTATCAATTTTCTCTTTAGACAGCAACTATAGCAGAGCCAAGGATTTCATGGGTAGTTCCTCTGTGGATGACCATCACTAGATATAGGCTATCAAATTAGCCACTTGTGCTTTAAGTTCTTCCTTGGAGATCTTATCCTTTTGTATCAAATGTACACTATGGCAATGAACTCCTAGAGGTGATCTATATTTTGTTCCCTTTTGGTTGTCCCCAAGTAGATGGTGGAGATTTCATAGCTTATTCCTTCTTCTCACACCACCGGTGTGGCTACTTGCACGGTTCTAGATCTAGAGGCATCCATTGTCATCCTGGATCTAATTTTAGGCTTCTTTTCTTTCTTGGTGCTGATCTAAGCTCCGGCCAAGATGGCCTCTAATCTTGTTTTTGGATCTTTTGAGGTAGGGGTATTCTTCTCTAATTATCTTTCCAACCACTCAAGCATCTGAGATCCTTCTTTGGGTGATTCATGATCACCTTCCTCTTCGTTCACCCTAACTTCAATCTCCTTGTTACCTAAAGCTTCTTGCTCCATTCTCATTTCTTCTCCTTCTTCATTAGAGTTCCGAATGAACAATGTGTCTTTGATCAGAGACTTGGTGAGTGTGCGCTTCGTGGGGTTGTCCTCTTCTTTTTAAGTCTTCTCCTCTTTTTCCACCTCATGCTTATATCCCTCGAGATGTTCTTCTCCATGAGACTGCATCTCAAGCTTACTCATCTCAAACTCTTCTTCAGGTTTATCTTTCTCTTTATTCTCCTCTTCCTTGTGCTGAGGTGGCACATCTTGCTCTTACTTTTCTTATTCTTCTTGTTATGCTGAGAGGGATGTTACTTCACTGGGCTTAGAGATTTCTTCTTGTTCTCCAGTTGGAGGCTTGGTATCTTCCTCCATTTTATCACTTAACTCCTTTTCTTCCTTGGAAGGTGGCCTTTCTACTTCCTCTCTAGCATCCTTCAATTTTCAAGCCAACTCCTCCTCAAGGTCTGCGTCAAAAGTTTCAACAATGTATTTGGTGTTGGCATCTTCTTCTTCATCACTCTTAGAAGACTCTATTTCTTCTGCCTGGCAGACCACCTTATCAATTTGCAAGTGCTGGTGCTTTGGATGTTCATGGTAATCATCTGCTTCCTACTCCAATACCCTTCTTTCATTTTCCTACCTTTCCAACTCTTCAAATATTTTCATCATGGCTTTCATCTCTGGCAGTTTACTTGGGGGAGTTTTGGTAGGAATGTTTGGTAGAACCTATGTCAGAGGAGCTTGGATGGTTGGATTCATCAAAACTTTGCTAAGCTCAATGGGAACGTTATGCATATGCCGTGAGAAGGCCTCTGGAAGTGAGAGTGCAGGCAGTGGCCTTGTTGTTTTCACTAATGAAAGAGATGTGGTTGAGGACATGGAAGCAGAAGAGAGTGGAGAGGTGGTGGCAGAAGAAGAGTCGATCATTACAACCTGCCCATTAGGTGGAGAAGAGGCAAGGTGGACCAAGATGTCCACCGTAGGTAGGGAAGTAACTACCATGGCCTGAGAAGTAGGCAGAGGGGCAGCAGTAGTGGAGGCAATAGGTGGATATTTTGGTTGTTGAACCTCCATTTCCTCTCCCTCATGGAGTGGATCTTCCTGAATAGCAGGCATCTCTATGAAACTTCCTGAACTTTTGTGTTTATTGAAAGGTGCACCTTCCGTAGCCTTTTTGGCATATACCTTAGGATTGGGTTGTTACTCATTAGTCTCTTTTCTTTTCCTTGACCTGGTAACTGGAGGGGATTTTGAAGTTTCTCCTGATGGGGTAGCAACTATCCCACTATGTATTTCTCTCATTGGCTCACTCTCGAGCCCCTCATAGGTCAAAGTGACCCCTTGTTGCTTCAGTTGGGAAATTCATTTTTCAATCCATTCATATGTTCGAGCCTCAATGGGCTTGGTTAAAATGTCGAGGTCATTGACCTCATGTTCATCCCATTCAATTAGTGGCAACGAGAGATTGGGGACTGTGTTGTACTAAGGATCCATGACTATGCGTTCATCCTCTTCCACCTAATCTGGTATAGGGAATAGATTGACTCTTTTTACAAAATATGTGGTCAACGCATATAGTTCCTCATGCGCACTTCATTATCATCCTTGCAATTAGCCCAAAAGTCTTCGACACTGTGTAGATGGGCATACTCAGGTCCAAGTGCCTTCTTGATATGGCCATAGGGATCCATCCATGGTCGGGCAGTGTGGAGTCTCAAATGGTACTCGGCCAATTCCTTATTTGAAATGGTGGCACACTGACAAGTATGTAGTTCGTATAGCCCTTGGCCGAAGGAGAGGGGATAAGGAATTTCCCCCCTATGTTTGCCACTTAAAAGGGTGTGCACATGTCGTAGCTGCCGAGAGAGCTCCAATAGTAATATCTAGTCATTGGGATATCAGGGCAGCTTGTAGGGTTTTTCTAAAAATCCTTTAGCACGAATGTATGTGAACTTTAGATACTGGATGAACAGTGAGGAAAATTGCTTCATAAATGCATTGGCACTGTGGGAGACTCTCCTCTCAAAGTCACCCCTGAGCAATCTAATGATATGACCTATGAAAGCGTCATTGATCCTATAGTAATCCCTCTTGAAGTTTTTGAATTGTAATTGAGGGTATTTATCATATACTTTTAGCTCCCTGCTTGGTTCCTCATCTGGAGCTCTAAAAAAACCTCTGTATGGTACCTATTCAGCCAGCAAATAGACCAAGTAGGATGTCATGTAAAAGCTAGAGGTTTTCTTTACGGCCATAAATTGCTCATGGAAGCAGTCACTTATTATCTCACCTCAGTAAAACTTGGTTTCTCCACATAGAATCTCTTCAATGAAGTATAACATCCACTCTTGGAAGTAAGCAGCAGTTGGAAGACCCATTACTCTGCTTAGCAAGGTCGCCAAATCATGGTAGTCTTCATAAAAGTCATTGCAGAAGAGCTCTTGGGGAACCTTTGCAACACTACCCCTCTTTTCCTTTAGCCAATACTGATTAATAAGCCTTTTACATTTAAGGGGATATTCGTCCCACATAGCCTTGCCATCACTCATGGTCGGTAGCTCCATCTCCCTAAATGTAGGGATATGGAAAGTCTTTATTATTGCCTTATCGGACATGTCAGCCAGAACATTTCCATCCATTTCTACTATAGTTCTGGTTTCCTCTTGATAGGCCTCCCTATCGGCCATCACTAGTTCAGGGCAACAAGGGCAGGAGGAAATCCCTCGGCCTAGGTTATTCCACTGCGTCTAATGTTGTGTGCATTCATTGTTTTGGGGTTGATTCAGACTCTTTGATTAAATTCATCGATGTCTATATGTCTGATGTTGGTGTCGGTGACCTCCTTCCAAGTTGAGGTGACTTTGGATTTCAGGGGTTCCCCCTAGAACTAGTACTTCATCTAGTCCTTATCTTCTTTTCCATGAGGTGCCTTAGTCTTCTTTCCTTTGTCTTTCTTCGTAGCTACCCCCAAAGGTCTTGCACCTGATTCTATATATCTTGTGGGAAGAAGAGAGGTGAGCATAATCAAGCATGAAAACACTGAAACATTAGTCAAATCCCTACAAACAGAGTGAGATTGGATAATTTAGCATTTGAGAAATTTAACATATAATCTAGATTGATGTTAGCAATTCACAAGAGGGAGTTTGGGTGATTCAGTCCCCAGAGGTCAGACTTCCCTATCTTAACGGTTGTTTTAAGTTATTGTAGGAGGGATGGCGATCAGGGCACGATAGCCCACCTGTCCTGACCCGCCTTTAGATTTGGCCACTTTGGGGAGTCCACCAAGTGGAGTGCCCTATCTCAACATGTGGGTTGAAGTCAATTTGGTGATTAGAAAGCATTTGGATCATCTTTTGAGCACTTGAAGCCTGAGAGGAGCTATGTCATTTAAGTTTGTTGTTAGGGAAACCTTTGGTGAGACAGTATTTTGGGGGTAGAGTTCTGCCGAGTGGGACCCGTGGCTCTGGAGGGTGATCGGTATCATACCTTGGCATTTGGGCATTTCAGGCCAGAAGGGGCAGAAAGACACTAGGCGTTTTCCACTTAAGGATGGCAGATAGCATGCAGATTAGGGGCCACCTGAGAAGTCGAGTCTGAATGGGGATGCAGTCATTATGTTTACTTTGTTGATCTTTTGAAATTTTAGCGACTGCGGTTAAGTTAGGCACTAAAGGCTGGGAGGATGGAGGCAATTCTCCCTTTCGCAATGGCTAGGATGGGATGGAGTCTCGACAACGGAGGCCCGATGCCAGGGGTCCGACTAAGGGCTCGGCTTTAGTGTTTCTTTTTTTTCAGACTGCCACCAGATGAGTGGAAGACCACTACTAGAAAGCTATAGGGGACAACAATGTTACCATGGCGGCCCACAGATGGAGGTTCGCTAGCCGAGACTTACAGGGTGTTAGGCATATGGTCGCTTGTTCTCGAGGTCGACAATGTGGCACAGCGAGCGAGGGAGTGGCACCCACATCATCAGAAGGTTGGATTCAGAATGTCATTTGAAATGGTGGCTTGAAAGCAGCGTCCCAGGGATGGAGTTCTAGGGGCGCAGACCTGGGAAGCTTGGATGGACTTAGTTTTGGTTTTGCCAAGATTTTCACCAAGTTCCAACGGCAAGAGGGTGGGGTCATCCCACAATGGCGGACCCAAAATAGCATTTCATCGTATGTAAGTTTGTTTTCCTTTCAAGTATTGGTGACGACGAAGAGAAGGCTCGAACCCCCAGAGTTTAAATGCTCTAACTGAAGAACGGTGTCGGGAGGACAAGGTTCCACCGCCATCTAGTAGGTGATTTGAATGGTTTTTTGAGTTTTTTACCACATGGATTTTGTGCACGTATTTTTCTCTATCTAGTACATGCATTTTTCCTCTTTCAAACTCATTCATTTTACTAGAAATCAAGGAAAAACATGTCATGGGGGCAAACAGCCAACTCACCTCTAGAACCCGATGAAGGAGGTGAAAAGATCAGTTGAAAAATGGCTTGAATCGGCACGGGGATCCATCGAGATTGAAGGCGGCAATCACAAGGTAGCTCTCTAATTCATTCTGACAAACTAGTGAGTGAAAATGATAGTTCAAACTTACCTATTTATAGAAAATAGGACATTAAATGTTGGTCATTAAATGCATGTACGGATGACCCAGGGTTGGTGAGCTTAAATTTGAAAATGGTTGCGGGAGCACCAGGGTCCGACAGTTGGAACGTCGTCAGCCGACAACAGTTAGATAGCTTGATGGTAATTGGACAGCGTTGAATGGTTTAGGTTCTGATGGGAAGATCATTTTTTGCTGAAGGACGCCTGATAATTTGGAAATAACGAACGATGCCAGGGAGATCGGGCCCCGACAGGCAGAACGTCATTGGTCATTGGGCACTTAAAAGCTTAGAGCTCATCAGACAGCGCCAGGGATGCCTGGTCCCAGCCGGAGGAGAGCCATCAATGAAAGGATGCAACAAGACGGTGAAAAGGCAACAAAAGTCTGAAAGGGGCGGCCCGACAGGGTGGGCCCGATGAGCTCCACAAATGCCACCTTAAAAGAGAAAAGGAAAAGATCCAATTGGATTCCTCAAGGACTAAGGACTTTGAAATTTTTGAGGGGGAAAAACAAGGTCAACTTAAAATGGCATCCCTAAGAGCTTACTGACCATTTGAACACTAAAGCAAGGGGCATGCAAAACGAGATGGCAATAAAACAACCCGGTGAGGTGAAAGAAAGAGAGCATCCCCGTTCCAAACGAGGCATGTGTGCTAAAGGCACAACAGGAACGTGTTTCCTTCTTCATGGGTTTGCAAAGAAACAACTTGAGAACTTTTCTCTGAGGTGGGAGTAGCTTTTTCCTATGGGAGAAGCCTTGACCTTTCCCTCGCAAGGGGGCATCTTCTTCCTTTCGAATTCCTTGATGAAGTGAACATATTTTGAAAGGATTCCTTGATGATGAATTGATTTGAGAAAAAAATGTAACTTTTACACTTTCCAACAGTGTGTGCCTTGAGTGGACCCTTCTTCTTTTGAAGGGTTCCTGAGGGACCCCTTGAAAGCCTTCCAACTTGCCGATGGTCTGTGTGACTATCTGCTTACTTGTCTGCATGGTTTCTTTTTTTTGGCATGTTTTATCTTAAAATTAACATGTCACTTTGCAAGTGTGCATATAAAGTCACTTTCCATTCATAATCTATGGATTCCCCTTACACTGGGCTTCCTTCAAGAGAGATAATTTGGGGGTTTCCTTCTTGCAGGTCTACGGGCCTATAAGGTGCTTACTTCACTAGGCTTCCTTCATGAGAGAGAGCTTGGGGGTTGCCTTCTTACAGATATGCGATCCTTTGAGATGCTTTCATCCTATGGGATTTGTCCATCATTGGTCCAAGGGCCTTTGGTGTACTTTGCGCAACTTCATAGTCCTGAGGAGCTATACAGTCCTTTTGTTCGAAACTCCTTAGGGAGAGTACCTATAGAGTCCTTTCCTTGTCCTATGCTTTCGAGTTTGCTAGATCATAGTCTACTTCCTCAACAGTTCAGTTATATATTTCTAACCTTACTAAATCTTTAATCTACTTTACCAAACACTCATTGATACTCATGCTCACTAAAGTGGGAGAAAAATGTATAGGTGCAAATTTTCACCCCTTGGGAAAATTCCCTTTTCACATACCCTCACCTTAGAAAATAAAATCCAGAGGAAAAATTCCACATCACCAACCTACCTTCCATTCCTATGTATCAGTGAGAATATTTTTCAGAGACGTAAGCATAGCGCATAGACGTCTGTGTAACGCGCAGACGTCTATGTAGCACGCAGACATCTATGTAGCACACAAACATCTATGTAGCACGCAGACATTTGCGTAGCACGCTGTCGTCCCTAACGGAGTCTTGTGTCTAAATTTGGTAGAGGTGTTATACACCTGATTAGGGTCGAATTGTAACATCCCTCTTTGACCAACTAACCCCAAAAATGGCATATTCTTCCCATCCCACCTTCTAAAACATTCTTCATCCATTCATTTCATCTTCTACACACTCTCTTAAACTCTCTAAGTAATTTCTCAACTTATTCACTTCACTCTTCCACTCTCAAGCAACTTTCTAGCAGTCCCATTACGAGCATTGCAGTAGCTTTGAAGCTCCATCAACTCCACATTACAAGTGTGAGGCAAGCCATAGAAGTGTGGGCTTGGAGTCTTACGAGACCTCCCTTCGTCACCACTATAGCTATGATGACTTTCCCAATTCCATACCTTGCATTCTCCAACATTAGTTAGTGACCTTTTGGGTGGATGTGGTAATGTTTCACTCCTCTCCTTTGTGATTTGATAGAGTAGCATTGTATTGTTTTGTAGTGTTCATTGCTTTCTTTTCTTTCCTTATCACATATTCTACTTTGTTGCTTTTTGGTTGTCTGTGGAGGTGGAAACACCAAAGCGAGGATCTGAATAAAGCAAGCCCCTGTATAGCCCCAACAATTTTCCCTCTTTCTTTTGTGTAGGTGAACGTACGTGTGAAGGTAGTTGGTGAACTGGCGCTTGTGTGAGATTATTTTCATCACCCTAGCTCTTATTTACTTGTTTTATCATCTTTGTCTTTACTTTTTGTACTTTCTTATATTTTTTTTCCCATCTCAATCGACTAACTAGGTTGTCAATAGGTCTTTTGGTAGTTTCTATTGTACTTAGTGTTTTCTAGTCATACGAACGCCAATGCGCCCAAGAGATGTTAGCACGCCGCATTGTCATCCTAGAACTGCATTGTTATCCTCGGACATAGAGTTGTCTGAGGTGTAGTATTGGCTCTAAAAACCAACTCGCCTAGCCTAAACCTAATATTTAAGTTTGTAGAGTGACAGAAGTGTTGTATAGTGCTCTTCATTCTTGATCCTCACCCCAAGACTTCCATTAGAGTGAGGTATGTTAGAGCAACCTTCCACTCTCGACTCTTTGTGACCTGGAGCCTTGATGTGGTTGGTCCCCCTCTCTTACACCTATATATGCTCATTTACCCCATATTATTATTCATGAATACTAGGAGCATTATCAGAGAATTAATTATGTGTTTTCCATGAAGCTAGTAAGGATAATGGAGGGTCACCAAGCTAAAAGGTTGTCTCTAGAAGCATAGAGGATCATTCGGCAGGTTGGGGGATGGTACATTCAGTTTCCCACTTTTACCTACTTCAGGGTGGAAGGATTCAAAGGATGTCATTTTATGTTGCCCAAGTACCCAACAGAAAAACTATTACTATTAGTATTGGTGAGACAGATAAAGCCTTCCCATGCTCTTTTCAGTGTGGCACATAAGAGTTCTATCAAATTTCCTATCATAATGGGGAATTATAAATGCAATGTGGCTAAACTAGTTGATTTGTGTGAAGAAGAATTTAAGATGTACAAAATGGATTTCTTTACACTCCAAAGAAAGAATTATGATCTAGAGGGGAATATTTCCAAGCATATAGCCAGAAAATATGCTCATGTTTTTCATTTAGAGGATTTTTGGCTCAATTGTGATGACAAACATGAAGTGAGGAAGAGATCATATCAAAGGTTGTCCTTAAAATTAGCATAGATTCTTAAACTCCATGACATTCTAGAGTAGTTGTATGAATATGATGGAGAGGTGTTGAATCCAATCTACAATTCAATTAAGGTTTATGATGAACCCATCCCAGATCCAAATTATGAAAGTAAAGAAATAACGACCGTTAAGGAAATTTTTGAACCATTTTTAATCCATACTCAATATTGGATTGATGATTATTGTAAAGCTTTGAGAAAAGTTGGGATAAGGCCCACATAATTGCTCAATACAAAGAAGAAACAATTAGAATAAGGTGAATCTGGGTATGAGGAGCCTGCTAAAGAGAAAAGAAAAATTGGTAAAGTAAATACAGTTGGACATATTGCGGAGAGAACTCTTGATGCCTCAAGCCAGAGAGTTTCATTGGCGCCAGCTGGCCAGCATAAAGAAACTGGACCAAGTAAGGTCAAAGTGACGGTGAAGCCCAGAGCGACATTCTTTTCCACGGCAAAGCCAAAGATTCAACCTATGACTAATGAAGAGGCGGTAATGAAAACAAACACTTGTGCTCAGACGAGGTCTACATCTCATAGGGTTGTAGCATTATTCACCTCTTCCCCTTCAATTAATATGGTTGCAGTAAAACAAAAACTAATAAAGACTCATGTGGTTCTAGAAGAGAGTTTTGAGAAGAGCAAATCAAGGAATAGTGGGAGAAATGGGCTACCATGATGGAACGAGTAAAAGAGAAGAAATATAAGAAGAAACCCATGGTACTACCAATGGTGGAAGAAATTCCAAATACAGGGTCAATTCATATAGACGTCGAAGAAGAAGAATTCATAAGAGGAACACTCTCCCTATAGGTGGGAAACCCTAAGATACTTAATAAAAAGGAAATAGGGGAAACTGCAAGCCAAGGTCCCACTGATATTATTGCTATTGAAGATATAATTGATTCCTAGCTTCTGTTAGGAAGTGGTAGAAATGATATTGAGCAATCACAGGTTTTTGAAAATTCAGGAGAAGATCAGGTTGAAAGTGATAATATAGATCTTTCACAAACCTTGGCTGGTGGGGTGAGAAATGAAGAGAATCCTAGTGTAATAGGACATAAAGAAAGTGATTCCCCAAGGACTAGTGTTGAGCACATGATTGGATAGGAAAATATAAGCCTTGGAAATGAAGAGATAGTGTCAAATCCCAGTAATCCAGAATCCATGCCAGTGAATACTAAAAATGTTTCAGTTCCAAAAGATGTGACAAGAAAAGTTGAGAATGTAATAGGAGAAGTTCTTGAGCATGTTGAAAATTAGGAACAAAGAAGTTGTAGAGGCAGAATATAATGAAGATTCACCTGATTAGTTGGTCAAGGAATTGGCTTCCCCATTGGAAGTGGAACTAGTCCCTCTAGATCTCAAAAGTTTAATGCAAGAAATGGCAACTTATAAACCTAGGCGAAGAGAAAAAACTAAACATGTTATGAAAATGAATGCAGATGAAGAACACTCCATATAGCTACCCCAGTAGTGGCTAAAAGAAAACATGAGATAATGCCTAAGGATTATAGGGTGACAAGTCTTAATGTTGGGAATTCATCCTGGGGAAAGGAATTAGAAGAGATGAAAATAAATTTAGAGACAGCTAGTTTCTACTATTGGTGTTGTTGCTTCCTTGGTTTTTTTGGAGTGAGCTATGTATACAGTATTGGTTCCTATGTACTAGGCGGATGCAACGGCTAGTTACCCATGCATTTTGGTGAGATGGAACACTTACCATATGGAAACTCTTGCATTCTTATTTTTGGAGGCGACCTTCCATTTTGACTTGATGAATTCTTCATACTTTTGGTTCTTTTGCCATATGTATCTTCGAGTTATAGGTGTTTGCCTTTGTTTTCCATCTGATTCGTGTAGTGTCATTGGGGGCACTCATACTGATTCTTGTCTTCTTGATCCTGATCACAATGGAGGTTCTTCTTTGCACATTTCAACAGTTCTTCTTTGACAGTGTTTGCAGCTTCTTCATGTTTCAGTGGCGTTCTCTTTGTTCCTATGTTTTGGGACAACCTTTCCTTGTTTGGAGGCTTCTTCAGTCCTTCACTTGGCTTTGATCTTTTTTTGGAGTAGAGTTTTTCCCATGAGGTTTTCTCTATTTCTCCACATTATAGAGATCTTATGTTTGTACATGGGTACCTTACTTGGCCTTGTTTGTCAGGACCCATCTTGCATTCTCTTTTTTAGGGTTTTTAGCTACTCCCTAAGTTCAACTTAAGGGGGGGTGTTAGAGTAATCATACATTAGCTAATAATTAATTAATCTTTAATTGATTATTAGTCTAATTTATTCACATGCTTTAGCTAAAATTAGGAATTTTTTATTAATTGAGCTTATGTTAGATCATTATGTCACATCTCATGTAATGTTGACACTTGTCATGATCTAATCCCTTTCTCATTTAGGGCTTTGTTTTTATAAACATTCAACCCCTATTGTAAATATCTCTCGGATATTATTCACGGGAAACATCACGGCTTTCATATCTTCTTGAAAGCTTCTTTTGTAACTTTTCCTTGTTGATGAATATAACAATTCTTGTTTAAGAAAGAAAATCTCATAAATCGAGAAGGGCTTATTGAATCCACGCTCTGATACCATGTTAGAATTGTGAAACAAGCACAAAACCATGAGCCACAGGATCAAACAACAAACAAGTACACCTTCCATGCAAGAGATTTGCAAACAAGAATTGCTATATTCATCAACAAGGAAAAGTTACATAAGAAGCTTTCAAGAAGATATGAAAGCCGTAATGTTTCCCGTGAATAATATCTAAGAGATCTTTATAATAAGGGTTGAATGTTCATAAGAGCAAAGCCCTTAATGAGAAAGAGATTAGATCATGACAAGTGTCAACATCACATGCGATGTGACATAAAGATCTAATATAAGCTCAACTAATAAAACATTCCTAAGTTTAGCTAAAGCATGTGAGAATAAACTAGACTAATAATCAATTAAAGATTAATTAATTATTAGCTAATGCATGATAACTCTAACATTTCCAAGTGTAGAAAAGTAAACAGAAGAAAAGAGAGCTGAAAGAACAGATTGCCCACCTAGAAAACTTTATAATATCATTAGCCTAATCTAATCAAGTGCAGGCTGAATTGCCTCAGAATTCAGTACTTATGTCCAAGGAGCAGGTTGGTTCTATCGCAACACTTCACCATAAAGTGAGTGTGTTTGAAGAATGGATGGAGTACTTGGTGAGGCAAGGAGAAGAACTAATCATAGATGCAATTAGGGAGTATAAAGAGGCATACCGTTGGTGTGAAAATTCTAAGAGATTAGAAGGAAAATGTAGATTTCACCAAGAACAAACTAATGCTAAAAGATGAAACTTAAAGGCTCTTATTCAAACAAATTTCCAAGAATTGGTAAAAGAGAAGATAATCACAGAGTAGGAGGTTTTGATGTGTGAAAAATGGAAGAAACAAGTGAATTGGGAAGGTGACACCTTAGTACAATGTGTGGAAGGATTTCAGAAAGTCATCGAAAGATGCAATAAATTGACTGATAAAGATCAAGGTTTCATTGAAATGCTCGCACGGTAGAATTGTCATCCTTGGACTCTAAGACAGGATGGTAAAGAAGTAAAATCTTTCAAGGAATGGCTTGAAAGAGTGAATAAAGACCCTATTCATTCGCTAAACCGGGAAGTTATTGATGAAATTATATAGTGAAAGAATGTCATGGTCAAGTATGAAATGGAAAAGGTGCAGAGGAATGCAAATATCCCAAATATTAGAAGATTATACCAAACTCAAATACAGCTGGAAGGTAATTCAAGGAATTTAAAAAGAGTGTATGCATTGGGTATTGGTTGCCTTCCAGGAGTATCAACTGAAGAAATGTGAATAAGAGTTCTTGAACCCAGAGTCTGATGCAAGGAAATGAATAATCGAAAATTAGATACTAGAGGTCAGCAAAAGGAGATGTTGAAATGAATTTTGTAGGTTGTTTTCGCTCCCAGTGGAGGTGTCTTGTCCCAGAATTTGAAGAATACCAATGGCCTTATTTTGTGCAGAGCATTTGTATACTGGAGCTTAGATTTGAAAACTGATACTGATGAAAAATTCCAAGCTTTGACTTTGTCTAGAACATTCCAATGACAACTGGAATCTGTCACATGCTACTTTTTGATTTGTTGTTTATGTTTCTCTTTAATAGACTTAAGTTTAAACTTTGGGGCCTTGTTCCTATAAAAATCCATTTATTGCTTTACTTTTACTTTTAAGTTCAAAATTGTAGATGTTGGAGAATCAAAACTTCTTTAAGTTTTGTTCTTTTTCCTATTTTATGTTCCCTTCCAGATCAAAAACTTGTATACATATAGAAGCTAATCAATATCAAAGCTAATTTGAAAGCTACAGCCTAGTATGAAATCTTATGTAGCTGATTGTTTGTTCGATTGGAAAAGATTGTATGTTGCATCGTTTAAGGGTGCATACAGAACCTACCTGGTGTCCAAATAAACAACCTTTTCTTTAAAATCTTGCATCATTCTATGCCTAGCTATGAAGCAATATGGTGAAGTATAGAGTGGTTTGCATTGATTTAGTTAATTGTTGAGACTACATGGATAATACCTAGGAGCAATTTTACTTTTCAATATTTTTGATGCTTTATTTTAGAATTGAAGTTTAACTTCGAAAAATGTTTCAAAAAAAGATATAAATGAATGGAAATTTTATTGCAAATCTTTCAATTCCATAATATTGTTGAATGCTTGAAGCTAAATTTACTTAAGTGAAAGCAAAGTTATTTCAAATTCATGAAGTGTTGTTGCAAATCAGTTGATTTCATGAAATTGTCTAATGACCAAACCAAGAATATCTTTTACTTATCCTTATGATTCCTTTGAGAACTGGAAATAACCATTTACCCCTCGTTATTAACAACAATATCACAACGAACCCTGATGTGAACCTAGTATGGTCAAGACCTAACATAAATGAGCCTTGGGATTAAGCTGAGTTGGCCTAAGATTTAGGTTGTCCTGGTTCAATCTTTCAAGTAAAGATAGGTTCATGTGGTCTATCTATGAGGATTTATCTACACTGTTGATTTGCGACTAACATCGTGATCAATAATAAGCAAATGTACACTATGGTACTATTACTGAGCCCTTCCTAGGATTTTTGAAATGCTCCTTATCCATAAAATATAATTTCCACGAGTTCCATGAAATCCATCCTATCAAACTAATATGGTGGCAGGAAATGAGGTGCAACCTTGGATCCATAAGCCCTTATCAAAGTATATTGTGTATGCAAAAACTAGTCACCCCAATTGTGAGATGTTGTTGATCCTTCTTTTTCTTTAGGGCATATAATATCTCTCATAACTCTTGAAATTCTATAAAGAGGCTCCACACCCATACTCTCCAAAATACCGAACCTCACAACATTGCAGAAAGCCAAATAATTTTAATGTGGATAGTTTTGGTCCCAAATGTGAGTCCACATTTGGACAGGCAAATCATTTCCTTCCTCATCCTTTTTCCTTAGCTTAATCTTCTTCTTCCACTTCTCTTGTACAACATAAAGAATCACGTGCAACAATAAAGAATAGTGTGGGAAATACAATGGGGCACTTCCATCCTTTAATTCAATTAACCCCTTGTGCATTTGTTCTGCAATATATGCTGCATAGTTGAATCCCCTATTGGAATTCCAATTATGATTATCAATGATCATTACCAACAAAGCAGTTGGCATTCTTGCATCAAAACTACAAGCCAACACTTGATTCAAGCAGTAGTATGTGTTCTTGAAATAGTTGGAAAACTCTTCAAATTCAAAATGTTCCAAGTTCTTAGGACCCAAACAACCTTTATCATCCTTCTTGTGCCTGGAAAGCACATGTCTTCTATATCCCTATCTGTTTTGTTCATACTCATTGCATAAATCAAAAATATTGATGCTAACAATGTAATTTGGGTTCAGCTTAAACACCTCCACAATCTTTCCTCTTGTTATGTCAAGGAGTACAGTTCCATTCTCATTTTTTATTTTTCTATCCTTGGCATCATAATGCCTTGACAACTCCAACATTAATTCCACTTCAACAAATACATTTGGCACTACCAGCCTTCCAAGATTGAAACCCCATAAGTGACAAACTGGACGTTTGGCGTATCTTCTGTTGAAGGCATACAAGAACAACTCCCACCCACTTTGTGGTTGATAAACTTCTCCAATTGCACCAGCATTATCAATCAATCTGCTAGTCACTACAACCTGCCCTATGGGTCATTTTCCAATTTGTGTTCCTCCCTCAGTGATATCTTTGGCTTCACCTTCCATGAATCTGGCAAGATTTCTCTTTTCTCCCTTTGACTTTGTAGTCTTTTCTGAAGATTCTAGCTTAGGTGTGGGCTTGTCATCCTAGGGTTTTGGTTTTTTAACCCTTTTCTGCTTAGGTTTCATCTCAAGCTTAGTGCTAGACTCACTGGGTTCACTCATTTTTACGATGTAACAAAGCTAGGGTTTACGAATATTCAACTTATAGAAGGGGCCTACTGGTTTATGTTCTCAAGAAACAAATTTGCATAACAAAAACCCTCCCAAACCCCACACAATTCTCACCAACCTAATTGAACTTGCACAATATCCAAACCCTTGCAAACCCTAAGAGCCTAAAGCTTTCAGAATATTTCACTAACTCCCTAAACCAGCTTAATTCAAACACAATTGACGCAGAGAGGTGTAATTACTTGCTTACCCAGGAGAAAATTTGTCTTCAAAGTCTCTGCAACTTTTCCCCTGAGCTCCTTACGCCTTTCTACTCAAACTGACAAATTCTTCTACTCGAACAATTGTAATTGTGAGGAAAAATGAGCCAACAACCTTCTTTATGGAAAAGGAATGGAGCATCTTCACCATTAATACCTAAAAGAAAGCTTGCATGAGCGAACTGACATTTAGCCATTTAAGTTCAAATTTTGGCCATTGATCTTTTGATTTAAAACATCATCGGTGGATCTCCTTTATCCTCGCTCCTTTCCTTTTTTCTTTCAATGATGCCCCTCAGATGTTGCCACATCGCCCTTATTTTCCTTAGTCACATTTTTCCTGAAAGCCATCGCACATCACTACTTTGATATTTGTTCCTTTGGTTGAATCTGTGATGCTTTGGGACCAAGCGATGAAGGGAATATTCCACCAAATATCCCATCGCTCATTGTTGATATGTTCCTTAGACCTCCATTTGTAACCATGATAACTTTAGGTGGGGCGATGGGCATAAGACTTAACAGTCTATCACTCATCGTTGATATTCCTTTTCCTTTATGTATCCTATCAGCGATATGAACCATATATGTGATAGGATCTTAGCTATTAGATCTAGATGCTCCTTTAACTTCATTCTTCACCCATCACTCATTGTTGATATGTTCTCAATAGTTGAATCACATTAGCGATGGGAGAAAAGTGGCAACGAAGCAACATTTGGCCATGTGTCCATGTTACAAGATCAAGGGCAATGCAAGCATTGCCCTTAGTAGCATTTCAAACTAGCAATGGAACATTGGGACAATAGACTTCATCGCTCATCGCTGATTTGAAAAGGGGAAGCGAGCAGCGATCCGCAATAAGCAATAAGGTAGTAAATGCAAAGGGCTATCAAGTTATCGTGCATCGTTGATTTAGAACTTAAAACTTTTGGGAAAATAGCGATACAAAGGTAGTTAGCGATAGTGAGGAAATATTTCACATCACCCATCGCTAGTAGGAAACACAAGGTCTAACACCCATCCATGATGAGTGATAAAAAAGGAAATGTTCATCGTGCATCATTGATTCAAGGCAAGCGGTGATGAAACAATCCACGATAGGCGATATGTAGAGAGGTAAGCGAGAACTTAAGTGAGGGTAATTAGCATGTGCTCGTATGTTGTTTTAAAAAGGGGACCGACTAGGAAGAATGAAGGGAAAGGCCTTAAAATACTTAAGATTATTTTTAAGGATGTAAAGGCCAAATATTTAAGATTTTCAACCTTATAAAATATTAAGTCCCCGAACCTAGAAATAAGAAGGTAATATTACGCAACAGGTGAATGGGGAAACCTAACCACAAGAGGTTGGTCAATACATGAATACAAAAGACTTAAGTTGTTTTAATCTAACCGAAGACTAACTATAGTAGGTCAACGAAGGATTAGACCAAATGACAAGGATTTAGAAAAGGGGGAAATATGCTAAGTAAACCAACACCACAATAGAAAACCCTGAACCCTAGTTTCATTTCAGACCAAGAGGTCATTCAAGTAAGAACATTTCAAACTAGTGGAACATGAAAATTTGAGAGTTCCACCACCCTCATCTCCTGCACTACATCTAATAGTCTTGGTTTCGCTGTATTTTTTTGTTTCGCACAAAAGGTCAGGGTTTCAATCTTAAGTTTGTACCTTATGCCACTCATTCCCTCTTCTAAGTCAAACTCTGAAATCAACATAGGGTCCTCCTTTCTCACTTGATCAAGTAAAAACATCTTCTTTAACTACATTTCTGGGATGAGTAACATATTTATTTTCAGTACCATGTCTCTAGCCTCCTAGGGATTGATATTTACTTCATTTATTCTAAGTTCTCTAAAAGTTTGGGCTAAAATTTGATCATGTTGGGATTCATCAGTCTCAATTTTATTAATCTTCACCCTTTCTTCAAATTCTTACATTTTCATTTTGATCCAAAAGTCCTTAAACTTAGGGGAATTTGTGAATTCATCATCCTCCACAAACCTAAGGGAGGCTATTAATCTCTCATCCTCAAGTAGCTCCACCTCTCTTTGTTCCTGCATATTTCCCCCTTCATTAGGCTTGTGAACCTTAGTTTCTTGTTTAGTGAGTGGTTGAGTGGCTTCAATGCCATCTTTCATGTGCCTCAGCACACTGGAAACCTCCTCAGTGTCCCCTCCTTTTGACAACTCATATGATACTAATGGGACTACATCACTTGGTTTATGTCTTTTAGCCTTTGGTTTCTCTAGGGATGGATCTGGTGAAACTAGTGAACACTGTTGAATTGAAACTACATCATCAATAGACTCAAAAATTACCACCTCACTTGGCTTCTTAATAGGAAGCTTGGTGGGATTTGTAGGTTGACTCTCGAGTGCTTTGACCGAATCACCATACAGTTCTTCAAAGTTATCAATAATTAGATCAATCCTCTTAAGAGGATTCCTTTCTTCTACAAAAAATCCCAAGAACTTTAGGTCTTCTTTCTTCTTTTCTTCCTCCACCTTCATCAAAATATCCCATTTCCTTTTCCGTTGAAATACTTCCTGAGGGGTGAGACAATTCCTTATTACATCCTCATCATAGTCAACCTGATGTGTAATTCCTACCTTGGTAAGAATCACTTGTCTCACATAGTTCATATGTCCTTTGGGGTCAAAAACACTTTCCATTTTAAATCCCAAAGCATATTTGTTCTTTAGATATTCATGTAATTCCTCAAGGGTGTCTACACAGATGGAAAGTCCTCCATATATGGTCAAATCGGGTAAAAATGTGCCTTTCTTTTGCTTCTTCATGACCTCCCTTTCCATCCACAACATTTTCCACATGAACTCTAACAATACCAAATGAGAAGGGGAAAATTTTGGCAAAATGTGGGAGGCTAGGGACACCCATATATTCTTATGTCTATATAATTAAGCAAGAAAAACCACTCACCAAAATTATGTGCATGTCCCCTCTTTGTTTTTAAGGCCAAAGGTCTTAATAATTCTCTCATTTCTAAGGATAACCTTGGTGAAATGTTACCAAGGGTGGCCATGATTCTAACTACAAAGTCATCATGGAAGATCACATAGTCACCATTCTTGCACTTGCTATCCCACATATAGCACCAACACTATATTGGCATCATTTTCCCTTGTTGATCATTCATCCTTATGTTCATCCTTTGGGTCCATTTTTCACTATTCTAATATAGGATTAAATGGCATAATAGGGAGTAGTGTTTGAAAGTGATAGGGGCTATGTTTTCTCTTACTTGGAGGAATCCTTCATGTAACCCCTTCTCAATTACAATAGCAAAGCCAAATTCAATGTTCACTTCAGGATTTTGTATTCTCATTTCCATCATCATCAATTCAACTGGTTTTTTGTCTTGTGCATCTATCCCTAACACTTAACATAAAGCAAAATATGTTCTTTTGAACTAGACCTCAAAGTCATCTATTGAAAATGGCTCACCACAATTAGGGAAAATAGCTATCTTTCTATTATTTACCCCTTTTTCCATGTACAGTAGAAGTTCATCACTCCAATAAGTTTTTCTTTATTGTAATCTTTCTTACTCTTCTGAAGGTCAACTTTAGTGTGAGCTTGTTTATTCAATTTAAAACATTTAATGATGGCAACCTTAGTTAACACTACCAATGGTGACCTGTCAGGCTATCTTACAGTCCTTGTTGTTGGATGGTAATTTTGTGCTAGTGTCTTGATGAACTCAAGATCTATGAAAACGTTTAGGACTACTAGCTTTGCTAAGTCAAGATTCTAGGGGTCGGTTCGAAACCAAAATCTTGGAATTTCTTTTCTCATAGAAATACCAAAATAAATCCCACCCTGAAATGGGAATAGTAGCATCCCCACACCCCTATGCTTCATCTTTGAACACTTTCTTGTAGCCTTTGTCAACTGATTTTGGTAGTGTATCTAAAATTGATTGTTGGAGTGGTCTCTTTTTCACTTAAGGCTCTCCTTTCTTACTCACAGGCTCACTCTTTTTAGGAGACATTGTTACACTTAACTAGTGTTCAAGGCTTCTAACTTCGCATAATTAATTGCAGACAATAACTAACACCATCTCAAACTAGAGAAGCAATTTGAAGTTTCTTATGAACACGAGAGGAGCATAGGTGCACTTACCTGTTTCTATGACGATTGTAGAGCCCACAACATGCTTCCAATTCCTCCTCCTCCGAGCACTTCAAGTTGTTTGCGAATGATTTAGATAACATCAAATTCAGAGTATATCAGCTTCTGAGCTTCGTCACTTCATCATTATTACCAACGCGTGTCAAAAAAAATTAGTGATTGATCACATATGTGAGTTTTAAATATGCACGCTTGATCTGAATTAATTAACTAGACCGAAGTCTTTTCATTGATTTAATTCTAGTTTTTTCATTAATGCAGCGTCAACTTGTACCGTAGTACCACCGTCATAATTTAGGGCTCTTGCGAGGTGGCGAGATCATATTTCTTTTATTTCAACCCACCCCGCTATACCGCATTACATTTCGCTGTCATAATACACCCATCGGGGGATTGCGGGTTATGTTATGGTCATTCACTTCCTACCATTGTACTGCACACTTTTATTGATTTATACGACAATGCGGTAAGCACTCGTAATGAATCTTATGTCTCGCCAGCCCACTACACCCTATCAATGGTGATTACAAATTCACATATTTGATGAAAACATATGGGGTAACATGAATGTAATAGCTCTGAGATCATCTTGTTTGGAAAGATTGGAAAATTTTCTAATCTTCGAAGCTTTATGAGTCTTCCTATTCTTGACTTTTTAGTGTCAATTAGACCAAGAAGAATTATTTTTTCTCTTTTATAATGACTAAGTTCATGAAAATGATACAATGAAGGTATTGATACGAAATTTTGATGAGCAACATAAGAATCGAGGCTTTTTCTAATTAATTTTAAGTTTTAAGGTTTACTAAGCTGGTAAAATTAGGTCAATTTTATAAGTTCCAGCAACTACCACCCAAGCACCTAGCCATAACCCATAGGATAACCTAATTACATATAATAATGATTATATAACTTGTTTACAAGTTAAGGTAGCTATAACATCAAAAATGGTATACCCTTACAATTTCATGCTATGTTTTGTGCTCGCTTTGGTGTTTATTCCTTAGTGTGTTCCTAGGATCATTTTAGCCCTTGTATTAGCCTTATTCCCTGTCGATGTCCTTAGGTCTTATTTCTTGTGTTCTTTTTTTATCAATTTTTAAAATTCTCTTTTATAGTAGCCACAAGCCACACTATAGGATCAAGGGCATATCATATGGGCAATTGAGGAAGTAATGATAGATCACTTTATTTTCCATTAGAATATTTTGAATATATATGGAAGAAGTGTTCATATGGTGAAGGATGTGGATAAAGGGGAGGATCATCATGTGTTGCAAGAAAGGATGGGGAAGATGGAGAAGAAGTTTAGTAGCTTGACCCGTTTCACTGTCAAGTTAGTCCACTATGTTACTAGCACTCTTTCTGTTGTGATGAAGGATGAGATGGATAAGAAAACTGCTAAAGAAGGCCTCGAATGGGTTGGGGATGATGTTGTCAATCTTCTCTCTCAAAATTGGGAGAATGTTAGTTAATCTATTGCTACTGCATGGTGTGTCTATTGGTTGTTGGTTCGTTGTGTATGTGTTTTTTTGGCTAGTTGTTTTAGTTTTTTGGACTTGATCTTTTTTGGCCCTTGTGGCTCGCTATGTAAAGGGTACAACACCCTATAAATGTTGCTTATCACATCAAAAACTTATAAGAGATTTGAGAAATTCATAAACTACTCATAGTAAAATCATAAATTTCCTAGGAGAAGGGTCCTTAACATATCCATGAAAGAAAAAATGACCTCTAGTACCAATTGTTGAGAAAAAAATATTGAGATACAATTTAGGAGCTAATATGTTGTCTTATAATATATTTGTGTTACACCCATTATCACCACAAATCTAAAACATAAATACAAATCAACAACAAAGAAGATTGAAATATTCACACACAATTGGCATAACAATCATCAAATTTATCTTGGGAAATGCCTTTTAAAAAATAATCTGACATAAAATTATTACTGTAGACACCTCAAATTCACTTACTAATTTCCCACAATTAATTATTCTTCATCCACTAATTATTTCCTCTTTACTTTTCCTAAAGTTAATTAATTAATTAATTTAATCAATTAATGTTAACTTACATTCACTCTAACTAATCAATTAATTAATACTTGCTTAATTAATACTTTCGTAATTAATTGATTAGGCTAATTAATTCCCCCTTAACATTTTCCTTCAATTTTAATATTTCACACCCTCACTAGAGGACCAATTCCTAATTTCCCCAACTAATGATTTAATTAATAATTACTTAATTAATTAATTAAGCTAATTAATCCTCCTTCAATATTTCTTCCAATTTGAAATTCCTCACTAGTGGACAAAAGATTTTGACTTTTTGGTGTCCACCATCCAATTTTTAAAAATCAAATCAAATCCTCATCCTCTAATCTCACATGTGAGAGGAGACACATGTCCCCCCTCCTCTTCATTGTGAGAACACTTGCTCTCACCTCATTTCACCTCTAATTGACCAAAACATCTTACACCCTCTTGGGACACTTGTTAATGTAATCAATCTTGGCCCTTGATCCATCTTTTAATTTTAGCCCTCCATTCCTTTTTTGTAAAGTCTATTTAAGAAAGGATTTTCTTTCTCATTCATAATCAATCATTCATAGAGTACCCTTATATTATCAAAATAAGTGAATTTCAAGCAAGATCATCCACATACAACCATTAATTTGCATCATTAGAGAACATCAAAAATATCAATGAAGGCATAATGATTAAGCTTTTTTTTTTGCATTTTTTTTAATCTCCATTATTGCTCTATCCAAGTGTTGCTTCCATTTGGTTTTTTGGATTTTACTATTTGCATCTAACTCATTGTTTGTAGTTCAAATAAGGGGTCCACATGTATCACTCACTTTATTTTTAGTAAAATGGGATACACTACAATGAAAAATCTTATTTCAGTGTCTCCACTCTATGCATTGGTTCTAGTAGCACCATATTATTCCGAAAGCAACACTCTGACAAAACACTATTCCAAGCATCTTTTATGAAGAGTTGAGAGATACAAGAAAATAAAAATAGTATCTAAAAACAAGACACCAAGACCAACATTCCCTAAGGGTGCCCAATTATGACTCTTCATGTGCCTTTTTGACCCTTCACCTACTCAGTAAATAATACACAAACTAAACAAACAAACAAAAAAGTTATCTTAAAAATACTTCAACAAAAATAACCTTCATATTCGAGTGTTTCTTGACATGTTATTTAATGCCATGCATCTTTCTAGCACAATAACCTATTTAGTCAAAATTATTTAATAATTGTAGACATGAATTTTCCACAGTCCATGAAGAATTGTATGATGGCTTTTGACTGTGTATATTTATCATTGATGTTTCAAAATACACTCACTGATACATTATTAGAAAAAGAAAGATTTAAAGATAATTAAAACAAAACCAAAAGAAATCATATAAAATTTAGTAGTTCTTTTGAAATAATTAAAGACATGAAACTTCCGCAATCCAAAATACTAATTTGTAATTTGATACATTTTTAGAATTGACTATCCAAAAAAGTTTCTTCTCAAATAACAAAAAAAAGAGTCCATATTTTGATGACAAGATTGCTCTGAAAAAGTGTAGACGCACATTTGAACAGTGAAGAGATAAAGGTACGTCGATCTTAACAGTATAAGCATGCTCAACTCAATCCAAGTTGCATCAAACATCAAAAGGAACATGTACAGGATGAAACGTTTTCATTTTTGTTTTGCATGCTTATCTCTATAACCATGCAATTTTATATTTTAATCATTTATACTTCTTGGGGGTAGAAGCATAAAGTAAGGATTAAGTATTTTAACGAGGAAAATGTGCTGATGCATTACAGGAGTGGTGCCGACTTAATGTCTCCTTAATATTCACCACTAACTAGGCATGAAATCCTTAGTGCTATGCACTCAATGTTCTCCACTTTTCTTTTGAGAGGATAAATAGCTTTTTGATTGTTTTTGTAATCTCTCTTGCGAATAAGAATTATGGATTTGTATTCAACAAAACTTAATTTTCAGTGAATTTTTTAAGTGATGCAACTTTATTAACAGATTTAAAATATTCCCCACATTTCACCACTAAATAGATTTTTATTATTTCCTCCATACCTGCGCTTACATTTAGTATATGATGTTGTTCATGATGTTGCTTCATGTGGCGGCGCCTACCTCAGGCTTTCCAGAGCGAGAAAACTTTACCTGGGTTTCTCACATTTTCTATATGAATCTAAGAATATCAGCAAAAATGTCAACTTTAGTGGCGTAAGAGCTTTAAGTTCATATTAGGACTTGAAGTGACTCTTGTCACTGTTTAATTGTTCTTCGTTTGCCACAAAAAAAAGGATTTAAAAAAAATCTTTTTTTAAATTTATAAGCTCTACATGCCTATAAATCTAGGTGTCAATCATATGTTCTCTGCAGGCCAAGGGTTTTATTATTGTCCTGAAGTTTTCATGGCTTGTTATAGAGTTGCTGTTGCTGCCTGGTGCACAAATAGAATAATAATATTGTTTACAGTGCTGGTGTTGTTGTTGGTGATGATTATAATACTTGTTTTCAAAGTCTCGAGGATGATGTCCAGTTGGTTTTACACGTACTGGTGGAAGCCTTACAGTATCACCAATATTATGGCAGAGCAAGGCATTAGAGGCCCAACTCCTCGTTTCTTCACTGGAAATCTGGCTGATATGACTAAATTAAGAGAGCTCAAAGCTGCCCAGGACATGAATACTATCACTCACGACATTGTAGATAGACTTATGCCACACTATGTGCAGTGGTCGACTGTCTATGGTATTTAATCAAAGTTATTCATGTTATGCAGTTAGTGTTTTTCAAGATAGAGGAGGATAGGAAGATTTGAGGGTGTGAAGCAATTGATATATTGTTTTGGTTTTCTATGTAATGGGTCAGTCCCATAGGGAAAGATATCATTGATGCCTAGTAAGCTTAGATGAACAACAAACATTACTATGCTTTTGGTTTTCTATGTAATGGGTCAGTCCCATAGGGAAAGATATCATTGATGCCTAGTAAGCTTAGATGAACAACAAACATTACTATGCTTCTGGGAGGACTGCAATTTAAAAGGACAAAATTATAATTGCTCTAGTTACATTTTGCAGTGTCATTATGTTTGATGAAATCAGCTGCTTGTTTATGGAGAGTTGTCTTTCAATTTGTAGTTGTTCATAGCAGTCCATCCCTATCAAAAGCTTTGAGTCAATCTTTGATAAGTAAAGCTTTATAAAAGCCCACTTTACCATAAGTTTGAGTCACCTTTCACAAGTAGTGGTTTATAAGATCCCACTTTATTATAATCTTAAAATAAACAAAGCCCATCTCCATGATAAAAACTCCATTGAACTCTCATTGCATTTAGGTGATTAAACATTAGAATTTGGAAGCAGTGCCATCAAATATATATATTTCTTTTATGACTAATATATTTATAAGGTTTTTGGATAAGAATAGTTCATAAATATAATATATTCATAAGATTTCTGAATAAGAATAGTGTACAAACATTATAAGATTTCTGAATAAGAATAGTGTACAAACATTTAGAACCTTCTGAATTAGATTATGTGATCTTTTTTACTTCATTAATATTTTGGATCACGCTTCATGATCTATACTAGATTATGTGATCTTTTTTACTTCATTAATATTTTGGATCACGCTTCATGATCTATACTTAGACTGAGCCATATCATTATTTTCTCTTTCTGACTCATCCTTATTGTAGATTGTGAAATGTGATTTGAAATATAGATGAAATAAAAAAAACTCACATAATATAATCAAAAAATACTCAAACTAATATTATTGAATGTGAAAATTTTGTCTTAAATTTAGAACCTTCATCAAACATTCAATAAGAAACTTTTTGCAAGGAAAATTATGAACTGTTGGAGTTTTATGTAATAAACAATTAAATAATCTAGTTCATGTTTTCCATGCCTGATATTCTTGGAAAACATTTATTCTCTTCTCTGGTTTAACGGATCACATGGGCAAGCAGGCTATTAAGATTGGGTTGGGTGAGAGAATTTCAAGAGGCTTTGAAAATGTTAAGCATTGACAATTTATTGTGCAAGGAATTATACAGTCTGTTTGTTTGCTCTGCTTATATAAAGAGGGTGACAGAAAATCTGAGAACGAATACACACATGGATTCAACAGTTCAAGGGCATTCTGTACTAACTTTTTATTTGTTTTGCATCCTTTGGGAGTGAAAGAAATTTCTAGAAAGCTGCAACTGATATTTCAGAGTTTTTCTCTTGAAGATAAAGAACTTCTCATTCCTTGTTCCATTCTGATTGTTGTTTCTTTCTTATGTAAACAGGTAGACGCTTCATATTCTGGTGGGGCACAGAACCCCGACTAACAATATCAGAACCAGAACTGATCAAAGAACTCCTCTCATCAAAGCATGGACTATCATATGGAAAATCAGAGCTACAACAGAAGGGTGTTAAAGACTTTATTGGAAAAGGCCTCCTAATGGCTAATGGCCAAGACTGGGTTAACCAGCGCCATATCATTGCTCCGGCTTTCCACCATGAAAACCTCAAGGTACATAAAATTTCAAAGCTCGCTAGCTTATTAGAGGGTTTAAACCATATTCATGTAGCTTTCTAAGAGTTCCATGGCACTAGTGAAATTCAGTCTTGTTTTGTTTTTTTCATGGATAAAATCATGCTTTTCTAATGTGCAGGGGCATGTGGTTCACATGGTGGAGAGCACAGCCTGTTTGATAAACAAGTGGAGAAGAAGTGTGGAGGAGACTAGTGGAGGTGTGGAGATTGAGGTGATGCAGCATTTTATGCGCCTCGCTGCTGACATTATAGCTAAGACTGAATTTGGAAGCAGCTATGAAGAAGGGAAAAGAGTATTTGAAAAGCTGGGTCTCCTGCAAAAGCTTTCTTCTCGTGGGGGCCGCTACTCTTGGTTCCCTGGCAATGGGTAAATCTTATTTTCCTGAAGTGCTTAAAGTTTAAGTCGGTAGAATCACTGTAGTATACAGAACCGAAGTGGTTAAAGTTAAGGTGCTTTCTCAGTTGTCTTTTCAAATCATTTTATAATCTTCTCATTCTATTCAAATTTCATGAGACATTTTCTTTAATAGAATTATTACTTTTGGGATGGCTATCAATATATATTAAACACATATTTTTTGATTCACTGAGAGTTATAGCTTTGAAATACTATTTTTCTCTTTTTTATAAACAAAATTTAATTTTTTCACTTATTTCAAAATATAATATACCATGTTCATTACTTCCCTGTTTAAGGATTGAGTGGGTCCCATATTTACCTCCTTAAGCTATTTAGAACAAAGAAAATATGTATAGTATCTAGTTTGAGAATTTGGTTTAGTGTTGACAAGATTATTATGTGCAGGTTTAGGAAGAAGCGACAGGTGGTGAAATTGAAGGAGGAAGTAGAAGAGTCTCTGCAAAGAGTGGTAGAATCTCGACGGGAGTCAGTGAGCATGGGAAGAAGCACATCCTATGGGCATGACTTATTGGGGTTGATGTTGGCTGAATGCGACAAGGGTTCCACCAACTTCACCACACAGGAGCTCATGGATGAATGCAAAACTTTCTTTTTTGCTGGCCAAGACACCACTTCCACTCTACTCACATGGACCACCATGTTGCTTGCACTCCATCCTCATTGGCAACAACGTGCCCGTCAAGAAGTGCTCGCCCTCTGTAACACTCGTCCTCCCGACTTCTCCACACTTCCTCACATGAAAATTGTAAGTTCTTGCATGCTACCAATTTTCCATATTTATAATTTACAAAATTTCAATTTCTCAACATAAAGTTGTATTAGCAATAAAAATAATATTTAGGAGCAAAGATTTGGATTTTTTAGAAAATAAATACTTGTTTATTATTTAAATTATTTTTAGGGAGGGGAGATAATTATAAAATTTAAGGTAAGTAGGGTCTATTCATAATCAATTGTCAGGAGACTCAATTTTTCATCTACCTTTAAAAAAATATGTAGATATTGAATTCACATAAAGGAAGTTATGAAGGGAGACTCTTTGATGGTAGAGGAAACCTAATATGACAAAGTTTGTTTCTATACCTTGACCTATAAAACCAAGAGATTGACAAAGTTTTTCTTTCTCTTGAGTTTAAGATTTACATAAAAAGAAAGCTATAAAATTTCTACTCAGAAATGAGGATTGAAAAGAATTAATTATTAATAGTAAAGAAGACTCGACCTCTTCAATGTTCTCTTCTTTCTATTAATCTATAAAAGCTATTTAAATATTGATAAAAGTTTCTTTCTTTTCCATGGTCTACATAACAGAGACTAGTGAAATACCTATTTCAAGTGGAGGCTACAAGGAACTAGCCTTTAAAAGTAAAGGAGATTCAATATGGCTTTTTTTTTCTACCCTGACTTCTGTAACAAAGAGATTGATCAAGTTTATATAAAAGGAATCTATAAAGTATCTAAAGGAGAATCAATCTCAGCAAAATTCTCTTCTATATCCCAATATATAGAATACAAAGATTGATAAAAAGAAATTCTTTATCAGTGGTCTGCATAAAAGAGACTTGTGGAATACCTACCTCAAGTGGAGACTACAAGAAATAAACTGTCAATAGTAAAGGAGTCCCAATTTGACAAGAATTCACTTCTTTAAAGAAATTGGCCTTTTAAAGTAAATGAGACTTTATGGAAAAGTTTCTTTCTATTTGATTGATAAAGTTTGCATAAAAGGAAGCTATAAAATATTTAAAAGTGACTCAATCTCACCAAATTCCTCCTCTAGATCCCAATCTATAGAATACAAAGATTGATAAAGTTTCTTTCTTTACCTATGGTCTGCATGGAAGGGACTTGTGAAATACCTGTCTCAAGTGGGGACGACAAGAAATAAATTGTCAGTAGTAAAAGAGTCCCAATTTGACAAGATTCTCTTCTTTAAAGGAATCAGCCTTTTAATGTAAATGGACTCAATATGGATAAGTTTCTTTTTATTCAATGGATAAAGTTATGTTTTTTTATCTTGGTTCTAAAGTTTGCATAAAATGAAGCTATAAAATATCTAAAAGAGACTCAATCCCAAAAAAAAAATCTTTATATTCCAATCTATAGAATATAGAGATCCACAAAGTTTCATTCTTTACCTGTGGTCCACATAAAAGAAACCTATGAAATACCCTCCTCAAGTGAAGATTAATAAAGGAGTCTCAATTCAACAAAATTCCTTTCTTTAGATCAACATATAGAAAAGAATGAAAATTTTTCTTTTACCCAAAAACCCAGTTAACAGAAACATGTGAAATACCTACCCTGAAAATTTTTCTTTTACCCAAAACCCACTTAACAGAAACATGTGAAATACCTACCCCAGATAGAAACTACAAAAAGTTGAATCCAGTAATGTGATAGAGAAGTTCAAACTGACAAAATTCCTTTCTTTGTCCACCCTATAAAACAAAAAGATTAATAAAATTTATTTATTTACTTTCCCTAAAATGACCTTTTCAAAATGGAGCCTACATAGAAGTCAAGTGTCAATGAAAACAGACAAAAACCTGTTGCTATCCCATTGGTAAAATTCCCTTAATGCTGGCCAACAAAACAGGGACTGAAATGTTAAAAATTAATTTTAACCCTAAAAAGACCCCTTCAAGATGGAACTACACAGAAATAAGGGCCAATGGTCACAGACTCGAATCTGTGCTACCCCATTGGTAAAATTCCCTCAATGCTGGCCACAAAACAGGGCCTAAAACGTTAAAAAATAATTATAAGGACAGAACTCAGAAAATATGGCCAAATTAGGGCACACCTAACTTATATCCTTTTTCAACATTTTAGAATTCCTCTATATAATTGTGAATTTTTTAAAGAAAATAGTGTTCTATTATCTGCTGAGGATTCTACCCATTCTAATCAGGAAGTGGTGAATGCAGATGGGTATGATATTGAACGAATCGTTGAGATTATACACACCGGCAAGTTTATTCGCGAAAGAAGCATTTGCCGACATGAAGCTGGGCGACCTTTTCATTCCGAAAGGATTATCTGTATGGATTCCTGTACTGGCCATTCATCACGACAAGGACATTTGGGGTGAGGACGCCAATGAATTCAACCCAGAACGCTTTGCTAATGGCACTGCCAAGGCCTGCAATAACAATCTAATGGGCTTCATCCCCTTCTCATACGGTCCTCGCAAATGCGTGGGCCAAAGTTTTGCCATCATGGAAGCAAAAATAGTACTGGCTATGATCATTACTTCTTTTAAGTTTCAGTTATCTCCTTCTTATCGTCATGCCCCCATATCTGTACTTACCCTCAAACCGAGACACGGCGTCCCAATCATTCTGCAGCCATTGTAAGTCTGAGTGATTGATTTGATGTCTCGGCCATTTTTTTATGTCAAATCAAAGCCCAACTCCTCTGCCTTGCAGGGCTGAATTTGACGGTATGTGGCATGTGTAGAAGGTTCTAGAGGGTATATGACAATTCAGAGTTTTAACCGGCGGTAGATTCTACTTTTCCAATTTTGTTTTATTTTATTAAAGCAATAAATTTGTAAGCCTACCACTATTTTTTTTTCAATTTGCAAAATCTGTGGTTTTGGAATAAGATATTTTGGTCAATAGTTGTGGAGGTTAATTTTGTAATCATTTAGGTATTCATTAGAATTTATTTTTTTTGCTATGATATGGACTCTTATTTATTATTTACAATTAAGGTTTGGAGGTGTGTCTCATCATACTACTCGTGACATCAACATATCAAGTGAGAAGTGTTCTTAAAATAAAATTAATCGTAAAAATTTGATCACGACTTTATCATGGAATCCCTTGTAGTCGAACAAAAAATGTCATTTGTTGGTTGAGCAACATCCTATTCTTATTCAAAATATAATTTTAATGCAACCTAAATGATCTATAACCATAAATTTCATTAAAGACAAATGACCCAATAACTGAACACAAAATATTATTCATTTTATATAAATAAAATATAATTGTTAATATTTCATAATAAAATACAAGATTTTTAATGTATATACATTGTTATCCTAATTTTATATAAAAAAAAAAAAGTATTTGTCCACATGGGTCGTGGGTTTGTTTCTCATAGGTCTCCACCTGCAGGGGGCTAGTCTCGCCCCAGCGCACTCCAAGTACCCAAGGTATGGGTTGCTAGGCCGCATAAAGAAAAAAAATTACTTGTTTCGATGGACAAATTATTATTTGTAGATGGCACACTTTCATAGGATAGTTATGCTATTTTATATAAAAGTATTTATTCAACTTATTAATGAATGTATTTGTGATTTTATATATGATTTTCATAAGTTCTTATGTGTTCATATAAGGGTATATTTCCACAAACACTTGTTCATTTGTTGATTTACATTTGGAATATTTATTGACAATATATATAAAAAATATGTTAAAAGACTAAATCTTATAACCACAAGCACTATACCAACAAAATTGGAACTTAAAATTTGACTACAAAATGAATGAGATCTAAGACCTAGCTCATCTATTGACCCATCTTCCTTACTTATTATTAGTCTCTTTGATGATAATAATTACAATGATCAATATTTATTTATACTTTTTAAAATTAAATATTCATTATATTTTAATTAACTAAAAATAATTATTTAATTTATTATGACTATTGAAAATTAATTATGTTTTTTAATTATTCTTTAATTTTTTAAGTTTATTTCGCA
Organism: Sequoia sempervirens; assembly: GCA_007258455.2. Taxonomy (NCBI): domain Eukaryota; kingdom Viridiplantae; phylum Streptophyta; class Pinopsida; order Cupressales; family Cupressaceae; genus Sequoia; species Sequoia sempervirens. Next base: position 170,045,719 of record VDFB02026320.1, on the reverse strand, counting down.
TAATATAAAAAGATTAATATTTTTCATAAATGTTAATATTTTTATCAATATATTTTCACATGACCAATGACACTGGGGCAACACACGCTGTAATGAGGGGAGACTAGACCTCGTGACCTCTTGCCTCCCTCCACCCGTTTTTATCAATTAGTTTTTAAACAAAATATTTTATATTAATGACTAGACATTAAATGATTTGACCTCTTTAGGTAAATAAAAAGATGAAAAGGCATTGACTCTCTAATGAACATACTCTTCATTTATTATTTCTTGACTTTTATAATAATTAGTTATAATTATGTAAAGTCATATGAACAATAACATTACATGTATGACATTTATAAAAAAAATTATTTATAAGGCATTAATTTCTATAACATTTATGATTAGTTATTTTTTTCTATTTTTTAAATTGATATAAAGTTTTATGTCAAATGCTGTCAACATCCTTCATTAATTGCATATTATAGTTATTATATTAATTACTATTATTTATAATTGTATATTTATAAAATATGTTCAAATGTCTAAAATATTTGTTATTAAATTATTATTTTTTCTATTTTAAAGATTGATATGAAGTTTTATGTCAAATGGTGTTGACATATTTTATTAATTATATATATTATAAGTATGTGCAATTGAAAATAAACTCTCTTAAATTTGTTCTAGTGATGCAAAAGCATATAAGACATAAAAGCAATTGTGCATAAACCAAACATATTTTCTTTCAATGTTTGTTTATATAGTAGGTGTTTGTTGATATTCTTAGATGCTTTTGGTGATGAGTGTTAATTTTACAACGCTACATCCTACCACACTTATGTATGTTAGTACAAAGCTCCATACCTATAATAGTGGGCATAGTTAACACTCAATTAGCTATGCAGCAATGAATTTTGAAAGTACTTGATTGTGGTTTAGGACATAGGCTCTACAAGCATCTAAAAAGTTTCATCCAATTTTTATGTGATTTTGACCCCCAAATTTATGTTTTATGTCTCAAGGAGCTTAACTAGACTTATATTAGGTTAATCATGGTATAACTATACCTTGTTTTGAGATTACAAAAACTATTTAAAACTTGCATCAATTTATAATGTTACCTACATCATTTTTGGTCCTAAGAGGGGTCATGTATGGAACCACATTGAGATTGAAGACTTCTAATTTAAGGTACATCATATACGGTGATTCTACACATTACTACCAAACCTAATCACTATATAAGGAAATGTTCCTAGTTCCAAAGCTAACCAATGATCAAATCATTTAATTTTAGGGTCAATGATACTTATCACATTTCCCTATGATGTTGTATCATGTTTCTAGTTTCTATATAAAAAAATGATACCATTTGAGGGAGGGAGAAAAACTAATCTAGTAGAGGTTTTAGGACAAGAAATAGATGAGGATAGCAAGATATTTGAGATTTATTTTATGGTTAAATGATTTATGCCTATCATGTATCAAACTCATGAATCTATTTTATTATGAATCAATAACATTTAGTTCTTATGCATTTGTGTTGTCATGTTGTGTATATTGATTGCGTTTTTTATTTTAGTTGGTTAAATAGTCTTTAATTGGATCTTCCAACCTTGACTACATTAGTTAGTATCACAGTTTTGAATCTTGCAATATATTTAGTGTTCATTGATAAAAGGGATAATTCTAGCATTGAGAAATGATGTAGAATGACATATAAACTAAGAGTATAAATTAGTTGGATTTATTAAAAAAGTTACAAAATCTAAGATAGAAAGATCTAAGTGTGAAAGATTATACTCAATAATATTATAAGCTAATAATTAGAGTAGGTCATCATAAAGGTCATAAATATAAGGTGGCTAGATATATCAATGTTATAAGGGCATTAATCCAAGAATATCTAAGTATGTTAACCATTAGTCAATTGATTATGCATTTTTTTTTACCCTAAAAGTTGAAGATAATTTGAACCATAGATTGTAGAATAGATAGAAGAAGAGAGGAAGAAATGATAGATTTTCAAGAGGAAAAATTCAAGAAGGTGGTAGAGGAACTTAGTATGAATAATTTAAGGTAAATAAATACAACTAAAGATACTATAGAGGTAGATCTAATCATTATCAAAGAGGCAAAGGTAGGTATGGGAGAGGCAATGGAAGTTTAATTAAAGGAACTTGTTTGAAATCTAGAGGACCCAGAACATTCAAATGTAGTCAAACACAAGGAGAATATGATACAAGATTTTAAGGACTACACTTAGAAAACACATGTTGATGAAGAAGTTTCTTCTAATGGTGAAGAAGTAAGTATGCTAAAAATTGTCAAGTCGTTATTATTGGAAACAAATTTCCTAAAGCTTGACAAAGATTTGAATGGACCAATGTAAAGAAAAGGTTTCTTTAAATACTATATGCAAATCTAAATGTAACTATTTTAAGGTGATCATTACTAGTTAGAGGACTAATAATTTTGTATCAAGTGTAATGGTAAAAACATTGAACCTAAAAAGGGTTGAGCATACTAATCCTTATAGGGTATCCTATTTGTGAAAAGATCATAAAATTATGGTTAGAGAAAAATACCTTGTGAAATTTATGACTACAGTTTATAAAGATGATTTTTATTTGTGATATTATTCCTGAGAATACTAGTCATATTTGTTTGATTAGATTATATGTAATTTGATAGAAAATATATACATGATGGTAGGGAGAATACTTACAAGTCAATAAAGGATGAAATCAAACATTTATTATTGCCCTTAAATTTGGAAGGTGATAGAATTAGTGGCATTATCGAATGGTTTTGGTAAATCGTAAGAAAATTCTAAAGAATGTCAAACAAAAGAAGATTATTTTTCTCTATTAGTTCTATGTTTTTGAAACTAGAGAAGGCCAAAAAGGAAAATGTGGTGATACATCCTAATATTTTTTAATTATTGATATATTTTAGTGACATTATTTCTAATAACCTGTACTTGAAGGGTTACCACCTATGATAAGGATAAGTCATCATAAGGATTTGATTCAATGAGAAAATTTTCCTAATAAGGTAGCACATAGATTGAAACCAACTAAAAGTGAGGAGTTAAATACACAAGTTGAAAATTTATTAAAGAAGAGATTGATTATAGAAAATATGAGTTCAAGTGTAGAACTATTAATATTATAACTATAGAAAGGAGGGGAGTAGATAATTAATATATATTTAGATCAATAAACAAGATTAATATCAATTATAAATTTCCCTTATTAAGGATGGATGATCTTATAGATTTTTTGAGTGGAAAAAGATAATTTAGTAAGATAGATTTGAAGATTAGATATCTTCAATTGATAATTAGAGAAGATGAGTGGAAGATTGTATTTAAGACTAAAAAAATTGTATGAATGGTTGGTTATACCAATTCGGCTAACTAATTCACCTAATGATTTTATGAGGCCAATGGATTAGGTATTGAAACCATATCTATCTAAATTTGTTGTATACTCAAATGAAAAGCTAGTTTAATTACTCCTGCTAGCACTCTACTAAGGTTAGTGCACTTTTATCCCTACCTTCCTTGTCTAATATTGATAAAATTATTAATAAATAGAATACCAAGTGATGAACCAAGCTTGATCCTATAGCAAAATATGTGATCATAGTAAAGGATCAAGTTGATGAAACATTGTATGAAGAAGAAGATTTAATGGATATGTCTATGTTATTATTTGAAGCACAAGCTATGATTGAGTAACTTAGTAAATAAAATGATACACTTATTTCAACTCAATATTTTTTGAGGAACATAAATTAAGGAATTTATTCTAATGGTAGAAGAAAGCTAAATAAATATATTTATCCAAAATAATTATAATATAAAAAATCAAGTTTATAGCACCATTGAGACAAGTAAAAAATAATGATCAACAAAATCAAGTACAATTAGAGGTAACACAAGAATAAATTCTTGCAAAATGATCAAAGGGAGATGTGAATGCAGAAGAAGTATTAATATATATGGCAACAATGACTATATTTGGAGCTCAACCTATATAATATAAAATGGGAAAAGTGTAGAAGTACTAATGGATGAGGTATGAGAATAATTGGCAACTGAATAAGCATTGGTACAAGAAGAATTGAATATATCTAGTTTAGTTACACAAGAAACTGTAGGTCATGCCATATTTGAAAAACAAGATGATTCATAAAATTTTGAGCAACAAGTACAACAAGATAAATAATAAATAATGATTCACCTTTAGTGCCTACATGGTTAGAAGTTAAGATTTAGAGAAGGTCACAAGTAAGTACTATTTCCATTGATCTTCAAATAATATTAAGAAAAACTGATGCTCCAATTCCTAAGAAGAAATTTAAGGTCCCATCTTCTATTACTAAGAATGAATTTGGTTCCAAAGTTGTAAAGATTGTGACTAATAGAAAAAAGAATGATAGGGAGGTCAAATTTGGTGATTATTAGATAATAATAGTTAACTTGGTCCATCTAATAAGTACCATGAAATTGATAAATAATAGTCTACTATATATATAACAACAAGACTATAAAAGGATAAAATGATAAAAAAAAACTAAAAAGATAAATTGTAGAATTGTAAGCATACATTAAACAACTCATTCCCCCTTTGAAAGCTATTGATGGTGTCGTTTTTGCCCTTGGAATTTCCTATCAAGCTACATTATCATTAGAAATAATATAAAATGTATCTATAGTAAGTGAGGAATAGATGAACGAGCTTGTTGAAGGAGTAAAAATAGATTTAATCAAAAGGTAATACTACTTTTCTCCAAGTAGAGAATTGGATATATTTAATATAAATAGTTGATTTTATATGGAAGTGGATTTATAATTGTTATTGTAAGACTATAAATTAGGTTAGAAGCTCAAATCTTAAACAATAACCACACAAATCCGTTAGATTTAAGCAAACCAAACTAATCATCAATGGAGTACAAAGATAACATAAGAGATGTAAATTACAAATAATGCAATTATACCTTCTCACATCACCATTGATTCACCTCCATTGTTCTTCTCCATCTCACTTTGCAAGTTAGGAATGTAGCTCTCAGATTTTTATGTGCACAAATATAATAAGCTTACGGTGATAATGATGGCAAGATTTCAAAGATTGTGGCTGAATTGTGAAAGAATGATAACAGAATTTATAGAAAATGTTGTCTTGATGAATAGTTTGGATTTGATAGAAGATCAGCGAATGAGATCAAATGAGAGGATGTGCAAGGGAAAGTTGCTCATTTTAAAAATTGCAGAATGGAAGAGTTGAGTAGAAAAGGAAATAGAAGAAGTGGAGAAAAATAAGAAAAATGTAAGAGTTAAGTGAAGAGAACCGTGGAGGATGGAAGAGAAGTGAAGAGTGAAATAGGGTAAGTTAATTAAAACCCACATATGTGAATAATTAATTAAATAAAATTATTTAATTCATAATAGAAGAATTTATGGACTAGGTTAATTAAATAAATAAATAAAATTATTTAAATGTAGACGAAGTTAGGTTAAGAGATTAAATAATTAAAAATAATTATTTAATTGAAAGAAGTGAGTTAATTAAATAATTTAAATCATTTAATTAATGATGAAATGAAGAGAAAGAGAGGATTAACTAAATTATTTAATTAATCACTAGAAGAAAGTTAGGATAATTAAATAACTAAAATTATTTAATTATAAGGATGTGAAGAAGAACAAAATTAGGGTTAGAAAGAAATTAGTAAGAAAATGTCATTACAAGCTCAAGACAATCTCTAGTGTTTACATTTTTCTCCTCTTTGAGACAATGTGATTTTTAGTGTTGTCTTAAAGAAAAAAATTGAGAAACATTTTGATTAGGCCCTACCCTGGCATGACCCAATGACAGTAGGATAATATGATTCCCCATTAGGAAATTTGGCAAAAAAATCTAAAAATTAAGCCAAATTTATTTATAAGCTAGATTAATACATTTAGGCACATAGGTGACAAAAAATTAGGTTTACAAGTTAATTGGGTCGATATTGGTAATGATAAAGCAACATACCCAGTGCAAACAATGCAAAAGGTGGGTCCACTAGGGCACCAAAGCCCTATATATAGGCCATTTGGGGAAACTTTCCTCATTTGTGCTCATTTGATTTAGAATGTTTAGAGGAGAGAGTGTGCTAGAGGAGATTTGTAGTGCAACTATGGTTGAGATTCCAAAGGGAAGACATCGAGTAGAGTGTGTACGAACATATGGACGACCAACAACAGTAGACCCCCTAGTATGTACCTTATCGGTGCTTTGTGAATTTATCATTTTTTTTGTAGATTTAGGGATCAAAAAGAGAGAAACAATTATGGTGCAAAATTTTGTGTCACAATTACTATTGCGAACAACACAATTGTGAGATTATAGGATGCAATTGATGTTGTGTGATGCATGTGTTTTGTGGTAACACATTTGATTTTATGGAATGTAAGTGATTTGTATAACATAATTGATTTATGTGACTTTTGTGTTCCATAGCGATGTAATTGATTGTTGTAGTGCCACAATTGATTTTTATGATGCATTTGATTGAAATGATGCAATTGACTAATTGTGTTCGACATAATGGCCTGTGAAATTTAAAAATGTACCTAGTGTCAAAAAATGTAGGGTTCAATTGGTCAATTAGGTTTAGAAAGAGGTTATGGTTGACCTAGTTTATTGATTGAACATAAGAGAGATTGTTGCCCCTATATACACACGAGACTCTGTTGATTGAACATAAGAGAGATTATTTCCCCTATATACACGCGAGACGCGACCTACATCTCTAGCTTTGCGACATCACTTAGATATGGATGAGCAGATGATCCTGCATGCCTTAAGACTTTACTACATAAAATTTATGCTTGAGATCAGGGCTAATTGAGGCCTAATTACTACATTAGTAGAGAGATGGTATTCGAAGACCAACTGTTTTCACTTTCTGACTGGGAGGCGACTGCGACTCTTAAGGATGTTTGGAGGATTATTCAAATCCTGATACATGGAGAGAGGATTGTGTATGATCCAAATTTTGGCTTGGCAGCCTTGGTTTGAGTATTCAAGACAGATGACCTAGGGATTAAGGACTATGAGATTTGACGAGACATTTTGGTAGACCGATATGAGAGATTGATTGTGGTCATATGCATTATGGTAGTCATTGTATTGGTACCTGAAAGACGAGGCCATGGATTCCCAATAGGGTGGGGATGAGTATTGGAGGGTCTGATGGGTCATGGGATCATGTATGATTGGGGACCATGTGTATTAGCCATGCTATATTTTTAGTTACATGATGTATTTTACAGAGGCACTTGCTCCATTGGATGATGGATCACACTATTACACATTTGGGAATTGGGAACATATCACAATGTGTCAACCCATGATAGATAGAGGGCTTATAGATGCACTACCTTATGTATATAGATATGGTAGAGTAGCTACACATATGCACATGGGTGATGTGATGTACTAGAGGCACAAGCTAGATCTACTAATTGGATTTACAAGGAGACCATATAGGTAGTGCCAACCTTAGGAGGATGATGATCATCGACCTTACTGTCAACATACCCGGTACTTGATTGGATGGACAATATAGTCACAACATATTATTGAGTGGCATCTTTTGAAAGGAAAGCAAAGTGTAGAATATTTCATCCTAATACTAATCTTCAGGAGAGAGATATAGAAAAACCAATTAAAACTTTGCAATATTATAGTTCATTTAAGATGCACATACAAGAACAATAGAAAAACAAATAAAGAATGAACAATGTTGATGATGTTTTCTGCACAGCAACAACTCAAACAGAATGTAATATCCTATCTCACTTGAAAGGTAAATCTCTATTAGCAAGCCTCAAGAGATAACCCCAAGGTCTCTAATGTCAAGTCTTGAAAATGCATAAACAACTCAGTGATAAAATTTGAAAATGTTGGTAATCACAATGGGACCTTACTACAAGCAAAATACTAAATCTCAACTTATTAGATCTAACGATATAATGATACTTCAATTCAAAATCAGACTTAATGATAAAGAAATAACAAAAGATTAGGGTTTTAAAGAGATGTCTAAATCTAATACTACTCCTAAGATTAACAATGCAAATGATAAACACTGAAATAGACCAATCCCTCAAAGTTGATCTCTACTTGACCCAGATAAATCTGCAATCTTATAGAAAATAGTGCAATCTTCTGAGGTGTTAAGATTTTCAAATCATGAACATTAATTCAAACAACCCTATTACAATTGAGATGAGCAAATCTTCATGATTGAACTAAGCACAATGAATATGAAGTCCAAGCTAACTTTGCAAAGCAACTAACAATCAGTTGGTTGCGAAAAGTATGGACTAGGGGATTGCTGCAACATTCAAGTATCAAATCACAAACATTATTGAATCAAATATAATCTAAATATTAACTTCCTCAAAGCAATTTTAAAGATAGAATAACAAGAACCATGCAAAACAAAAGAAAAAAATTATGGCACCAAATCACAATGTCATTTCTTGCATTCAAATTGTCCACTGTAGCAACAATTCCAGCTTTCTATTACAATATTTGCTTGAGAACAACTACCTGCTAACTTTCCCTACTTAATTCACTTCTAACTACCTCTGCTCTATATCAATCTCTATATTCTAACCCTATCTTTTGACTCTTACAAATGAGGTGAAATGCCAAATATATAAAATCCCCCCAGAAAAACCCGTCGGCCTAGCAAGAGCTTCGCAGCATTAATTAGGCACCACCAGTCGACTAAGAGAAAGTCATAATGGAATAAAGGAATGCATTAAATGCATGAACTACACCAAAGTCAGCCCAGGATTCCCAATGTAGCTCAAACCAATGCAGGGCACGATAATGGGGAAGCACAAATATCGATGTAGTTGGGCATTAACTGCCTTCCCCTTTGTCTCTATTTCGATCTGGCCCTTCATGGACTTTCAAGAATGCCCCATCCAAGTCGGCCACAGGTGGTAAAGGCAAAACCCTAAGTTGTCTTTCAATTCATGCAATCTCCTCCCTCAATTGCTTTACCGACCTATCCCAATCCAACTTATACGTTAGGTATTTGTCAATGACGGCAATGTATGTGGCTGCATCATCTAACTGATGCTCAAAAATGGAATCATCATTAATTGGGGCATAAACATCATACCACCACTTCCTTGACTATTCCAAGCTCAAGTATTTGGGTGCGATCTTCCTTCTTCCAGCCATAATTTCAAAGAAGGAAATGAATCCATTGTAAACACCGGCTAGGGTATCATCAATCTGCCTCCTTTGCTTGTAAATCTTCTTCAACACCTTCTGCCTAATCTACAATGCCTCATACCACTCCCATGGTTCACCAGCTCTAGAGGAAGGAATAATTCCATCACCTACCAACCTATCCTGAGTGTACTCCATGATAGTTCTGGTTTTCTACAACCAAAGATCTGTATCTTCCCTATCTTGTGCCAACACTACCCTCAACCAATTAGTTGCCATGATAACATCCTTTCCAGTTGACAAAATCTCCTTGATAGCCTCATTACCCTTGGTTCACACCCCTTGCAACCAATTTGCAATGGCAAGAGTGGAAGCCTTCATCTTGTCAAGCCTGGTGATCGTCTCCTGAAGTAAAGGTCTTGCAACAGGAACCGAGGGATTCATAGATTGCAGGGGCTTCATCAAATCCTCTAAGCATTTCCTGAGATTCTCATTTTCTTTCTTTATCTCCTGCTTGGTCTTTATTTCCTTCCTCAACCTGCCTAAGATGACTGCACTAGAACCTTGGTAATCCTCAATATCCTACTCATCAGATGTAGGCCCAAGATTGAAAGTCTGAACATTATAATCCTTTCCAGCCACATCATCTCTATTTTTATCTGGAGCAGGGGTTGCAATGTGAACAACCCTATTATGAGCTTCATCTCTTTCAATCCTCGAGATCACCATGGCCTTTTTCTTATCTTTGTCTTTTCCAATCTTGGCTAGTAGTGCATCCCAATTTGGTGGACTATCTTCCACAACAACTCATTTTCTCCTTATCTCCTTGTCCAACCAACCAGGGACAGTGGATTCCAATTGCACCTCAGTCTATTTTTCCTCTTCTTGTTGACCTTTAGGTGCTTCCTCACTCAAATTTTGTTTATCAGGAGTCTCATTTGTCTTGCTTTCCTTCTCCTCAGCATGCTCTTCTTCTTTTTCAGGTGATGCATCCTTCATTGTTTCCTCTTCTCTTGGAGGGACTTCTTCAGTTCTAACAGTGGAATCCGCATGTGCAACTGAAGGGGATTGCATTATCTTTTCAATTTCTGCCTTTGCACTATGAATATCACCTTCATGAAACTCCTCTCCTTCAGTATCTGAATGATCTTCAACATCTTCCAACTCACCTATTTTGCTTTGAGCTTTATGAGCGGGAGGCACATCATCATGCTGCTCCTCATGAGAAACTACCAAAAGAAGATCAACCTTAGGTACACTGTCCCTAGGAGGAGTCCTGGACCTCCTTGCATACACCTTGGCCTTCTCCTCTAAACTTTCAACATTTACCACTAGTGGGGTAACTTCTTCATCCCCTACCTTGGATCTTGCCTTCTCTAACAACTTCATGATTCTTCTCCTCTTGGGCACCGACACATCAACCTTAGGACTCTGATTTTTAGTCTCTTTCCGCTCAGACTTCCTAGTCCTTGTCCTTTTCTTGGCCTTTGGATTTCTCTATTTTTTCATCCCTTGGACCTCCTCTGTAAGGAAACTTTGCAGCCATGAAATGAAAATTTCCACATAACCCAAATCTGAAAACATGCAAGTAAAATACTCAACATCAACATGCAAGAGAATAGACAACATACCCATCAAAGATGACACAAGATATACTCGAAAACCCTCAAGAGGGAAAAACCCCTCCAAAAGCATCCACACTCCATGTATTATTCAGCAATGAAAACCCATTACAATACATTTGCAGAGACTCCATGAACACTTTAAAGCTATCCCATGCATTCCATGTGACCAAGCATGAATCCACACATCTCATGCCATGCTTCAAACCCTCACACATGCACAAGCTCAACTCTGCTAACTCCCAAAGAACCGTCAACCCTAAACAACTACCCTTGTGGTTGCTTTTATAGAAACAAGCTCCCAAAAACCACCAAGTGGTATTACATAAACCATGTGCCCAAAAATACTACATCATGTGACCCCACATTTAATATTGGGTACTTTATTATATTTTATTATTCCCCAATATTAAATAATTACATTTTACAATTATGTCCCAATGTTACATACAACAAAGTGGCCCCAACATTATAACTCCTTGTGATGCACGTCCATCTAGGAACCCCTAGGTGCACCACACACATAATAATAAATAAATAAAACATTACAAACATTATGCAAGGTGTACAACACCTAATCCTAACATCCTCCTCTTGAACACTTTTAATATTGATTTTGAATGGAGAATCCAACTTACCCTTTCCCCTAGGATCCTATTCGGTAGATTCTTCAGAGGTGGAGTGGGGATCCAAATCTCCCATTAGAGCATAGGTGCATTGTACACCATTATTTTCCAACTCCCATAGCTTATGCTTTAGCCATATCCTAGTGAATTTGATAACTGGATCCACTAGTTGCTTTAATTCTATCTTTTCCTCTTCCAACCAATCCACATCACCAATTGGTCTGTCCTTTATGGCCTCATAAGCATGATCCTGAATCAAGTTTCCATCATCCTCCAATTGATCAGGAACTGCCTTTATATTGTATAGTCAGACTGACTCAACTGGAAGGCAGGATAATTTCTTCTTTCTGACCTCAAATTCATCACTGCAGTTGGCCCAGTAGTCCTCCAAGTTCACCTTATGGCAATACTCTTTGTTGGCCTTCTTTTGAGCTTCTCCTGTAATATCAAATCTGGACCTCTTAGAGTGGAAAGACAAGCCAAGAGTACTCATTTCTTCTTTTGAAGCTTGGGCAGAACCAATGGAAGGACACGCCTCTCCAGTACCAATCCTCAAGGGGAAGTCTCCACCAAATCCAGTCTTATGCTTGTCTTTCTTGCCAATGGCATCAAAGTCACAAATTTTCCTAGTGACTTCCAACAGTAGAATGTGATCGATAGGGTATCTTGGAAGTCTGTATGGAGCTCTCTGGCAGCCATCAATCTGGATGTAGGAGAAAGTTGGGAACTGAATAAACCACGCCCCATATTTCTTGATGAGTTCTTTAGCGTGGTCTAAAATCCTGACATGCTTCGCACCTTGAAGCAATCTAGTGATATGCATGGTGAATGCATCGTTCACCCTCCTATAGTTCGAACCTCCTAGATGCAACTGAGGGTAAACCTTGTAGATGATATCCTATCCAAAGGTGCCCCTTGTACTCAATCTTTTATAAGGGTGGAATCTTGCAAGTGCGTAGACCAAATATGAAGTCATTGTGAAGGTTTTTGTTTGGAACACATTGGACAACTGTTCATGAATTACTCCACTAATGACCCCTGCCCAATGGTGTTTAATCTTCTCTTGCTCCATCCTCACAATCACATGGCACATCCAATTCTCAAACATGCCAGCATTCCTTAATCCAACCACCCTCCTAAGGAGAGTGATAGCGTCATAATATTCCTTCTTGAACTTTATCCTGAATAGCTGCATGGGTAATTTAGAATAGTGAGACTTAGGCTTCTCTATCCAAGAATTGATAAACTGTTGTGACTTCACAGTCTGCTCATTGTAGAACTCTTGAGCTTCCCTCATGCTAAATCCCACCGCATGAGACCTGTCTAGCATATCAAAAGTTTGGGCAATGGAAACAGGGTTGAGATTTGCTACAACCCTCCCCTGAGGACCAATAATCCTTTGTGTATCTTGATCATAATGCCTAGAACATTCAAGGACCAAGTCATAACACTACACCATAGAAGGGAAACCAGCAACATGTGACAAGCCTGATTCCCTCATCCTTCTAGCCACCAAAGGAGAATCCTCTGTTGCCATTCTTCCTTTAAATTCTTCATAATCCCATGATCCGACATTTGTATCAGTCACCTCCGACCAAATTGAAGTGATTTTACTCTCAGGGATCTTGCTTTTAATGTCCATTTTAATTTTCTCTGCATTAGACATTGAGGACCCAGTTGCCGCCTTGCTAGATTTAGCCTGCACTCAACATGGAAATCATAATAAGCACCACATGAAAGAGGATGTTAATCCATAAGAACACTGTTAGAATAAGCTTCATACAGTCAAGGTGTTACTAAAACTCATTTAAAAATTATTTTGATAAACTTTGGGTTTCAGAACCATCCGGGGAATCCGAGCCAAGGAGAAATTTTGGGAAATTTTAGGCCAGACGGATTCCAGCGGAATAATCAATAAAACACCCACTAACAATTAAATTTGATCATTTTCCATCAATAAACCACATGGGAGATCATAAGATAGCATGAATAAATCATAAAATGCATTGAAAATCACTAACACATCATGCTATTCCATATTTCCTTACATTTCATCAACTTTCAGGAAAATCTACTAGAGACGGATTTCCACGAAGGCAGAGACACTTCGAAAAATCCAGAAAAAATAGGGAACCAAGGACTTCGGGAAAATTTGGAGTCAACAAAAATCCACAGACAAGGAAAAATTCTGAAAGCGAAGGTTTCGGAAAGAGTCAGTCAGCTCGCCAAAAGGTCTTGGTGACTTCCGGGAGGTCACACCAAAAGTGGATGTCCTTGGATGAGGTTTCGCTAAAATTAGGTGGTCTTGGTGTAACGTCTCGCCGACGAAGGGGAGTCTCATCGAAGCAAATGGATGTTTCGGCGATAGGTTTTGAATCCGACAAGAGGTCTTGCTGACTGCGTAATGTTTCACCGAAATGGAGATCCATCGGCATAACCTCTTGCCGACAACATGTTTGTCTTACCAAAAGAAGATCTGAGCTCACCAAGAAAGGAAGGCTTCATCATGAGGTCTTGGCGACAATTGGTAGTCTCACCAAAATCGAAGGTCTCGACAAGAGTTGTGAGCTTGCCGAAAGGTCTCTCCGACCAAGTAGGGTCTCCCCGACTAAAATGAAGGGAGATCGATGAAAGAAGAATGCGCTCGGTGAAAGGTCTCACCAAGAAATGGAGGTCTCAGCGATGGAAAAGAATATCGGTATGACCAATGAAGCCCGCTATGACCTCTTGCCGATGAATGCTTGTCTTGCCGATGGTGTATATGATAGCGATAATTTTATTGCACCTCACCCAATTTCAGGAAAATCCGCCAGAGACGGATTATCCCGAAGGAATGAGAAATCCTAGACTGAGGCCAAAAGCCAGATTGTGACATGAAATCGCGATTTCACACACAGCATCCCATTAATCATGAATTTCAATGATTTAAGCTTAGGGAAAGTTATGCATGGACCTTCAAAAGATTTTCTTTGCATTCTAGGCCCGTTTGAGAGAAAACTAAAGATGAATGGTGATTCCCTAGGTTTAAACCCTATACATCCGCCATTAACATAGATGGAAACCTATGACTCAGGTAATTCAAATGCCAACACCATACTAGGGGAAAAGATCATGATTCGCAAGTAAGTACATCAAAATGCAAACAGACCAACAAACTCAGAAATTACTTGGGAGATCATAAGATAATTAATGCTACGCAATCCTAGTCATGAAGTGATCAAATATTCAGGAATTCGAGTCCTAGAAGCTCTTATAACATCAACGCACTATCCATAATCATCAATTCAAAGCAGAGCAATCAAACACATACCATTATAAAAGCGGAACTCGATCTCAAAATCAGAAAATGTGAAGAGAATGGTGTCCACAAAGAACAGGGGCAAGAATGTGCACGAAATCACCACTAAATCGATCAATTCAAGCCCAAATGTCCCAAATTGAATCAAAAGCCCAAAGAACAAACCCTAAGGATGCAGTCCTCAACTAAACGATGGCAAACAATAAGCATGATAGCATAAAAGACCTCAAAAATCAAGTTAAATCCATCCTTCAAAGCATGTATGAAGCCATTAATGCAATCGATAAGATAGTCAGAAAACCCAAGAATCCGACGATAGGGCGGAATCCGGGAAAACCCGGCCCACACGAAAATATGCGACTATCAAAAATCCCCGAACAACAGGGTCCAGCTAGAGTCCAAGCAAAATCTGGGAAAATCCGACGAGGGTGGAAAATCCCGAATTTGAGTAAAAACCCAAAATTTATCCAGAACTGAGGATTTTCAATGAATAACCTAGGGGAAACACTTAGGCAATCAAAAAATAAACATTTAAGCACATGCCTAAATAAGATAAAACCTCAAGAAGAAAGGGCCAAGAAACAAAAACCAAAGCGAAAGAGGGTCCCTGCTTCCAGCGGGGCATGTGTGCGAAAACTACACAACAAATGGCGACTTCTGTTGGGAAAATTCTCTAGAGCATTTGATGATGAATAGGAATCGAGAACCCAGAATCTCTGGTTTCAATCTCACCATCAAACAAACAAGTCAGAATGCAAAGATTTAAAGAATCAGAACCAAAGGATAGACCGAACCTTCCATAAACTGAAAGTCCAAGTGTGTGCATATGAGTTCATTTCCCTCCTTAAGCTACTGCAGAAACCAAGTTCAGTCAAGTCAGGCTACGTAAGGATTCTAACTTCAAAAGCAACCTAGATAGGGCCTCGCTGCCAGTCAGGCATCCATAGCCCCAACAAGGTTATCGTTGTGACTCTGCTGAATATAGCTCTACTGCCAGCGAGGCATCTATAACCCCAGTAGAGATATTCAGGTACCCCTGATAAGTTAATTTATTCTTTTGATTTAAAATATTTCATTTTTTTGTCTTTGATATTCTTTATATGTCACTTTCATTTCAACCTGTGAACAATGAATCTCACACTCAGGGTTGAGAACCACAGTGGCTCTGAAGCAGAAATAAGATTTTTCACCTGAAAAAACTTCACCAGGATTCCTATAGTAACATCAGGATTCTTGAGATATATGATAGATATAAGATTTTAGAGTACTTCAAATTCATATCAAAGCCAGTGATCAATCTTCTATAAATCTGACATTAAGACTATTGGGAATAGCAAAGACTTCAACCATCCTTTCAAGATGCAAGACTAAAGTCCATCAAGGAAATAATTAGAACAATTCTAGATAATAATATAGTTTCCATGCAGGTGCAACACATCCAGGCAAAAATAGAGAAACCCCCAAAGCAAGAGCAGAGCAAAAACAAAACAAACCAAAAGCAAACCTACACTAACCCAAAACAAACAAAAGCAAAGTAGAAAGGGAAACCTAATCTAACTATATACAAGAAAAGAGCTGAAAACAACTTAAGACTGGAAATAATGATTTAAATACTTCCCATTGATAGGCAGTGGGATATCCTCCCCAGTGAGAGTTTTCAAATAGAAAGCATTATCTCCCAAAAATTTTGAAATCTGGTAAGAACCAAGCTAAATTTTATCAAAATTTCCATGCTCTCCCTTACAATCATGGGCTTTATCTGTAATGTCCCCTTCTCGAGCATGATCTTTCCAGTTGACCATTGGCCTATTCCGGAGACCCGTAGGCTACTCGGAAGGCAAAAGTAGGGTTTCATGTTTTGGAGGATGCTTTTGCTCGAGGTTGGTTGATTCAATGGCGGATTCTTTTTGGGTTTTCAAAGAGCTTCACAGTGGTATGTTTTTCTTGGCATTCTGAGCATCTTTCTGGAATTTACTATTTTTCATAAATTCTATTTCTGGCAGTGGTCCTATTGGTTTCGACACGGTTGGCTTTCTACTTCAGACTGATCAGTTTGCTTACTCATTTTTGGGTTTGGGGCACAATTGGAGAGATAAGTTCGAATTATTTTAATTAAGTCATGTTTTAATGTTATATTTTAACATTGACCCCCCCTTGGCCTAGCTACTTCACTTTAAGTTGTTTTAAAAGATGTTCTTTTTGGGTGGGTGCTTCACTGAAGGAAATTAATTATATTTCTTATAAAGAAAGTTTAATCCAAGCATAAATTGGACGCCAACTTCAAGGAGGAGATAAAGTTGACATTAAAAGTCAAAGTTTTGCTTGGGAAAGTGGGATGCCACCTATTGGAGGATTAGGGTTTGGTTCAAAAAAGAAGATTAGGGTTTCTTGAAGGGTCCTCTAGAAATTATAAAAGGAAGCCATTGGTTCTCATTTGGATTATCCTTGGTCTATAGGAATGTTATGTTATCAGATTGGCTTTGGGATTGCTTCGAGGAATGTAAGCCTCCTAGCTTGGCATTGCTTCTCGCTTGAGAGATAGCGACTAGTGGTGAGGTAGTGTAGTTTGAGTGATTTGTAGTGGGATTTCTGCATTGTAGTTAGTGTGTGGCATTGTAGTTCAGTTTTATGCATATTAGTGAGATTCTGGAATTGCATATTCATCATAGTAGATTGTTGTTTTTATTCATAAATCAAAAAATACAAAAAGAATCATTCTGTGAAGGGTGACCCTTTTCCCTAAGTTGCAGATTTTGTAGTGAAGTCTTGAATTTTTAAAGTGAAATCACCCCTCTTGTTGGGCTGTACCTTTTAACTTTGTCTTGGAATTCGTGCATATTTAATTTGAGGTCTTTTGATCAGTTTTCAATGCTCTATCTTGGTCACCTTCATCATTAGGGTATATTGCACTTCGTTTCACGTCAATTGGATGAGTTGTGTGAGAGATATGATCATTTAAGTGTGGTGTTAGGTTGTTGGTTATAAATTTAAAGTGCAGGTCTGTCTAAATCAGAATCCTCAGTTTGGTCTCTGAGTGAAGTTATTGGTCTTGGCATCCTTGATTAAGCAAAGGAGAGTTCTCTTATATGATGTAATGCTAATCTGTTATAATCATATGCTCTTGGCAGGCGATTGCTCTTCATATTGTAAGCTGAACAGTAGTACTGTCAGCACTTCTCTAATCTTGCTTATCATGTTTTGTAATGATTACTTTACATTCAGAAGTTGCATTGTAATTCTTTAGATCTCCGCCATATGGTCACCTCATTTCCATACTAGATTGGGTAGCACATACTTGGTGTTGAGTTTTCTTTTAGCATATTAGATGGTAGGGATCCTCTGACCACATGCTTGTCGTTCTCCAATGCATTTCTTGGTTAGAGTTCTTGTATCAGCATTTCCATTAAGATCCTCTGACCATATGCTCGCCATCACTTCGTGCCATTCTTGGTTAGAGTTCCTTCCAGCTCTGTTTTGGCATTCAGATCCTCTGACCAATGCTCACACCTTGCCCACATCGGGATCCTGGTGTACATTCTGGTTAGAGTTGCTTCAACATCGTTTTGGTTTAGAGATAACCGTAACGATTGTGTATTGCTCTACTTATTGTAATTGAAAATTTGTAAAAAATTGGCTCAGAATATTTTAGTGGTATCAGAGCCACGTATCCTGCCATCCTATGAAACAAATCGTCTATGAGTGACAGAGAAAAGAGATACATAGCAAGGGAAGACAAGAAGGCTGCAAATCAGTTTCAGCTCTATCAGGCTCCAGAAGGTCAGACAGCTTCAGAGGTCTTGAGGGCTCATTGGGAGTCTTCTCAGGAAACAGATATGGCAAAATGTGAGAGGTCATTCGGGGGTAACGAGAGGTTTACCAGCAATAGAGATGACAGTGGAAAGGGAAGAGAGAGATTGATAAGTCCGGGAAAGAGATTTGAAAGGAAGATGGATGCCTTAATGGATATGGTATCTCTCATGATGGGGAAAGTGGGCCAGAACACAATTCCACAAAGCAACCCAGGACATAGAGGAGAACACAGTGCCTCCAACTAGCATGATGGACATGCTGCTTAGCCTATTCCAAACAACACATACATTTCTTCCAGACCATTCAAACCCACCTTCTTGACACCAGTAAACACTCAACCTGATTTAGAAGAGAATACTTCATTTGTTGAACAGTTGAGACTCGACCATGCTGAGTATGATTCTCTACCTGATGAAATTAAGATAGACATGTCTTATAATGATTTTATGGATCATAAAAGGAAGAATAGGGGACAATGGAGACCATATAAACAAAGAAAAACAATAGTACATGGGGATTTACATCAAGCTATCAACAAGGTTATACTTCCACATTTTGATGGGAGTGACAACAGCTCAGCCAGAGCTTGGATATAGAAGTTAGATAATTATCTAGCTCTTAGACCCATGGCAGAAGAGGAGGCGATTAAGTTCGCCACGCTACACCTAGATGGGGTGGCGCACGAGTGGTGGTACCATGGCCTAGTCACCTTGGGTCATCGGTCTATCACTACCTATGATGAGTTCACCAATAGGCTCATCGAGAGATTTGAGAAAAAAGATCCTGAAATACATTTCAGAGAATTGGCACAGCTTAGGCAATATGGCATAGTTGATGCCTACATAGCTGAGTTTCAGAGACTCTCAGTCATGGTCACAAGAATCACTGAGAGGCATTTGGTGATCCTATTCAGTGAAGGATTGATGGAGCCACTCAAGGGTTGGATTAAAGCTTTTGATCCACCCTCCCTACAGGAGGCCATGAAGAAAGCAAGAAACATGGAGTGGGCTTCTCCTAAGGCAAAGTTTCAATCCAAGCCATCATTTCACAAAGGGGATAAAGGAAAAATACCTCATTAAAGACTTCATTTAAGACCTCAGCATAAGGAGTTTAAACAACATAATCCTCATGTCACAAGATTGGATCTAGAGACACTGAACGAACTCAGAAGAAAGGGGTTATGTTTCCAATGTAGAGAAAAATGGTCTCAAGATCATGTTTTCCCAAAGGGAGTCAAATTTCATCAGATTGAGTACTATTCAGCTGGTGAAATTAATTCTAATTTTTCAAACCAGCAGTCTGATTTTGATGATAGTGAAGTGGTAAGAGCTCTAGAAGAGTCCAAAGATGAAAAGGAAAGTGGAGGTATTTTGGCTCAACTTTTGAGCTTTCAAAGGAATGAATCCTTCAAAGTTCAAGGGATGATTAAGGGGTAGTGAATAGTTGCTTTGATTGACACCGAGGCAACACATAACTTCATTGATGAAGTTGTGGTGGCAAAGAAGGGGCTACAAACAGAAGAGTTTGAAGGCTTCAAGGTCATGGTTGTTGATGTGTTCCACATCTCATGCACCAAGAAGACCTCAAACATGACTATGCAATTGGGAAACTATGAAGTCAAGGATGACTTCTATGTAGTCAACATTGGAGATACGAATGTCGTTCTAGGCATTCAATGGTTGCGTTCACTTGGAGAGATCTCCTTAAATCTTCAAACTATGGAGCTCAAGTTTCAATCTGATGGGAAGAGGGTAGTACTAAGAGGAATGTCCAATGGGGGTCCTTAGGTTGTGTCATTCAAGAGAATGGCAAGGCTGATTCATCATGATCAAGCTGAGTGGACTACAAAATGTATGATTCTTCCTGCTAGTCCGGTTGAAACTAAGAGAGACTATCCTCTTGATATTCAATCTTTACTTACAAAGAAGAGCAAGGTATTCACTGAATTACCTCCTGGACCACCACCTGAACGAGGTTCGAAGCATATCATAGAGCTCAAGGAAGGAGCTAAACTAGTTATTACAACTCCATATCGGTACCCTAAGAAGCAAAAGGATGAGATTGAGAAAAACATTCAAGAACTCTTAGAGATGGGCTTCATTCATCCAAGAAAGACCCCCTTTGCTTCAGCAGTTGTTCTTGTGAAGAAGAAGGATGGTACCATGCACATGTGTGTGGACTATCGTGCTTTGAATCAAAGCACCATAAAAAACCGATACCCCATTCCGAGGATAGATGAGCTCATTGATGAGCTACATGGAGCCAAGTTCTTTTCAAAGATCGATTTGAGATCGGGCTACCACCAGATTTGGATGAGAGGATCTAATGTTGAGAAGATAGCTTTTAGATGTCACTATGGCCACTTTGAGTTTCTAGTCATGCCATTTGGGTTGACTAATGCTCCTGCTACCTTCCAGTCTTGTATGAACAGAGTCTTTCAGAAGCAGTTGAGGAAGTTTGTATTGATATTTTTTGATGACATCCTGATTTTCAGCAAGACATGGGAAGAACATCTCAAGCACTTGGAGGAAGTGCTCAACATCCTAGAATCTGAGAGCTTGTTTGCCAAAGAATCCAAATGTGAATTTGAAATGAAGGAGCTACTTTACCTTGGTCACATAATCAGTGCTGAGGGAGTGAAGGTTGATCCTAAAAAGATCAAGGCAGTTGTTGATTGGCCACCTCCTGAGAACTTGACTCAATTGAAAGGGTTCTTGGGTCTTTGTGGATTTTACAGAAGATTTGTGAAAGGCTACTCACAAAATGTTGCTCCTCTTACTGATCTCATGAAAAAAGGGTATTTTTGTTGGTCAAAAAAGGCTCAAACTATTTTTGATAAGTTTAAGAGGATCATGAGCTCTTGTCCGGTCCTGGCCATTCCAGATTTTTCCAAGCCTTTCGAGCTACAATGTGATGCATCCAGTGAAGGAGTTGGGGCTGTTTTGATGCAAGAAAAACATCCCATTGTGTTTGAGAGCAGAAAACTGAGAGGTGTTGAGAGGACCTACTGTATCTATGACAAGGAAATGCTTGCCATTATGCATGCATTAGCTAAGTTCAGACAGTATTTGGTGGGAGACAAGTTCGTGGTCAAGACTGATCACAATAGTCTCAAACACTTCATGCATCAAAAGGATCTTAACGAGAGGCAATAAAAGTGGGTGAGTAAGCTTCAAGCTTATGATTTTGACATTGAGTATGTCAAAGGAACAAATAACATTGTGGATGATGCTCTATCTAGGAGACCCCATTTGAGCTCATTGTGTGAACTTACTACTGATTGGAATGACATGTTGCTTGCTGATTATGCCAAAAATCAGTTTGCAACCAGCATCATTGAGGGTACTTTTCATGACGAAAGGTACAAGGTGATTGAAGGGCTGATACACTACAAGGGTAGAATCTTTTTGGTGGCTGATTCTAAGCTCAAAAAGAAGATTTTGTTGACATTTCATGACATTCCGCTTGCTGGTCATCAAGGATTCTTTAAGACATATAGGCAGATCAGGGAAAGATTTTCTTGGAAAGGGTTGAAAGGGGAAGTTCAATGCTACATTCAGGAGTGTCCCACTTGTCAAATGAACAAGAATGAGCATACTCTACTAGCTGGTCTGCTGCAACCTCTCCCTATTCCCAATCAAAAATGGGAAATCATATCGATGGACTTCATCACAGGGTTGCCCAAGGTCCAAGGGAAGGACTGTATCTATGTTGTAGTGGATAGACTAACAAAATTTGCTCACTTCTTTGCCATTACCAGCTCTTTTTCAGCAGCCCAAGTTGCAGATCTATTTTTTCATGAGGTGTTTAGGTTACATGGGTTGCCAAAAAACATTGTGAGTGATAGGGACAACAAGTTCCTAAGCACTTTTTGGCAAGAGGTCTTTAGAATGAGTGGTACTGTGCTTACTCCAAGCACTAGTTATCACCCCCAAACAAATGGACAAACTGAAATAGTGAACAAGTGGTTGGAAGGCTATTTCAGAAACAATGTTTCAGAGCAGCAAAGAGCATGGGTGAAGTGGCTTCACATAGGTGAGTACTGTTATAATTATTCTTTTCACATGTCAATAAAGATGTCACCTTTCTTGGATCTTTATGGTTATGAAGCTCCTAGCTTTGTTAATTTGGTGTTTGGTGATAGCAAAGCCCCTCAAGCCAAGGATTTGTTGCAACAGAGTCAAGATATCATGAAATCATTGAAGAACAATATTCAGATTGCACAGAATCAACAGAAGATGTATGCTGATCAGCGACATGTTGAGCACTCTTTTGAGGTTGGAGATATGGTTTATCTCTGACTACAGCCTTACAAATAGTCTACTCTCAAGAAGAGTGGAGTTGAGAAGCTCAAACCCTGTTTCTATGGGCCATTCAAGGTCATCAGAAAGGTGGGAGCAGTAGCTTATGAGTTGGAGCTACCTTCGAATAGCAGGGTACACAATGTCTTCCACGTGTCTCGCCTCAAGAAGGAACTTGGATACAATGTTGTTGCTTCATCATAGTTGCCACCTTTGGATGAAGAAGGACAGTTGGTTTTAATTCCAGAGGAGACTCTTGATTCCAAAGAGCGTTCTTTGAGGAAAAGAACAATCAAAGAATACTTGGTGAAGTGGAAAAACTTGCCTATGGAGGATGCAACTTGGGAGAATGATGAGATTCTGCAACATCCAGGTTTGTGATTGCTTGAGGACAACCAAACTTGGGGAGGGCGGACTATAATGTCCCCTTCTCAAGCATGATCTTTCCAGTTGACTGTTGGCCTATTTTGAAGACCTATAGGCTACTCGGAAGGCGAAATTAGAGTTTCATGTCTTGGAGGATGCTTTCACTCGAGGTTGGTTGATTCAATGGCGGATTCTTTCTGGGTTTTCAGAGAGCTTCGCAGTGGTATGTTTTTCTTGGCATTTTGAGCATCTTTCTAGAATTTACTATTTTTAGTAAATTCTATTTCTGGCAGTGGTCCTATTGGTTTTAGCACGGTTGGCTTTCTACTTCAGACTGATCAGTTGGCTTACTCATTTTTGGCTTTGGGTCACAATTGGAGAGATAAGTTCGAATTATTTTAATTAAGTCATGTTTTAATGTTATATTTTAACATTGACCCCCCCTTGGCCTAGCTACTTCACTTTAAGTTGTTTTAAAAGATGTTCTTTTTGGGTGGGCGCTTCATTGAAGGAAATTAATTATATTTCTTATAAAGAAAGTTTAATCCAAGCATAAATTGGATGCCAACTTCAAGGAGGAGATAAAGTTGATATTAAAAGTCAAAGTTTTGCTTGGGAAAGTGGGATGCCACCTATTGGAGGATTAGGGTTTGGTTCAAAAAAGAAGATTAGGGTTTCTTGAAGGGTCCGCTGGAAATTATAAAAGGAAGCCATTGGTTCTCATTTGGATTATCTTTGGTCTACAGGAATGTTATGTTGTCGGATTGGCTTTGGGATTACTTTGAGGAATGTAAGCCTCCTAGCTTGGCATTGCTTCTCACTTGAGAGATAGCAACTAGTGGTGAGGTAGTGTAGTTTGAGTGATTTGTAGTGGGATTTCTACATTGTAGTCAGTGTGTGGCTTTGTAGTTTAGTTTTATACATATTAGTGAGATTCTAGAATTGCATATTCTTCATAGCAGATTGTTGTTTTTATTCATAAATCAAAAAATGCAAAAATAATCATTTTTGGCATTGCATTAATCTCTTTGTCTGTGAAGGGCGACCCTTTTCCCTAAGTTGTATATTTTTTAGTGAAGTCTTGAATTTTTAAAGTGAAATCACCCCTTTTACTGGGCTGTACCTTTTGACTTTGTCTTGGAATTCATGCAAATTTAATTTGGGGTCTTTTGATCAATTTTCAGTGCTCTATATTGGTCGCCTTCATCATTAGGGTATATTGCACTTCGTTTCACGTCAATTGGATGAGTTGTGAGAGAGATATGATCATTTAAGTGTGATGTTAGGTTGCTGGTTATAAATTTAAAGTGTAGGTCTGTCTAAATTAGAATCCTCAGTTTGGTCGCTGAGTGAAGTTATTGGTCTTGGCATCCTTGATTAAGCAAAGGAGAGTTCTCTTATATGATGTAATGCTAATCTGTTATAATCATATGCTCTTGGCAAGCGATTGCTCTTCATATTGTAAGATGAACAGTAGTACTGTCAGCACTTCTCTAATCTTGCTTATCATGTTTTGTAATGATTACTTTACATTCAAAAGTTGCATCGTAATTCTTTAGATCTCCGCCATATGGTCGCCTCATTTCCATATTGGATTGGGTAGCACATACTTGGTGTTGAGTTTGCTTTCATCATATTAGATGGTAGGGATCCTCTGACCACATGCTCGTCATTCTCCAATGCATTTCTTGGTTAGAGTTCCTTCCAGCTCTGTTTTGACATTCAGATCATCTGACCAATGCTCACACCTTGCCCACATCGGGATCTTGGTGTACATTCTGGTTAGAGTTGCTTTAGCATCATTTTGGTTTAGAGCTAACCCTAACGATTGTGTATTGCTCTGCTTATTGTAATTGAAAATTTGAAAAAAATTGGCTCAGAATATTTCATTATCCCAGTAAAGAACCAAGTCAGAAATCCTAAAAGCTTTAACCTTGGCTCTTTTATCAAACCATCTCTTGACAACCCCCTGATGTTTAGCAAACATTTCCAAGGCTTCATCTCTCTTTTCCTCAAGGTGTAATAATTTAGTAAGTCTAGCCTCACATTTATCTCCCTCATCATAATATTCATTAATGAACTACAAGGTGGAGATCTTTAACTGAATGGGAAACACAGGCTCTAATCCATAAACTAGGTGATAGGGTGCTATTACTATGGAAGTCTTATGTCTTGTGCGATCTGCCCAAAGAGCAAATTTGAGCTAGGTATGCCAATCCTTCGGATTTCTTTCTAATAGTTTGTGGATAATAGTTAGGAGATTTTTGTTGGATGACTCAGCCAAACCATTGCCCTGAGGATAATAGTTGGATGCAAATTTAATGATAATCTCGTGATCAAAATCCCAATTAGAAAACTTCAACAATGAGAATGCAGGACCATTATCACATACTAAAGACATAGGGCATCCAAAATGATTAAGAGTACTTGATTCGATGAATTTAATTACTACCTCTAAAGTACATTGCTTGCAGGCAAGGGCCTCAGTCTATCTTTTAAAATAATCAGTGACAGTAAAGATATACCTGTGTCCAGCAGAAGAAGGCAGATTTATTGGACCTATGAAGTCCATTCCCCACTATGCAAAGGGTTTCACCTCGAATACTAGTTGGAGTGGAAGTGCGGCATACTTCTCTCTGGTGGCTGCAGTCTGACACACGTGACAAGTTCTAACGTGGTTTTGTATATCTCTGAACAGTGTAGGCCAATAGTAACCAGCTCTTAGAATCTGGTTCGTTGTGGAAGGTGCTAATCCATGGCTTATACCATATATGTCATGGAATTCCAATATCACTCTTTTAGACTCTGCCTTCCCTAGGCACCTCAAATAAACACCCTCATGATTTTTCTTATACATAACAACTCCTTTCAACATGAAACTATCACTCTTTAAACGCAATGCCCTTCTTTGTACTGAAATGAGATGATCAGGGCATCTCTGGGTCAGGAGGTAATGAACAATATCATCATACCACTCTCCAGGAGAAACATCCTCTAAATTATAACTCTGAGCTGTAAGGTTAGGGCCTATCTTTGCCATTATCTATGTAAGCCCTTTCCCTCTTACCAACTTCATGGGTTGAATTTCCATATCATACTCTTGTAACATAGTTACCCACTTGGCTCTGTGTTCGCCAGCTCATTCTGCATCAATAACAACTTAACTGCAGGATCAAGAAATATTGCAAATATTTTGTTTCTAAGGATATAATGCTTGAATTTCTTTACAGCCTTGACTAAGGCATAGGCCTGCTTTTCCACACTTGGGTATCTCAACTCTGCATCCTTCAATGGTGCACTCATGAATGCTATGGGATGCTCATTTCCTTGATCCAATTTTTGAGTTAACATAGTAGCACAGGAATGGTCAGAGGCAAATGAATATATATAGAATGGTTTAGCATAGTCTGGACTTACCAAAATAGGAGCTCCAACAATAGCCCTCTTTATCTCTGCAAATGCTTCCTTTGCCTCTGCATTCCATTCAACTTTAGCCTCCTGCTTTAACATTGCGTTTAGTGGCTTAACTATTTCTGCGAACCTAGTGATGAATTTCCTCACAAAGTTGATCTTGCCAAAGAATGATTTCATTTCCTTTTTACTGGCAGGCGGTGGAATCTTAAGAATGGCTTCTATGCATTCTAGATCAATGGAAATTCCCTTTTCAGAGAGAACATGCCCCAACAATTTACCTTCTGCTACTCCAAAGATGCATTTCTTTGGGTTGAGCGATATTCCAAACTCCCTATATTTTTGAAAAACTTTGCATAAATCTGAGATATAATCACCTCTCTTCTTAGAAAAGACCATTAGATCATCGATATAAATGATTATGCACTTAACAATTATATCTTTAAAGGCAATGTCCATAGCTCATTGGAATGTTGCTCCAGCATTAATTAAGCCAAAAGGCATCCTCCTATAGGCAAAAGTGCCCCACTTGGTGGTGAAAGTAGTCTTGTGCCTATCCTCATACTACACCATGACCTGGTTGTATCCCGAATAACCATCCAAGAAGGACATCATCTGAGATCCATTGACAATCTGGAGCACTTCATCTAGTTAGGGTACTGGATAATTATCTTTCTCTGAGGCTCTGTTTAGGTTTTTGAAGTCTACACATAGTCTGATTTCACCATTTTTCTTTCGTATTGGCACCAAGTTCGCAACCCACGTGGAGTGTCTGACTGGAAATATTATCCTTGCAGACAACAGTTTATGCACTTCCTTCTGTATTATGGGTTCCAGTAAAGCATTGATGGGCCTTTGCCTCTGTCTGAAATGCTTTACTCCTGGATTGAGAGGAATAGTATGGATTATGATTGATATATCATAAGTCTTTAATTCTTCATAACTCTAGGCTATCACATCTAGATATCTATGTAGTGCATTGATGATTCCTTGCCTTTCTTCAGGGGTGCATACTTTACCAATAAAGACATTTTTGACATCCTCTTGAGATCCCATATTATATTTGTCACACTGTCCACTAATAGACTCTTTCCTGGTATCTTGTTCCTGATCTCTGATCTTGTCCAGATCAAAGATCCCCTCTAGTTGCACCATTCCCCTGGGAATTGTGTTGGTCTTCAGATTAATTACCCCTTACAAGTCCATCTCAGCTTCTTGAAGTTTAGTTTCGTCAATTATTTGAGAAGCAAAGACATCAATACTAGTAATAAAATCTAAGATATGCTTTTTGTCTTCAAATACCTAGAAGTTGGTGATATTATCGGGTACTGAGGGTACTGGGGTCAACTCCATAGTAAACTTCTTTAGTTCTGAAAGAGACAGAGGTTGCAAGGTACTTGCCGCCTTGGCAAGAGAATCAGCTATTTGGTTCTTATTTCATGGAATCAACTGAATGTTGAAGGCATCAAATCCTTTAATGAGGTCCCATACTCTGTGTCTATAGTTGGTCATTCTCCTGTCATGACATGAGTATTGTCTCCTAACTTGCTTGACTACTAATTCAGAATCTCCAAAAACTTGCAAGATCTTAACCCTTTTCTTCAATGCCATTAACAGTCCATGCACCAAGGCTTCATATTCTGCCACATTATTCGTATAGTGAAATTGAAGTCTATGAGCAGCAAAGAATGTCTTACCTCTCAGACTAATTAACTCGAAACCTGCCCCGACTCCATTCTTTGATTTGGACCCATCGAATCTTAAAGTCCAACAACCAGCAACTGCAAAGTTCCCTACTTTTTCACTTGCATTGTTACTATTGGATGGCTCTTTAGAAGGCATCACTCCTTTTCTTTTAGGATCTTATTGGACATTCAGGGTATCGATTTTGATTGCAAGAGTGGGGTTGATATGTTTTTGTATTTGTTCCACTGCATCCTAGCATAAGCAATAGTCTAATTCTGAATGAGAGGCATTATGCACCCTGCACCAATTGGGCAAGAATAGCTCTCCAAAGTTCATTCCTCTTCCCAGCTGAACTTGATCTTCAATGCACTTCCAAATGAACTCTTGAAAATTATCTAGCAAACCAAGCTGACTATCTTCCAGATCACTATCATCTTCAGCTGGTTCGATCAGGACTTTAGTATCACTGGATTCTACTGTAAGGTCAATAGGTGTTGTGTGGAACATAAGAACTTCCTCCATATCTGGCTCCTCAAGAGGAGAAACAAGCATATAGTTACCCATACTTACTTCTGATACCAGAATTTCAACAGAGGTTTTTTGATATTTTGTAATCATGTACTTCATTCTGGGTTCTCTTCCAATCCTAATCTGGTTTGGAACTCCCTTCCAGGGAAGCCACATATGAGAGTGGTCAGTCGAGACATATCCATTCAAGGCCCTGGTAAAGTCTCTTCCCAGGACTAGGCCATAAGCGTTAGGTATGTTAGCCACTTGTATATTGATAACCTGCTGAATCCTAGGATCAAAAGTAATCTGCATATGAATCATATTTAACTCTCCCACAACATTGACTTCAATCCTATCTAATTGTGTGACTTTCTTTTGTGATTTAGTAGGAGTAATTACCATAGCTCTACATACACTGAAAGGCATAACATTGGTTGAAGCACCAGAATCCAGCAAACAATTATGCAGATTCTTATCGAATATTTGAACAAAAATCAAGAATGGGGGTGTGTCTATCTTCCCTTGAAACAAAGTTAAGGGAGTATCTACTTGAGCAACTTGAGATTTGTCTTTTTCTTTCCCAGTATCTCTAAGGGGCAGATGGACTTGATTATGAGTCTGATTTTGTCTTCCTACTGACTGAGAACCAAATATTCTATTGACACTCTTGCTACCTGATTTATCTTGTGACATGGAATTTGCATTATAAGAACCTAAGACTGCATTCCTAATGGATGGAACTCTTAATAACTTGAATGTAGATAGATTTACCTTTAATTTTCAAAGTTCTTCAACAACATACATGGCCAATTGTCCTTCATTTAAATAAGTAGGAGTCTCCCTCGGGTATTCCACCATTTTTTCCTTATTTGCATCAGCACTTCTCCCTTTTGATACATCAACATGTCCTGGATCTTGAGATAAATATTGCTTGGACACCTGAGGCAGTGATGGATTATTGCTGGCATTAGGGTCTAGAGGCATGTTGAAATTATTCGGTGGAATGGAAGTAGTAAAGGGATCTCCAGCCTATGGGCGCCTGTGTGGCAACTCCCTCAAGTCATACTTCTTGACAGGTCTCTAGAAGGTCTGCACTTCTTCAACATAAGCCTCCTCTTCATCTCTGGGACCATTATCATTCACTAGATTCTCATTAAATAACTGTGTCATTTCATCCCCATTGCATACCTGGTCTACCTCTTTCTCCAACTGGTCAGATTCCTCTTGAGGTATGTTTTCCTTACTTTGTGGAAAAGGAGCACGATTCAATACCAACACTGGTGAATTATAAGGAATAGAAGGTACAATTTCATGACCGCTTGTATTATTCTCCACTTCATACTAAAAGATCAAGGCTGCTATTTGGAATTCTTGACAGTCTAACTCAGAATGCTGACTCGTTTTGTGGAGCCTACACCATCTTGATAAAGCAATCTTAGCTAGATATACACTGCTAGGAGGATTCTCTTGATTAACTGGTTGACTGGCAGACTGATTAATAGGTTGACTAACTGGTTGATCCAATGGGGTGGGTACTCCTCCATTGTTGGGCCCTGTGTTCCAAGTCCTGTTCTATCCTGATTGCTGCCTTCTCTCGAATCCTTGTCCACCACCTGGTCCTCTATCAAAGTTCTGACCTGAGGATTGCCCCTTATCATAGTTTTGTCTTCTATCATTATTATACCCTCTGTCATTATTATATCCTATGTCCTTGTTGTATCCTCTATCATTATTATAACCTTGGTCCTAACGTTGCCCTCTATCAAAGTGTTGTCCTTGTGGATTCTCTTTGTTCTGATTGGACTGCATATTTCTCTAAGTAGCTTGTAACTAACTGTTCTGGTTCCTCAAGTAAGTCACCTCCATATTCAGATTCTTTATTTGTTTAGACAATTCATCCAGTCTTTCCTTGTTAGGATTACTATATGGAGGCTGATTCACATTATTTTGGGAATACCCTGCTACAACATTGGCATTTAGTGACTGGTTCAAGACTTCAAAATTCTGCAGGTATGAAGGATAACTAGCCTGAGGCTGGGTATGCAGGGGTTGATTCACATTTTGTTGGGGGTAACTAATCATGGCTAACACTTTTCCTACGCAAGGTCCTAGGTGAGGGACAAGGGGCAATTGAGGTACTGGATTCATGATTGGAGTATGGCTTGCCAGAGCTTGGTTGAGAGCTGGAACTTGTCCAAGGTGAGCAATGGGTCCTAATGAGGGTAAAGGCCCAAAAAAATGTTGCCTTAAATTAGTGCTAACTTTAACAACCTCTGCATATACATCGAGTAGACTCTTAGGGGGGTTATTACTCCACTTCATAAAGGTAGTTGTCAAACTATCAAGTCCCTCATAATAAACTTCTAGAGCAGTGGATTCATCAACATCATAAGGGGCCTGTAGTCTAGTATAGGCACGATGAAACCTATTGTTGAAAGATCCTATAGGCTCATTGACCTCCCTCTTCACATTAGTGAATTGACAGTAAAACTCATTAGAACTAATGGGGATTCAAAACTTCTACAAAAAGGCAACCTCTAGCTCAGTCCAATGTTGGATAGATCCAACCGGTAAATGGTTGTACCAATAAAATGCATCTTCCCCTAGTGAATAAGAAAATAATCTACATGCTACATCCTCATGGTTTATCCCTCTATCCTTAAGGCCACTCTGAAAAATCCTGATGTGTTCCTCAGCAGTCCTATTTGGATAATTGACATGGAATTTTAAACAAAAGTGTTCAGGGTTTTTGGGCATAACATTGTAAATGGAAAAACTTAATGGAGATGCGTTGGTTGCTAGGAAATCCATTGGTGGAGGTGGGGGTGGTAATGGCTAATTTATAACTGGCTAAAGTTGTGGACTGGGAATTGCCCCAGACTCAGTTGAACCTGATGAGGATGGGGATGATGGAGATGGGGGAGGTGGATGGGATGATGATAACTCTCCCCTTCTGTTGGTCCTTCTTGACCTAGTAGGGTTTGGTAATTCCTAAAATTCCTCCTCTCCTGGAGTGGATCTTATTCTTCTTTTGAATCTCTCAAGAGAGATGGCATTCAAAAATTGATCCAGCTTGCTTATTCAGGCCCTCCTTCTAGCGCCAATATGTTGATGATGTTTTCTGCACAACAAATTAGATAAAATGTAATATCCTATCTCACTTGAAAGGTAAATCTCTATCAGCAAGCCTCAGGAGATAACCCCAAGGTCTCTAATGTCAGGTCTTGACAATGCATAAACAACTCAGTGATAAAATGTGAAAATGCTAGTAATCACAATGGGACCTTACTACAAGCAAAATACTAAATCTCAACTTATCAAATATAACGATATAATGATACTTCAATTCAAAATCAGACTTAATGATCAAGAAATAACAAAATATTAGGGTTTTAAAGAGATGTCTAAATCTAATACTACTCCTAAGATTAACAATGCAAATGATAAACACTGAAATGGACCAATCCCTCAAAACTGATCTCTACTTGACCCAGATAAATTTGCAAACTTATAGAAAACAATGCAATCTTTTGAGGTGTTAAGATTTTCAAATTATGAACATTCATTCAAACAACCCTATTACAATTGGAATGAACAAATCTTCATGATTGAACTAAGCACAACGAATATGAAGTCCAGGCTAACTTTGCAAAGCAACTAACAATCACTTAGTTGCAAAAAGTATGGACTAGGGGATTGCTGCAACATTCAAGTATCAAATCACAAACATTATTGAATCAAATATAATCTAAATATTAACTTCCTCAAAGCAATTTTAAAGATAGAATAATAAGAACCATGGAAAACAAAAGAAAACAAGTATGTCACCAAATCACAATGTCATTTCTTGCATTCAAATTGTCCACTGTAGCAGCAATTCCAGCTTTCTATTACAATATTTGCTTGAGAACAACTACCTGCTAACTTGCTCTACTTAATTTTCTTCTAACTACCTCTTCTCTATATCAATCTCTATATTATAACCCTATCTTCTAACTCGAAATGCCAAATATATAGAATCCCCCTAGAAAAACCCGTTGGCCCAGCAAGAGCCTTGTAACATTAATTAGGCACCACCAATTGGCTAAGAGAAAGTCAAAATGGAATAAAGGAATGCATTAAATGCATGAACTACACCTAGGTCAGCCCGGGATTCCCAATGTAGGTCAGACCAATGTAGGGCGCGATAATCGGGAAGCACAAATCTCGATGTAGTTGGGCATTAACTGCCTTCCCCTTTATCTCTATTTCGATCTGGCCCTTCATGGAGTTTCAAGAAGGCCCCATCCAAGTCGGCCACAGGTGGTAAAGAAAAAACCCTAAGTCATCATTCAATTGATGCAATCTCCTCCCTCGATTTCTTTACTGACCTATCCCAATCCAACTTATACATTAGGTATTTGTCAATGATGGCATGTATGTGGCCGCATCATCTAACTAATGCTCAGAAATGGAATCATCATTAATTGGGGCATAAACATCATGCCACGACTTCCTCAACTATTCCAAGCTCAAGTATTTGGGTGTGATCTTCCTTCTTCCTGTCATAATTTCAAGGAAGGCAATGGATCCATTGTAAACACAAATTGGGAATCATCAATCTACCTCCTTTGCTTGTAAATCTTCTTCAATACCTTCTGCCTAATCTGCAATGCCTCATACCACTCCCATGGTTCGGAAGCTCCAACCTATCCAGAGTGTAATCGATGATAGTTTTGGTTTTCTCTAGCAAAATATTTGTATCTTCCCTATCCTGTGCCAACACCACCCTCAACCAATCAGTTTCCATGATAGCATCCTTTCTAGTTGAAAAAATATCCTTGATAGCCTCATTAACCTTGGTTCGCACCCCTTGCAACCAATTTGCAGTGGCAAGAGTGCAAGCCTTCATCTTTTCAAGCCTAGTGATGGTCTCTTGAAGTAAAGGTCTTGCAGCAGGAACTGAGGGATTGATAGATTGTAGGGGCTTCATCAAATCTTCCAAGCATTTCCTGAGATTCTCATTTTCTTTCTTTAGCTCTTGCTTGGTCTTTATTTCCTTCTTCAACTTGCCCAAGATGACTGCACTAGAACCCTGGTAATCCTCAATATCCTGCTCAACAGATGAAGGCGCAAGATTGAAAGTCTGAACATTATAATCCTTTCTAGCCACATCATCTCTGTTTTTATCTTGAGCAGGGGTTGCAATGTGAACAACCTTGTTATGAGCTTCATCTCTTTCGATCCTTGAGATCACACTAGCCTTCCTCTTAGCTTTGTCTTTTCCAATCTTAGCTAGTAGTGCATCCCAATTCGGTGGACTATCTTCCATAACAACTTATTTTCTCCTTATCTCCTTGTCCAACCAACTAGGGACAGTGGATTCAATTGCACCTCAGCCTGTTTTTCCTCTTCTTGTTGACCTTTAGGTGCTTCCTCACTCAAATTTTGTTTATTAGGAGTCTCATCTATCTTACTTTCCTTCTCCTCAGCATGCTCTTCTTCTTGTTTAGGTGATGGATCCTTCATTGTTTCCTC
Organism: Sequoia sempervirens; assembly: GCA_007258455.2. Taxonomy (NCBI): domain Eukaryota; kingdom Viridiplantae; phylum Streptophyta; class Pinopsida; order Cupressales; family Cupressaceae; genus Sequoia; species Sequoia sempervirens. The sequence goes on along the minus strand of VDFB02026320.1, from coordinate 170,011,333 downwards.
TTCTCTTGGAGGGACTTCTTCAGTTCTAACAGGGGAATCCACATGTGCAACTGAAGGGGATTGCATTATCTTTTCAATTTCTGCCTCTGCACTATGAAGATCAGCTTCATGAAACTCCTTTCCTTTAGTATCTAGATGATCCTTGACATCTTCCAACTCACTTGGTTTGCTTTGAGGTTTATGAGCGGGAGGCACATCATCATGCTGCTCCTCATGAGAAACCACCAGAGGAAGATCAACCTTAGGTACACTGTCCCTGGGAGAAGGAGTCCTAGACCTCCTTGCATACACCTTGGCCTTCTCCTCTGAACTTTCAACATTTACCACTAGTGGGGTAACTTCTTCCTCCCCTACCTTGGAGCTCACCTTCTCTGACATTTTCATGATTCTTCTCCTCTTGGGCACTGGCACATCAACCTCAAGACCTTGATTTTCAGTCTCTTTCCGTTTAGACTTCCTAGTCCTTGTCCTCTGCTTGGCCTTTGGCTTTCTCTGTTTTTCCGTCCCCTGGACCTCCTCCTCTTGAACACCTTTAATTTTGATTTTGAATGGAGAATCCAACTTACACTTTCCCTTAGGATCCTGTTCAGTAGATTCTTCAGAGGTGGAGTGGGGATCCAAATCTCCCATTAGAGCATAGGTGCATTGTACACCATTATTTTCCAACTCCCATAGCTTATGATTTAGCCACATCCTAGTGAATTTGATAACTGGATCCACTAGTTGCTTTAATTCTGTCTTTTCCTCTTCCAACCAATCCACATCACCAATTGGTCTGTCCTTTATGGCCTCATAAGCATGATCCTGGATCAAGTTTCCATCATCCTCCAATTGATTAGGAACTGCATTTATATTGTATAGTTAGACTGACTCAAATGGACGCCGAGAGAATTTCTTCTTTCTGACCTCAAATTCATCACTGCAGTTGGGCAAGTAGTCCTCCATGCACCATAGAAGGCAAACCAACAACATGCGACAAGCCTAATTCCCTCATCCTTCTAGCCACCAAAGGAGAATCCTATGCTTCCATTCTTATTTTAAATTTTTCATAATCCCATGATCTAACATTTGTATCAGTCACCTCCGACCAAACTAAAGTGATTTTACTCTCAGGGATCTTGCTTTTAATGTCCATTTTAATCTTCTCTGCATCGGACATTGAGGACCCAGCTGCTGCCTTGCTAGATTCATCCTGCACTCAACATGGAAATCATTATAAGAACCACAGGAAAGAGGATGTTAATCCATAAGAACACCGTTAGAATAAGCCTCATATAGTCAAGGTGTTACTAAAAATCATTTAAAAATGCTTTTGATAAACTTCGGGTTTCAGAACCATCCAGGGAATTCGAGCCAAGGAGGAATTTCAGGAAATTCTAAGCCATACAGATTCCAGTGGAATAATCAATAAAACACCCACTAACAATTAAATTTGATAATTTTTCATCAATAAACCACATGGGAGATCATAAGATAGCATGAATAAATCATAAAATGCATTGAAAATCACTAACACATCATGTTATTCCATATTTCCTTACATTTCATCAACTTTTGAGAAAATCTGCCAGAGACGGATTTCCGTGAAGGCAAAGACACTTCACAAAATCCAAAAAAAATAGGGAACCAAGGACTTCGGGAAAATTTAGAGTCAACGAAAATTTGCAGACAAGGAAAAATTCTGAAAGCGAAGGTCTCAGCAAGAGTCAATCGGCTCGCCGAAAGGTCTTGGCAACTTCTGGGAGGTCACACCGAAAGTGGATGTCATTCAATGAGGTTTCGCTAAAATTTGGTGGTCTTAGTGTAATGTCTCACCGATGAAGGGGAGTCTCATCAAAGCAAATGGATGTTTCAGTGATAGGTTTTGAATCCAGCAAGAGGTCTTGCCAACTATGTAATGTTTCGCTGAAATGGAGATCCATCAGCATAACCTCTTGTCGACAACATGTTTTTCTTGTCGAAAGAAGATCCAAGCTTTCCAAGAAAGGTAGGCTTTTTCATGAGGTCTTGGCAACCATTGGTAGTCTCACCGAAAGTGAAGGTCTCAACAAGAGTTGTGAGCTCGTCGAAAGGTCTCATCGACCAAGTAGGGTCTCCCCGACTGAAATGAAGGGAGCTCGATGAAAGCGGAATGCTCTCGGTGAAAGGTCTCACCGAAAGATGGAGGTCTTGGTGATGGAAAAGAATATTGGTATGACCAATGAAGCCCGCTATGACCTCTTGTCGATGAATGCTTGTCTTACCGATGGTGTATATGATAGTGATAATTTTATTGCACCTTACCCAATTTCGGGAAAATCTACCAGAGACAGATTATCGCAAAGGAACGAGAAATCCCTAATTGAGGCCAAAAGCTGGATTGCGACATGAAATCATGATTTCACTCACAGCATCCTATTAATCATGAATTTCAACGATTTAAGCTTAGGGAAAGTTATGCATGGACCTTCAAAAGATTTTCTTTGTGTTCTAGGCCTGTTTGAGAGCAAACTAAAGATGAATGGTGATGCCCGAGGTTTAAACCCTATACATCTGCCATTAACACACAGGAAAACCTATGACTCAGGTAATTCAAATGACGACACCATACTAGGGGAAAAGATTGTGATTCTCAAGTAAGTACACCAAAATGAAAACAGACCAACAAACTCAGAAATTACTTGGGAGATCATAAGATAATCAATGCTATGCAACCCTAGTCATGAAGTGATCAAATATTCAGGAATTCGAGTCCCAGAAGCTCTTATAACATCAACCCACTATCCATAATCATCAATTCAAAGTAGAGTAATCAAACACATACCATTATAAAGTGAAACTCGATCTCAGAATTAGCAAATGCGAAGAGAATGGTGTCCTCAAAGAACAAGGGAAAGAATGCGCATGAAATCGCCACTAAATCGATCAATTCAAGCCCAAATGTCCCAAATCGAATCAAAAGCCCAAAGAACAAACCCTAAGGATGCAGTCCTCAACTAAACGATGGAAAATAGTAAGCATGATAGCATAAAAGACCTCAAAAATCAAGTTAAATACATCCTTGAAAACACCTACGAAGCCATTAATGCAATCGATAAGACAGTCAGAAAACTCAGGAATCCGATGACAGGGTAGAATCTGAGAAAATCCAGCCCAAGTGGGAATCCACGAATACCAAAAATCCCTAAACAAAAGGGTCCAACTAGAGTCCAAGCAAGATCCAAGAAAATCCGACCAGGGTGGAAAATCCTGAATCTAAGTGAAAACCCGAAATTTATCTAGAACTTAGGATTTTCAATGAATAACCTAGGGGAAACACTTAGGAAATCAAAAAATAAACATTTAAGCACATGCCTAAATAAGATAAACCTCAAGAAGAAAGGGCCAAGAAACCAAAACCAAAGCGAAAGAGGGTCCCTGCTTCCAGTAGGGCGTGTGTACGAAAACTGCACAACAAACGCCAGATTTACATGGAAAAACCCTTTTAGGTAAAAACCCACACACCAAAGCAAAGATCACTTATATTACAGTAAAATGTCAATTACATACTATAGAGGAGGGGGACCATCCACACCAAGGATCTAGGCCATGGAGAGCTGAGAGCGGAAGGCTACCCTAATCTACCTCAACTGCGTAGGTATTTTAGCTCGAGGATAGAGAATGAAGAGCACTCTTAAGAGCTTATTTCACTCTACTAACCCAAGAGTTTGAATGGGGATAAACAAGAAAGCTTCTAGAAACCAAACCATATGTCATACAGCTCTCTACTCGAGGATAGTAGCATGCGTTAGGGATGATAGTGTGACATGTTGGCATCTCGCTAGGGAATTGTCGTCCATATGGATAGAAAGTACAAAAGTACAATACAAGGCACAAAAACCTACTAACGGTCTAGCAAATAAGGTTTAAAGTACTAATTGAAATGATTACTAATAGATTGAGTAAAATAATTAGAAATATGATGTAGAAGTGACAGATGGCAAAGGTGATGAAGATTAACTCACGAGGAGTCTAGTTCACTAGCAAGCTTCACACATGCACATACCTACACACAGCTAAGAGAGGAAAATTGTTGGGGTTGTATAGGGGTTTGCCTTAGTCAAACCCCCACTTTGGTGTTTCTACCTCCATAGATAGCCAGATAGATCAAGAGATAGATAGAAATAAGATAAAGAAAATAGTGCTAGAATAGAAATTGAACCGAATACTACAAGAGACACAAAGCTACACAAATCCAACAAAAAAGTAAAAAAAAGTGTTACCACCCTCGACCAAAGGCACTCAAGGCCAATGAGAGAGGAATGCAAGACCACAAAAATGGTAGAGTCGACGTAGTTGCAACAACGTCGAAAGCAGCCTCACTAGGCACCAAGCTGTAGCTTTTGTGGTAGAATACGTAGGATGTTACGATGTTGGAAACATGACACTAGTGGTGCAACAAGTAGCTCAAACATGTGGAGATAATCAAATTGGTGTGTAGAAGCTTAAGAATTTTCAAGAAGATGAAGAATTGCTAAGAGGATGTGGAGAAGATGGATTGAATGAGAAGGATAGCCATTTGAAGGTGAAAAGGGAGGGAAAGAGTTGTTCAAAGGTCGGTAGGAAGGTGTAGGTGCATTACATTTCATCGCCAATGGAGAATGTAATGCCTCTATAGATTCTAGAGGCAAGAATCATGTCAAGATGGTATTGCACCAAACAAACGTTTGTGCACCGTGCACACTCCCCTACAGATATTCCCCCACCAACACTAAAAACGAGCACCAAGTGGATGGATTGCAAATAGGTGATGTGGAATTCCTTGGTCGTATTTGATTTTCTAAGGTGGAGGATGTAAAAGGGGAATTTACGAGAGGGGTACAAATTCACTCCCATACATTTTTCCCCCACTTTAGTGAGCATGAGTGTCAATGAGTGTTTGGTAAAGTAGATTGAAGAATTTAGAAATGTATACCTGAACCATCAAGGAATCAGACCACAATCTGGTGATCTCGAAAGTGCAAGGCAGGAAAATAACTCCACAGGTACTCTCTCTTGAGGAGGTTTGAACAGAGTACATCGAAGGCCTGCAGACCATCAATGGAAAAATCTAGTAGGATGCAAACGCTTTGCAAGCCCTCGGACTTGCAAAGAAGGAACCCCTAGGTAATCTCTCCTAAAGAAATCCTAATGTGAGGGGACTCCACATAGTTAGAATGGAAAGCACATTCATAGGTGCACCTACAAAGCAACATGTTAATCGACAGACAAAACATGTTAGAAAATAAAAAGCAGCCACGCATGCCAATAGACAAGTAGGCAGTCATGCAGACAGTCAAAATTGAAGGAAGAGCTTTCAAAGGGATCCCTTGGGAACCCTTCAAAAGGAAATGGGTCCACTCAAGGGACACATTTTTTGAAAGTACATAAATGTTTTTCACAAATCGATTCAACATCAAGGAATCATTTTGAAAGATGTTCACTTCATCAAGGAATTCAAAAGGAAGAAGGTCCCCTCACAAGGGGAAGGTCAAAAATTCACCCGCAGGAGAAGGTGCTCCCTCCTCCGAGGAAAGTTTTTCAAATTATTTCTTTATGAACCCATGATGAAGGAAAAATATTATGCTAGGGGTCCTTGTTGAGGAAGGCAAATTTTCAAAAATATTTTGGAAGGATTTTCAAGAAAAGATTTGTTGGCCACTTAATGCATTTTCTGAAAATTGAAGCAACATGATAGCCCCCCTTAGGATGGTGCATGTCGAACACGTGACATCCTAAGGAGAGAAAAGTAAGAAGGAAAAAGTGATGTTGTGGACCGTGGAACATAATGAGATGTAACTGTGGTAATGTTGTCACACACGTGAGGGACAACACATGAGCACCGCAACATCATGAGACAAGCATGAAAGATAAGAGAGTAAAAGTGCAAGAAGAGAGAATAACATTACATATAAGGAACACAGGGGAAATCTAATATTTTGGGGTCAGAGCTACTCATAAATATAGATAAATAGATATAGTAGTATATAAATGAACTATCATCCACCCCTACTATATCAAACCATATGAAGAAATTCATGAGAAAAAATAAAAATAAAAAATTGGGTCAACATGGAAGGGAAGCCTAAATGCCCCCAACACTTTGCATCATCCCCAATTGTTGAAAAAAAATACACAACAGAGGAAGAATGATGTGATAAATAGAGGAATTTTTACGACCCAAAAACACTCCTATATCCAAGCACCAATGAGGGTGACAAGGGTCATCCAGGAACACATAATGTAAGCACATGGGAACACATTACACACACACAATCTACTCTATAGATAAAGAAGAGGCTCCCCCTAGTCCTCATCAACCAAGAGGTTATCGTTCTCCTAATCTAGATCATTGTATGGGGAAGGTGAATGATCCTGCAAGGGTAGAATATCAAGGGGGGAACCCTTTGAACCTCTCACAAAAAGTTCCAAGGAAGAAGGCCCCTCGAGGTCTTCTCCACTTAGTTCTTGTGGGGTGAACATCAGTGACTTTGCGAAGATCACTAATATGGTTGGGACCTCATCCAAATAATTAAACATGCACTTCACATGAGTTTCATGTGTTAACTCAACATGTGAGGGAGGCGGCACCTAAGATCCATTGCTAGGCTTACTAAATGACTTGGGAGTGGTAATGAACTCCAGGGACGTCGGGGGTTCCTCCATCACTAAGATGACACAAACTAGCATAAAACCACCCTTTGAAGTAGGTGAGCCCTTCTTTTGACCCCCATTGCTAGCAGGGTCGTCCTCCATCTTCTGCTTCATCAAAGGATGTGAGATCTTGATAGATGAAGCATAATGCATGGAGGAAGAGGACAAAACCGCAACAGACACCATCGAGGTATTCAGCATGTCCATAGGATTTGAAAATGGCAGGATGTACAAAAGGGACTTAGAAGGGGCGACTCAACCAAAGGATCAATAAACACCTACACCCTCTTCAAGTGAGGATCGCTTATGCTTGCGGTGAGAGCCAAAAGCAAGACTAAAGCTAAAGGAACTGAAGCAAAGGGGATGGGAGAGGAGGACATAGTAGAAGGTGCCGAAGTAGGAACTACTAGCTCCTTTTCCATCTTCTTTAGGGTGGCCTGTTTAGTGGCCAGAGCCTTTCTCTGATGCTTGTGCTCATGTGCAATGTGGTTCCTGTGACTCCAAGAGCTAGAGGCCTAAGGATGAGATGAGACAAAAGACTCTTGTTCAACCATTGGAGTATCCATCGCAGTCATTTTTGGTAAAGGGAGAGACTCCTAGATGAGAACAGGAGGGAGAAGTTGAGAGGATGATGGAACAATAGCAGAGGGAGTTGTCTCTAACACCTTAATGGTGAGTCTTGTCCCATTCACTACCTTAGAGGCAGGAGCAATAGGAGGCTGTAGAGGCTGAGACATAGAAGATTCTCTATGAGGACCCTTCCCCTTACCATATCGAATGACTCGAGGCACTATGGGAAAGATGGGAAGTTCAAATGTTGGATGATTAGGCTTTCGCTAAGCGGGCACCATCAAATTCTCTAGCAAATTCCTAAGAGAAAAAATTGATGATGCCACAACAAGGTGAGAGGAAGTGACAAGTGAGACAACAATAGATGAAGAAGAAGAAGAAGAAGAAGAGTGTTGGGTGCACTTCTCCTCTTCCCTTTTTCAAGCCAAGATGGCCTCACTGTCTTCCTTGAGACAAGCCCTATGCGAAATAACATAGGGAGAAGGAGGGTATCTCACCTTAGGCGCTATTCCCCCACTCTTGTACTTTACATAAGTTCAGTACAAGAGGTCCATCCTTGGAGGAATCAAACCAATGGGTGCAGGCCAAAAGTGATCTAGTGAGTAGCTCCCACATGATATCAGTGGTTTATAGCCAGTGTCGTGGACTACGTGCACCAAACCCTCATGGGAAAACTTTAGATACTTATGAACCACCGAGGGAACTGCATTCATAGTGACCAATTAGCGAATACCTAGTTTCACTCTGAAGAGCCCAAACCTTGGGATGATGTCAAAAAGTGCATTTACGGATCTAAGTCCAACTAGGACTAACAAGGTGATGCAACTGATGCAAGGTATGGAAATCCCATCGTGTGTATGAATAGTGATCCTAGATTCATCATACCCATCTTTACGTAAGAATTTAATTAGCATAATCTCCTTAGTGATAACATTCACCCAACATGTAGGGTCAACGAGGACACCTATTACGGTGTTTCCATTGATTCTAGTAGGTCCTGCGAGGTGAAAGTTATGCCAGGGTATCCACTCATAGGTTGCACAAACAAGATGGGTGGATGTAAAAAGGAGGCCATTACATATACTAGACAAAACTTTCACAGAGCCCCCAAGGGTTTCACAACTATACAATGACTCACTTGAGGTTTCATTATGTGATGCCTATGGAGCCTTCCAACTACTCCACTAGGGGTCGTAGGTTGGGTTGCAAGGCTAGGCGCTTCACAAAACTCACACCCAACACTCCTAGGATACGAGGAAAGGTTCTTTTAGCACTACCAAACAGAACCAAAATGGTTCACATCGGGTTCACCAAAATGTAGAGGGGGGATACCAACCACACCAAGGCTCTAGGTCACAAAGAGCTGAGAGCGGAAGGCTGCCCTAATCTACCTCAACTGCATAAATATTTTAGCCTAAGGATAGAGAATGAAGAGCACTCTCAGGAGCTTATGTCACTCTACTAACTCGAGAGTTTGAATGGGACTAAATGAGTAGGATTATGGAAGCCAAACCATACCTCAGATAGCTCTCTACCCAAGGATAGCAACATGGGTCAGGGATAGAAAGATGATGTAGAAGTGATAGAAGGAAAAGGTGGTGAAGATTAATTCATGAGGAGTATAGTTCACCAACAAGCTCCACACATGTGTGTACCTACACATAGCCAAGACAAGAAAAATGTTGGGGTTGTATAGGGATTTTCCTTAGTCAAACCCATCTTTGGTGTTTCCACCTCCATGGATAGCCACATAGATCTAGAGATAGATAGAAATATGATAAAGAAAATAGTGCTAGAATAGAAATGGAACCGAATACTACAAGAGACACAAAGCTATACAAATCCAACAACAAAGTAAACAAAAGCATTACCACCCTCGACCAAAGGCACTCAAGGCCAATGAGAGTGGAATACAAGCCCACTGCAACGGTAGAGTTGACACAACCACAACAACGTTGGAAGCAGCCTCACTAGGAACCAAGCTACAACTTATATGGTAGAATATGTAGGAAGTTTCAATGTTGGAAACATGAAGATAATGATGCAAGAAGTAGCTAAAACATATGGAGATGATCAAATTGGTGTGTAGGAGCTCAAGAATTGTCAAGAAGATGAAGAATTGCTAAGAGGATGTGAAGAAGATGGATTGATTAAGAAGGATAGCCATTTGAAGGTAAAAGGGAGGGAAAGAGTCATTCAAAGGTCAGAAGGAAGGCGCAAGGGCATTACATTTCATCACTAATAGAGAACACAACACCTCTACAGATTTTAGAGGTAGGAATCCTATCAGGATGGTAGTGCGTCGTGCAGACATTAATGCATCATACACACATCCTCGATAGATATTCCCCCACCAACACTAAAAACAAGCTCCAAGTGGATGGATTGTAGATAAGTGATGTGGAATTACTTGGTCAGATTTGATTTTCTAAGGTGGAGGATGTAAAAGGGGAATTTGCAAGAGGGGTGCAAATTCGCTCCTATACACATACAAGTTACAGAGGTATGCTCTTTTAGGTGTCAATTCACAAAATCAATTGAGCAGCATAACATTCACTCTGATCTTCAACCAACAACCCTATGACTCACCACCAATTTTTTTGTTACAATGCAATACATTGCACTACCGTATTCAATACGATTCAACATTGCATTATAAACTTCTCTATATAACTATCTTCTCCTTTAGGTTAGCTTAACCTATGTTGTTTTAGTACTACCTCATCAACCAATGAGCAATGAGATATTATAGAAGTTAAATGCTTATCAGGTAATTCAACTATCACATTCAGGTTGAAATCGTCAAGCTAATGAACGCGTTGATTCACAACAATGATGTGCAATCAACTAATAGCTCCATGCCATGTGCCGCCATCTAACTTGTCCATTTATCACCATTGAGGAGACCACATAGCAATTCCTTTCAATACCACCGACGAAGCTTTTCCAGCTACCGTCATACCACAAACACCACCAACAGACTATTGCAGGATGACAGTATATATATCGCACCACTACAAGTCTCTTAGACCAACAATCGCGAGATAGTGGGACAAACATTGCACCACTGCAAGCCATCACATTGGTTTTTGGAGGTGGAGGTATGGCCCGCACTACCGTAGGCCAGTGTCAACCACCATTGTGGGGTGGCAAGGTGGCCCCAACACTACCTCCAACACCTTCCATGGTCTGCTGCGAGGTGGCAATATGACCCTCACTCTACTGCTAGTCTCTCCAATCACTGTCATGGGGTGGCGAGTAACACCGCTCTACCACACAGATCAAAAAAATCACCATGAGATGGAATGTCACACCACCAGCCTGCACTCTTCTTGAGTGCACCTAGTGGTACAATGGTAAAGCCCTGAATGCAACACTCTAGAAAATCTAAGTTTGATGGCAACTGAGCTAGGGTTTCAACAATGAGTTTGAGACACACATTCTCAACATTCTCCCACTTGATGAAGAATTCACTAAACCCCTTCCAATGCTTGAAGTCACTGAACATTCTAGGCCCCAAGGCCCATAGAATCGATGCACCACTTGAACATATATGTGCTCACAGGCTTCGTTAATGCATCAACAATATTCACTAGAGTATCAACCTTTTCTATGTTGGAAATAGGATGTCATTTAATTGCAAATCCTAAACATTAATTATTTCATGTATCTCCTAGATTCTTGGAATGTGTTCAACAACACTAAGATTAGGATGAGATTAATATTTGATGAAATAAATCATGAAATTGACATTTGTAGTTATTCCTAAATAATAGGAGCATGTGGGTGCACACATGGTAAGGTGACACTCACCTTGTGTTCAGTTAACTATACGGAGTAACATCAAACATTCAATGCATGTAAAGATCCTAGGAGTTAGGATTTGATGTTTGCATGTTTGAAGTTCAATTCAGTTTAGTTCATATCAATTTAGTTCATTTTAGTTCAGTTCAGTTCAATTCAGTTCAGTTTAGTTTAGTTCAATTCAATTTAGTTCATTCAGTTATGGTTCAGTTATCTTCAATTGCATGCAAGTGCATGTTGCATGCATCTTGGTTATTTTGAGTTGCATGCAGTTAGCTTCAATTAACTTGGAATTCATGGCTAATAACTTGAGTTGTTTGACAAGATAACAGGGACTACCTCCAGTTAACTGGAGATGACCATTCTTACATGAATGGTGTTGAGTAAATGTTTCAGTTAACTATAAATCACTTGGAGCCAACTTGGGTGCCCAAGATGCTTTATTGGATTTACCTCTCATGCATGATAAGATATTTCTAAAGGCTCAGTTAAGTAGGATTACTTAAGGGCACCAACTTTGAGGAAGAGCTTTGGAATTATCACCGAAGTGAAGGATGAGTTGTAGCTTCAGTTTGGGACGCCCAAATGGATGAAGCACATGTTTTAGCATTGTTATTCACAAGATAACTCTATTTGCATGAGATATGGCATACCTTTTAGGGATAGGGCTTGTGCATTGTAATTGTAACTCATGTTGAGTTTACAAAATTGATTAAAGCCTATATATCTCAAGCAAGTTGAATAGAGTTGTGAGAGTTTTTATTGTAGGTTGTGAAGAAGATTGGTGAAGGAAGAAGAAGCATTCTCAAGCAAGAATTGGAGCTATTGTAATTCAAAGATTGAATAATAGAATAATTCTTGGTGGAGTTTTTTCTCGAAAGGGTTTCTTCATAGTATATCTTGTGTGATCTTTCTAATATCCTATCTAGTTCTTCTATCAAATTCTCTCTACATTCTACAACAGTAAAATGGATTAATCAAGATAATCACCCACAAAGAATATATGTAACAAAGAAAGAGCTTACTTAGATCAGAAATATTAAAGTTTTACAGAGTATTAAGCTAAGAAAAAACCTAATTTTTCAACATTTGGTATCAGAGCTGAGGTTGGGTAGAGTATTGGGATGCCTTTCTCTTAAAATATTGGAGGTTTTTTGGGCTTAGTGGGAGATTTTATTATTTTTTCTATTGTTGATTTTGAAAAAAATAAGCTTGCTACAAAGGTCATTAAGAGCTTGGATTCAACATTCTAGACTAACCTTTCTATCCTCCTCCATATCATGAACAAAGTGATATTGTACATCAATATGTTTCATCCTAGCATGGAAAATTGGATTCTTTACCAATCATATGGAACTCTAATAGTCACAACAAATAATAGTCTTCCCAACATCAAAACCAACATCAGAACACAATATTCTAAGCCAAATTTTTTCCTTATAGGCATGAGTTTCAACCATGTACTCAACCTCAGTAGTAGATAAAGTGACTACAATCTATCACTTCCTCATCTAACTAACTACACCACCAAACAGTACCAACAACAAGGTGTGCCATAGGGTACCATTTCCAGTCAACAAGGTGGACCACACATTCCACTTCCCATTGAATAGTACCAACAACAAGGTGTGCCATAGGGAACCCTTCCAAATTTATCCCATCAACAAGGTAACCCACCAACGCACCATCAGAGAAACCTTCAATATAGTTTTCCCCAACAACAAGGTGTGCCATAGGGCACCCTTCCCAATTCATCTCATCAACAAGGCAACCCACCAATGCACCATCAAGGAAACCTTCAATATAGTTTTCCCCAACAACAAGGTGTGCCATAAGGCACCCTTCCCAATTCATCCCATCAACAAGGTAACCTGCCAATGCACCATCAGGGAAACCTTCAATATAGTTTGCCCCAACAACAAGGTATGCCACATGGTACCCTTCCCAATTTGTCCCATCAACAAGGTAGCCCACCAACACACCATCAGGGAAACCTTCAATATAGTTCACCCCAACAAAAAGGTGTGCCACAACTCACCCTTCCCAATTTGTCCCATCAACAAGGTAACTCGCCAACGCACCTTCTGGGAAACCTTTAGTACAACTTGTCCTAACAACAGGGTGTACCTCTAATGCACTACCAAGGTACCCCTCCAGAGCAACAACAAGGAGCTAACCCTCCTTGTATCCAACAATGAGCTAACCCTCCTTACATTGAACAAGGAGCTAACCCTCCTTACATCCAACAAGGATTTAACTCTCATTCCATCCATCATGGTTACCAAGGTTGTGTACCTCAGCAATACCCAACTTATGATCAAAACATGGTAGGACAACAAGGTCACTACACATAAGATTCACAAATAAACATACCAAAAATAGAGATGGAAATGCAACTACAAGCAATGAAGCAAAGAATATCAAACATGCAAGTAGGGAAACCAAAGAAGACTTATACCCTTCAGGATATATGTTCATTTTCTTTTGATCATTCCTTCACTATGCTTCCCTTTCCAAAAAACCTCGAGATGCCAAAGTTTGATAAATATAAAGGAAAAGGAGATCCAATAGAACACATGAAATATTTCTCAATAGCATGCATGGAAGTCCCAAACAACAACTCTTACCTCATGAGACTCTTTCCTCGTAGTCTTACTAGTCATGCCATCAAGTGGTTTGCCCATCTACCACCAAGAGTTAAAATATTTGATGAATTTTTTACCAAATTCATAACCCAATTCTCATTCAATATAGAACAAGACATCACCATCATAGATCTATACAAAATTAAGCAGAGTCAAGGAGAATCCTTCACCTCCTACCTTCAATGATGGCGACATAAAGCTAGTTAATGCAAATCACCTATTCCCAACAAGGAACTAGTCGACATATTCATTTCAAATGTCCAAGAAAAATTCAACTATCTACTTACCATGTTGTGTCTCACAAACATTAAAGAGGCCATTGAGAAGGGACTGCACATAGAAATGGCCCTCGTAGCGAGAGGAGTGTTCAAGCTAAAAAAACCAAGAGACAATTCCTCTAATTCAAATGAGAAACTAAAAATTTGGGCCAAGAACAAAAATGTCACAAATGATGGGGTGGTAGATGAAAGAGCAATATGGAATGTGAAAAATCCCAATGTACCTCAAAACAAACCTCAAGTAGCACAAACAAGCTATACTCCTAATAATGCACAAAACAACCAACTTACATATTCCCCAAAAAAAAAAGTAGGTAACCAACAAACATATCAAGGAAGGTAACAGACACAATACGATCAACCAAGAAGAAAGTTCACAGTATTAGGAGAGCCACTTGAGACGTTCATGAGCAAGCTAGTGCAACAAAACCTCATCAAGGTTAATGATCGCCCAAACTACGAGGAGTCAAGCTTCAAAAAACCATGGTACAACAAGGACTTGTGTGAGTTCCACAAAATTAAAGGACATAAAACAAACAGTTGCATGAGACTCAAGCACCTCATACAAGACTTGATAGAAAAAAGAGAAGTGGATTTCAAACATCATCCTGAGAACAAGGACCTCCAGATATACATGAACCCAATTCCAAACCATGCTAAAAGGAATGACAAAGGAAAGGACTAAGACTATCATAATGCTAACTACACTTATGGTGACACAGTTCTAGGAACCCTCTCCCAAGTACATGACAATAGGGTGGATGTAGTGACTATACGAGGTGGAGATAACAACTACATAATGTAACTACCCATCGAGGGAGACTTATGATACAAGCAGCCCCACCTAAGCCCACAACTAAGTCATCAAATGCCTACAGTATCGTGGAGCAGTTGAAAAAGACTCTCGCCTTGATCTCAATCCTAGAACTACTAAAACTATCACCCACACATAGGGAGATACTGGAAAAAGAATTAGAATCATTAGTTCCTAAGGACCTCAATCTAGATCAGTTCCAAGCCATGGTTAGAAAAATCACAACCAATCACCAATTAGTATTTTTTGAGAAATACATTCCACAACCAAGCCCTGTACATAGAGGTTGGTGTCCACAAGAACATGGTCAAGAGAGTGTTGATAGACAATGGTGTAGGTCTAAACATATGTACCTTGAAATTCATCAAATAGTTGGGGTATTCTGATGATGTGATAGACAAAGGAAAGAGCATTACTATAAGGGCCTATGATGACCTTGAAAGGAATTTAGAAGGGATAGTCAGACTACCAGAGCAAATAGGACCAACCATCATAGAAACTACATGTCAAGTACTTGACCTTGAGTTGCCTTATACCCTCCTTTTAGGATGCCCTTGGATTCATGCATTTCAAGTGATTCTTTCAACCTTTCACCAATGCCTAAAGTTTCCTCATGAAGGAAAAGAGGTGACATTATATGTCAATCACAAACCCTTCCACTTTTGTGCAAAATTGGAGAAGTATAATAAAATCCAGTGCATGCCCAACAATGACATATCCTTTCATTCATTCTCATATCTTGACCCTTCCACACAACCATCAACCTCAATTAAACCAACATAAAGTGAGCAACAAAAAATAAAAACCATGGTTCAAGTACTTGACAGAGGTAATTGAAATTATCACTTCAACCAAGCATTTTGCATTGGCATGCTTCCACCAATGCCCAAGGTTTATGGAAGCCTGAAGGAGATCAAATATGTTCAAACGATACAAATGATATCCAAACCCACAATTTTCACCAAGTGGGGAGATATGAAGGATGAAGAGATATTTAAAGACCTGCCAACCATGATCTACAAAGAGGACCAAAAGGAACCAAAAAATCCACAACCCATTCTAATTTATCCTAAAAGTAAAGGCTACCAGTTAGCTAAACAAATGGGATATCAGGGAATAGGTGGCCTTGGGCTACACAAACAAGGCCGATGGGAGCCTATCATAGAGGAACAAAGAAAGAAAAATATGGGACTAGGTTATGAGCCAAAATATTGGTCCTTTTAAAATCACTCATGAGTATGGGTCCAATACTTTTCATCTCGCATATCCTTATGGGACCCCCTTGCCTATTCCTTATAATGGGAAAGATCTGAAACTCTAATAGCTTTGATCACCTTATGATCTCCTTTGTACATACTTAGTTTAGGGTTTTGGTTTTGTGTTGGTTTGTTTCTTGAGTGCTAGAGAGTGTGTTTCCACTTTAGCTGACTCTGTTGACCAATGGGTAAAGCACTAATCATACTAATTTGGGTCTGGGTTCATTACTTCATCCTAGTCTATCTCCATCCCCAATCAAAGCCATTGTTACCCTATAATTTTTCCTTACTTCATAAAATTCATTCACCAACTTATAAGTGGCTTAGTCCTACTTAGGCAGTATTTATGTAATTGTCCAAACCTAGGTGGTGTTTTGTATAGTTCACTGAAACCCCCAACTTTCCACTTCAACTTGTCTTATATCACTTTCCCATGTTCTCTACTCGAGCAGTGTTTTGTGGAGTTTGTCGAACTTTCTTTTACTGCCTATATGATGATTAATATTTGAGCAGTATTTTGACTTGTTATTCGAACTTAGGCACACTTTTGTGTAGTTTGTTGAACTCTCCACTTTACCACTTATAGACGTTTTCTTTCAAATTTTTGAAAGACGGTTATATTGAAAATGATGAAGCGATAGCTACCACATGTCATGGAGCAATTTAAGATATTAAATGCTCATCTACTCCCATGTTTTTCTGTGAATTTTTAATAGATTTTAAAGTACTATGACATTCTATTGGTGACAAGGTTTTCAAGAATGAGTTGGGAGAGGCACAAAATTTTAGTTGCGGATTCACCATTGAAGGTATTTATAGTACTTGCTTGTTTTAGCTTACTTTCCTAGAATATTTCTGCCTGCATTTGAGTAGGTTACCTTTTGTTGAGCTATAAACTCTTATTCATGGTGAGGGTTAAATATGTGGGTTATGAATATGTGTCTGGATTAACCTACAAGGGCCTAGAAATCAGAGATACCCATCTAGGGCCTATGATTTTAGATGAAATAAGAAGCAAATTCAATAAACCAAATCCACCACCCATCACTGAATGCATAATTGATAGTGGGTTGGTTAAGGCTACCACATTTCCTTTAGCAGTGCAATGCCCTAAACTCATCTTAGAATGCATTAGGCATTACAATTCACATACATGAGAGCTTAGGATAGAGGATAACCATCTAGTTCTAAAAATCCAGAGGTCCACCTTGATGTATTTCCTGAGAATCCCAGAAAAGGATGACTATTCACCAATGAATATGACAAACTCTCAAATTGAATTTTCTGCAAAGAAAAGGGTTTACAGGAATGAAATAGCAAAGAATTGGTTGGTAGGGCCTAAGAGGGGTAAGTCCCAATTGCCCTGTAAATTGCATAGAACCCATTTTGCGGAAGAAGTCACGGACATTGTGGTGTTACTACACAAGGTAAGGGGAAATGAAGATGTTCATGGATTTCAGAAATGCATGTATTTCTTCATCTAGATTATGTCACTAACTCATTTGACTGCAAAATCCAATGAAAATTTCTGATGAAAGATGGATAATTAGATGTATTGTCGGGTACTAGTGATATTTGTAGACATCAAAAAATTGTCATCTTACGATACCTTGTCACAACATGGCATCATTTAGACATCTTGTATCATGTTTTGCCCTAGGGACCTATGTCATCATCTAATTAGTTAAATAAATCTTATTTATTTGACTAATTTCATTTATTCCCTTCCTATGCATAATTCATCAATTCCTCTAATGTTAATTAAATAATTTATATTATTTAATTAAATAATCATTTCCATCCATTCCTCTAACGTTAATTAAATAATTTATATTATTTAATTAATTAAATCATTTCTATCAATTCTTCTAATGTTAATTAAATAATTTATATTATTTAATTGATGAAATCATAAATCCAACATTAATTAAATAAATCAAATATTTATTTAATTAAAAATATCTTAAAAATATCTTTCGCTTTCTTTCCAAATCTGAACTCATGTGCATCTAATTAATTTATTTAATTAGATAATTCATCAATTATCCTTCTCATCTTTTTAGGATTTATTTCCTTTAAAAGATAATCAAAATCTTTCTATTTTTTTCACATCTTATCTTATCTTGTTTTAATTCCTTTAAAACAATAAATCAAAATCTTTCTATCTTTCGAAAATCTTATCTCATCTCATTGTTTTTCCTCTTTTGACAAAAATCAAATCATTATCAATCTTATCAAATCTTATCTCTGTCCACATCGAAAATCTATAAATCAAACCTTTCACAAGCCATTTGGATCAGATCTTCTTCAGACACCCTCATTCTGCCAAAATCATTCCTCAATCTTTCAATCCATCTCTATCATTCTCTATTTCATCATCATATCAAGTTGTTATGCTGCTGAAGTGAACAACCAACATTCCTCCATTATCAACCTTCAAAATATCGCATTCTTAGTATAGTATGCATTTACTTTTAAATCTCATTCTTTAGTAGTCATTTTTTGGAGCTTAGCATACAAATCGGAGAGCTTTAGCAAAAATACTAGAGATAGAGGACAATGGGACATCTTCAAAGGAGCTGCTGCATTAAGAGTTTGCTTTTTTTTGTTTAATCAGTTTTCCTTTGATTTAAAGTTTCATTGGTGTGCTTGAATGGTATTTATTTCATTTTAATATACGCGCATATTTTCAATCACACATAATTTGGCGCCCACCGTGGGGCTTTGCCCCGTTTTTAATATCTACTTGCAGGTTTTATTGATTTTTTTGATGCAGATTTGACAATTTTTGGAAAAAACTGCAAGTTTTACCAATTTCTTCATATCTTCTACACAGCAACGAATTTTTCTACAATATTTTTACAGAGTCTTTTACATCATCTCAAGAGGCTATAGGAAAAAAATTAAGGGTTTATCATCGTTTTTGTAAAATTTATCGTAATTTTATGTTTTTTCATAAAATTGGTTTTCTGAATGCAAATCAGCAATTTTTTTAATTTTTTTACATTTTCGGAAATCTCTTTAAATTATAATGGGGGTCTATGTTTTACAGATTTGATTTTGAGGTCAATACAGTGCAAAAAAAATACGATCTTCATTTTCTGTGTGATTTCCATAAATCCGCGTTTCTGAGAGCAAAACAGAGAATTTTTCCAACTTCTTTACATTTATGGAAAGCTCTCAGAAAATTAATAGGGATATCTTCTTTGAGTTTTTATTTTTCAGATCAATAAAATCATCAAATAATAAATCTAATTCGGCTATGTTAAAAACATGTATCTGAAATCGCAATTTTCTGATGAGTTTGTTTTTTTTCTTTTGCTGCATTATAATATTATTTTTTGATCTTGTAGGTGATCATAAGGAGCTCTAGTAGCAGCAATATCACTCACAACAAATAATTTGGAAAGTGAAAATAATCGGGTGCACTCATTCCATCCTTAATCTCTTAATCTTATTTGTCAAACATTTCAATTTGGGGCATAAAATTAATCATTGTTTGCAAACACATTTGGATTTGGGCTCTTAAAATGAATATTTGTCTTCAATCACATATTGAAAATCGGGTCTAAAATTCACCACTGTCTTCCATCACATCTTGATTTGGGATCTAAAAAGAACAAGTGTTTGAACTTTTTTTACACACATTTCATTTCTAATCTAAGGGAAATTAATCATTTGTGAGTGTGAATCAAGTGTGTGTGATCACAAACACCTCACTTGGTTTGCTTTTGTCAAACCCTTCATAGGAGGCCTGCTAGGGGATTTCATCACCCCTAGGGACGACCTCAATCAAAGTGTGAATCAAAAGACACGCTTGTTTGGAAGTTAAAAATTTTGTCACTCTTGGCTAAGCCCCAAAGAACTTTATACCTTTGGGAAGTGAAGGTGAAGGGTGGGTTACCCCTTTCTCTCGGCTGTGTGATAGGATTTTGCTTTCAAATCATCCTTAGTCAACCTTGTTCGAACTAGTTTGAAACCTAATTGGCCATACCCACTTGACTAGTTCTAGGACTTGTTGATGTGTCTTCTTCAAGTGTGTGCTTAATAATCACATTCATAATTTCAAATTCAAACTTGCTTATGTGTCTTGCATGTGTGATTCATGTGTGTACATGTGTGATCATTCATTTAAATATTGCCAAATTAAGCTAAACACCAAACACATAAAGACAAGTCACTTTACATTTTCTTCCAACACATTCATATCCAATCACTTTCATCCTAATCATTCTTTTTAACCACATCCTATCCATTTCATCTTAATCAATCCAAGTCATCCAATCTAATAATTCCACATCATCATCATCACCAATGCAGTCCTAGTCACCACTTGTCAAAATGGTCATAATCATAAACAAGCCCAATCCTAATCATAAGCCCAAAATCATAACCCAAGGGGGCTATCCCTCTAGGCCAAATCATGACACAAAACCTAAACCTGAAGTCATAATTCAAGGAGTCTCTTTCTCTAGTTCAAATCATGAAACAAAACCAAAACCTAAAATCATACTTCGAGGGGCTCCTCCTACCACCTCTAATGATGACATGAACTATGTTGCATACTTTGAGGAACAAATCGATGTACAAGAGCTTACACACATGTGTGACACCATGCCCACATTCAAACACAAAGCCCTAGCATCCCAACTTCAAAAACTTCTTCAAATACTTCACCAAATACCCAAACCCCTAGACCACCAAACCATTCAAAGCCTCCAAACACTCTTCCAAAATTTTCAACAAATTAAATCACCTCAAATCCAACACCTCCTAGCTCAAGCCAATCAATTCATTGCCACTTGTCAAATCCAACAACCACCACATCATCCCTTATCCATTCATTATCACCCTTCCACCTCATACCAATCTAATCCATCCACTTCTTTGCATGTCAATGCGACATCAACACATCCACCCTTATCACTGCAAGAACATAGGAGCCCAAGTCCACCTTGGCAGCAAAATCAAGAGCCTTTCAATTCTCATGTTCCATTTGACAAGGGGAACACCAATCTAGTCCATGCACCCTTACCATCATCCAATCAAAACCAAAAACCTAAGCCAACACCTTCCACCCATACACCTACAAAGGATATGACCCAAGGGCTACTAGCAAGGAATGAAACATCGCCATGTCATTCAACTTATAGTCTTGAACATAGAAAAGAGTCATCAAACATCATGCCAAGTCCTTTAAGCCAACCATGTCATCCACAATCCCTTGATCCAATTCAAGAGTCATCCCCTTCCACCTCCATTCCAATAAGTCATGAGGTATGTCAAGAGCACAATCCTAAACATGCAAAAACATTACCCCTTCATCCACATAAAGATCAACACCCTCCCAATGATCCCATTCATAACATACCTAACATTGTTCATGATCAACCTTCCATCTTTGATCAAGACCCCTTTTATGATCAAGAAGACCATGATGATCCTCTTGCCAACTTTATGCATTCCATGGTCAAGAGCTTTCCACCTCACCCATCCATGATGCACAAACATCCACTTCCCTTGATGAGACATATGCCTCCCAAGCACACATAGAAGATCAAACAAATACATTGGATCTAAGTGAACACAATGCAAATAAAGATCCTAATGAACCTCCATCACCCACTATCGACCTCATTGCAAGTCCTCCATCATATCCTATTGGTTTTTCTACCCTCATTCATGAATGTTCCTCCTTCGAACAACAACCATTATCTTCTCCATCCAATAAAGAACTCATGTCTAGTGTTTCACTTACACCTAGTCCCATTATCCATTGCATACTCCAAAACATGAACCACCAAGGTAAAGGTCTAGACCTTCATGAACAAGATATTTTGGAGCCTATACATGTCAAAGTCCCTCCACACTCTTATGGCCTTGGACATACACCCCAAGGACAACAACCTAAAGATGTTGGTACTTCCTCCATGCCTCCTAAGTCCACTTTCCATCATAAAGCTTATCATATCCCTAAAACATATGTTGCAATTCCACCTCCATCATCTTACAAATGTCAAAAGCATGTGACCATACGCTTCCCTCCATCCACTCTACCACCATTGCTCCCAACTCCTAATATCCCTCCATCTAATCTACCCCCACTTCTCCCAACACCTAATATCCCCATTATCCAATCCCCTTATCCCTCCATCCATAAATCCTCTAAACATCTTAATCATGACCAACAAATGCACACATTGTATAAACATGAAGCTTCCACCCATTCCACCATACCCATGGGATTCAAAAGCAAGAATTTCAATGCCTCTACCTATAAAGTAAAAAATCCTAAGGGTTCTCATGCCTTAGGACATCAATACAAAAAGTCAAAGCATAATCCATATAAAAAGCTATATAAGCCCATACCTCCAAAAGAAAAGTCTACAAAAAAAATGGTTTGGGTACCTAAGCAAAAAGAAATCGAGTCAAACAAGGCATTCACATCACAAAATCCCAATCATCCACTTCCATCCCACATTATCATTCCATTCAAAAATCTCAAATTCCTAAAACCCACAAGCAAAATAAAAACCATAAAAATATTAAGTCTATGTGGGTACCAAAAGCACTACACCCTCCACCTCCTAAGCAAACATCTCCATTGCTTCATACACCCCATCCACATCAAAAGCTTCAACGTTTATCACAGTGTGTGCAACCATTGGTCATGGTTCCCTTCCATTTCACAACAATTCCACATACCTCCATCTCCCCATCCTTCAACTATTATCCTACATATCTTCCCGATCACCTTCCTATGGTCCATGCTTTTGCATAAACCTTTCATTCATCTTTGGCACAAGTCCTGTATAAACCCTATCATCTTCCCTACATAATCCATATCATAATCCACTATTTTCCTCCATAATCTACATCATAATCCACCATCTACCTAATCCATCTCACACTCATGTCATATCTTACCAACATCTATGAGCATAATGACATTTGATATTGTCCATGCATTGAAATCTATCTAGTGGGACTATCACCCTTCACATAACTAGACTCTTGAGTCCCTCCTATCCAAAAAGTCAAAAAACAAAAAAAAAAAATTTTAAAAAAAAGTAAAGAGAAATCCCTTCGTCCAACGGTGAAAACCTGGTAAACAGGCACCCTGGATAAGTACCATGATGAAAACCTAGCAAATAGGCATCATGTGTAGGTTTATCTTCTATGTCACTTACACTTGGGGGCACAATGTCTTATCTATCCAACCTATCCTTTTCATGTCAGATCATTTCCATCCTACCTACCATCTTTAGCCATCATATTGAGTCCATTCATACATAACTATTATATTGAGTCCATTCATACATACCTATTATATTGAGTCCATTCATCCACCCTTATTCTTTTGATCTTGATGAAGATATAGGGGAAAAATGTTGAAACATGTCTTGGGTATCTCTTGATATACCTCATCCTTCCAAACAAGCCTATCATTATCCTATTGCCATAAACTTTGTCATGAAAAATCGTAAGTCTTGTACCTAGAATGGGGCATATTATTCCTATGCAACATAGTCTTTGGAAATCACATCCTTTCTCTCTTATGATGCATACATCCATTTCATTCACTATGACTTATCCTTTCCATCCATCCATATATCATGAGCCTTTCATCCCATCACCCACCCTTTCATCCATCAATTCCCTTTATCTCCTTGCACCTAGCCTTGGTTTTCCCCTTGTCATTGGTCTCTAGCACAAAGGCTACTCAAATTTTCATCCTTTGACACATCAAAACATTTCAAAAGTCCAAAAAAAATCAAAACATTTCAAAGTCCAAAAAAAATCAAAACATTTCAAAAGTCCAAAAAAATCAAAACATTTCAAAGTCCAAAAAATCAAACATTTCAAAAGTCCAAAAATCAAAACATTTCAAAAGTCCAAAAAAATCAAAACATTTCAAAATTCAAAACATTTCAAAATTCAAAAATTCAAAACATTTCAAAATTCCAAAAAAAAGATCGAAATATCCCCAAAAATACAAAAAAATCAAATAGCCAACAAAAATCCAAGCAATAAAATCATTCCAATCACATCAATTCTTCAATCCAATCATTCAACCATTCAACCAAATCAATCATCTTCATCAAAACCATTGCATCCAATCAACTCAATCAAATCAATCCAAGCAAATATCCAAATGCAAGTCAATCCTTAATCCATACTAATCAAGTCAATCAATCTTGTCAAATTATCCAATCACAGCCTTTGATCTTGATCCTTATCTTGTTGTAAACCTAATCAATCAACCAATCAATCAATCAACTATCAGTCATCCTTGTGTTGCTCTAGGGACATGTTGCTTCCCAACAATGACAACACTATCATCATCATCAATCAATCAATCAATCAATGGTTTACAACTTGACAGGGGCAATTCCTTGTTTGTTTTTTTATCATTTGTGCATGCTTGCTTGCTTGCTTGTGTGTGTTATCATTTTATCTTGCATTTGTATCAAATCTATATCATTCTAGCTAATATTCATATCTTGTGTGTGTTGGAATATCTTTTTGCATTATCCTTTGCATCTAAGGTCACATAATACCTTTTGTGCATTAGGACTTTAATGCTGTAAGCCTCTTTCCTCATACGTCTAGACAAGGTTGTATTACGCTGGGGCATGAGACACATCGTCACCTTGGTCCTTATACCTTGGTGCATAATGTCTAGTGCTATATCAAACATCATGGTTGCTCATCTTTCATTACAGCATAACGTATCATTCATCTCCTTCATCCACTTTCTATCTTGCATCATCCCATTTATCATTTCATTTCATTTCGAGAGTCTAGCCGTGTTTGTCCAACTCGCCTATCCTCTCGAGGGGGCATCATCATTCCATTATCCTATATTTCCTTCACCATCCATTTTCTTTTACCAGTATCTTAACTTCTTTGAAATGATGTTACTCGACACAAATCTAATCATCTCGAACATCATCTCAAAGAGGGGCAAAATGTAGACATCAAAAAATTGTCATCTTACGATACCTTGTCACAACATGGCATCATTTAGACATCTTGTATCATTTTTTGCCCTAGGGACCCATGTCATCATCTAATTAGTTAAATAAATCTTAGTTATTTGACTAATTTCATTCATTCCCTTCCTATGCATAATTCATCAATTCCTCTAATGTTAATTAAATAATTTATATTATTTAATTAAATAATCATTTCCATCCATTCCTCTAACGTTAATTAAATAATTTATATTATTTAATTAATTAAATCATTTCTATCAATTCTTCTAATGTTAATTAAATAATTTATATTATTTAATTGATGAAATCTTAAATCCAACATTAATTAAATAAATCAAATATTTATTTAATTAATTAAATCTTAAGAATATCTTCTCGCTTTCTTTCCAAATCTGAACTCATGTGCATCTAATTAATTTATTTAATTAGATAATTCATCAATTATCCTTCTCATCTTTTTTAGGATTTATTTTCTTTAAAAGATAATCAAAATCTTTCTATTTTTTTTCACATCTTATCTTATCTTGTTTTAATTCCTTTAAAACAATAAATCAAAATCTTTCTATCTTTCGAAAATCTTATCTCATCTCATTGTTTTTCCTCTTTTGACAAAAATCAAATCATTATCAATCTTATCAAATCTTATCTCTGTCCACATCAAAAATCTATAAATCAAACCTTTCACAAGCCATTTGGATCAGATCTTCTTCAGACACCCTCATTCTGCCAAAATCATTCCTCAATCTTTCAATCCATCTCTATCATTCTCTATTTCATCATCATATCAAGTTGTTATGCTGCTGAAGTGAACAACCAACATTCCTCCATTATCAACCTTCAAAATATCGCATTCTTAGTATAGTATGCATTTACTTTTAAATCTCATTCTTTAGTAGTCATTTTGTGGAGCTTAGCATACAAATCGGAGAGCTTTAGCAAAAATACTAGAGATAGAGGACAATGGGACATCTTCAAAGGAGCTGCTGCATTGAGAGTTTTTTTTTTTTTGTTTAATCAGTTTTCCTTTGATTTAAAGTTTCATTGGTGTGCTTGAATGGTATTTATTTCATTTTAATATACGCGCATATTTTCAATCACACAATATTTAATGTATAATTTTCAATTTTTTTTAATTTTATCCCCGACGTTCCTCGAAATTTCAATGAACCTATTTTTTCGTCGAAATTATGACAGAGTTTTCGTCGAAATTTTGACAAACATGTGAAGTCAAAATTAGGACCAACATAAATAAAAAGTGAGCTCAACTATTTATTGCGAAATCATTTTGTGATACTTACGAATTTTCTCTGCTTGCGAATTTGCTATACTTACGACAATTTGTTGAGAACTAAGGACGATTTTCTTGGGAAAAATCAGAAAAAATTCAAGAAGCTATCGCCAAGTTGAGGGTAGTCATTGTCCTTTCCCAGAATTCATTTGTGAAGTCATATTTGTACTTCCAGGTTTGAAAATCACATTTTAAAGCAACATCTCATCAGATTTCATTTTTAGACTTGTGTATTTTCAGAGTTGCATTTTCATATTTTTTTGTGCAAGTTCAATATTCTAATTTTAGGAGTCTAATGGTTGGAAATCATAGTAAAATCAGAATTTAATAAGTTTTGGAATTAGCATTTTAAAATTATTTTGGGGGTCATTAATTTCAGACTATCTTCTCTTTTGCAGGGGTGGTTGCATGCTGAATTTTTTTGGTGTAAAATATCAAAATTATTAGATTTTGTTACCTATCTATGAATAAAAATTATTGGAGTGTGAGTTTGATATTTTTTGAAGATCTAAATATTCAAGCTTGGTAAAGAAAAATCATGTTAGATAATATTAGTCCGTAACAAAATGAAGAGACACTTGATAGATTATGGGCTAGATTGAAAAGAAAGGGTGATGGGAAATGTTATTGTCCTTGCAATAATTGCAAGGGCTTAAAGATGAGATGAATTTTAATCACAACAGTTGAGAAACATTGTAGGCAAGCATGGTCACATTGAAGGGGCATGATTATCGCCATTGGTAAGTTGTTCATTATATGTGTTTATATTGATTGAATTTGTAAATGTTTATATCATTTTAACATTTTATATATATATATATATATATAAAATCACTTGATCATGATCATGGTTTATTTGTGTCTATCATTATTATAAAGGTGGGGTGCCCTAGGGAACATGATATGGATTATAATGGCCCAAAGAATGTGGTTTTGCAAGTGGACGAACATGGATTTGTGAATATCGAAGATGAAGTTAATGATCCTATGGAAGAAGATGATCATGTGCTAGAAAACACAATTGAAGATGATGGTACAAATACATTGATCCATGACACATTTAGTGGCAGAGCTGATCATGATGATCAAGATGATTTTGATGATGTTCATGATTTACCTATACTTGAGAAGGCATACGAGCCCCTTTATGAAGGCTCCCAAACAACTCTTCTCTCTGCTATATTGTTGTTGTTGAACTTGAAGGTTATGAATGGTTTATCAAACATAGCAATCTCATAGATGTTAAGGTATGTCATATATGTCATTTTTTTCATCTATTTTAATTGTTGTTAGTTCATCACTAGTAAATAAAGGATGAAATATGTACCATTAATATTTTTTATATTAACAAATTATTTTTTTTCTTAGATTGATTGGTGAATTTTTGTTACCACCATCAAATATTTTACCTCGCTCATACTAAGATTTATCTGGCATTATGAAAGATATCGGAATGGAGTATCAAGCAATAGATGCATGTCCCAATGATCATATTATGTACCATAAACTACATGAATTTGCAATACAATGCCTAGAATGTCATATCAATAGATATCGAACAGATCAACTAACAAAAAAGGTGCCTCACAAGCTTCTTCGTTATATTCCCATTATTCCATGTATGCAACGATTATTTAGGTGTGAAAGCTTAGCGCAATTTATGGATTACCATGCACAGAATAGAAGTGGAGATGACATTCTTCAAATTCCTGCGAATGGTTCTACATTTAGGGACATGGAGGAAAAATGGCCACACTTTAAAGAAGAACCTCGTAATCTCAAGCTTTCATTGGCACCGAACGGTGTCAATCCATTTGGAGAGTTGAGATCTATTTACTCGATGTGGCCTATTTTTGTTATCAACAATAACATTCCTCCATGGATGTCAATAAAGAGGGAGCACATAATGTTAATAAAAAGGGGGTAAAAACTTTATTGAATATTAGAAAGCATCATTACAAAGGAAGCAAAGGACTGAGGTCCCAAGGAAAAACAAGAGAAAAAGAACCAAACAAAGACAAAACATCCAGCATCATCATTCGTCACCATTCCCATCCTTATCCTCAGCAAGAATATTCATTAAATCAAGACAAAGCTCCTAAGGAACCAACTCCCACTCCTCAATTCTCCATCCCTCAACCTGCTCAGAAGCCCATTTCGCCAAACAATCAACTGCCCTATTACACTCCCTTGGAATATGGACAAAAGTCATGGCTTCCATCAATGAACTAACTCGTAGAATTTGCTGCACAACCCTAGCCAACTGCCAGCTGACATTTGCCACTTTCCGCTCAATAAGAAAATTGATCAAGATCTGGGAATCAAATTCACAAACAATCCTCCATCCCAAAGCATGAGCTCTCTCAAGAGCACCAAGAATAGCCAACCCTTCCACTAGGTTGATGGTCTATGTCCCTTCATAGATCAAAAAGAGGAAGATCACCGAGCCCAAGGAATCCCTACCAATCCCCCCAATACTAGCTGGTCTTGGATTTCCCCTTGAAGATCCATCAGTATTAATCTTCAAAACATCAGTTGGGGGAAGTTGCCATTTGCCAGCCCTATGAATTTTTTGCTTCTCCCACTGACCTCTCTTAACCCTTGCCAAAGCCAAAGATGACCCCTAAATCCACAATCTCTCCATCAACTCTATATCTCTTTTCTCCAAAGGGAATTCCACTTCACACCTAGCTTCCACTATTTCCTGAACCATGCCTAATAATTTCTGCCAGATTTGTTGCACCAGTCTCTGTTCCCCATGAAATATCCTTCGATTGCATTCCAACCAAATCTGCCACAACAAGAAGATAGGCCCCACAGACCACACCTCCTACAAAAAGGAGGCCATAGAAGGGGGTCTACCCATCTCTTGCCAAAATTCAATCAAGGAGGAAGCATGAACACAAGGAATTTTCCAAACACCCCACCAAAAATGTCAAAGCTAGAGGGAGAAACGGCAATGAAAAAATGAGTAGAGTCCTCCTCATTAGCACCACACATAACACATACAAAAGGACCCTAGAATCCTCTCTTCCAAATGTTATCCCAGGTCAAACACTTATTCCAGGCCAACATCCAAACAAAGCAATTACATTTTGGCCAAGAAAACTTGTTCCAGACCTTCTTCCACCACTGAATTTCATCTCCAACCAGCCTATGAGACAATAACACACTATAACTAGAGGCAACAATATAGATCCCCTTAGGATTGGGGGACTAGGCAAGCACATCATCATCATGGAGAGAGCTACATCTTCTACTGGAGAGGATACTTTGTAGCTCAACACAATCCTCCTACAAACCAACATCTGGCCACTCATTAGGGGACTTCCATTTGGCCACCTCCATTTGACCACAGGAGGAAAAGGACCTAAAACCACTCACCCGTGACCAACCATCCTCAAGAAATCTTTGACAAAGATTCAACAAGTTGGGAAACTAAGAGATGATGGGAGGAAAACCATCCCAAGAATCAAACCAAAACTGGACCTTAGTCCCCTTCTTGTAGATCCAAAATAATCCTTCCTTAATAAGCACAACCCCCTTTTTGAGGGTGCCCCATATCACTGAGCCCTTCCCCACAAGGGGGTTCCTAGAAATATCGAGTCGAGGGATCCCTGGGAGATACTTCTGAGAAAGAATCTTGGCCCAACTCTTATCCTGCTCGTTACACCAACACCAATACAGTTTCATAGCCAGAGCCTCCCCAGTCAATGTCGACTACCTCAAACCTAGGACACCATAATATTTCAGGCTACAAACAACCTCCCATCTAACCAGACTCCAAGCAACTAGCCTATAAAAATTGTCTCGCCACTGAATCTAGGTCCTTAAGAAATCCCATAGGGGCAACTTGGAGCATGCATCTGTAAATGGGCAAAGCCTGCACCACTGACTTAATCAACTAGACATGACCAGCAAAGAATAGCCATCGATGAGTCCAGTGATTAACTTTCACCCAAAATTTATCCAAAATAATCTGCCAAGACTCCCTAGGCAATCTACACACTGAGATAGGGATACCAAGGTAAGTCAATGGGAGAGTCCCGATCTGAAATCTCAAGGTTTGGGAAATCCTCTACTGAATGGGGCCCATAGTGTTGAAGAAGAAAATGGAAGACTTGCCCTCATTAATTTGTTGACCAGAGGAAACCAAGTAAACATCCAACACTCTTCATAAATTAGAAGCCTCTCGCATTGTATCCATCCCCATCAAAGCGGTATCATACACAAATTGTAGGTGAGTTTGCGGAGGTAAGGTGCCACCCCACCACCAACCTTGAATGAAACTAGATTCCACATTCTGTCTAATCCATCTCCCCAAACCTTCAGCCAAAAGAATAAACAAGTAAGGGGAAAGAGGGTCCCCCTGACAAAGCCCCCTAGAAGGACCAAATAACTCAAAGTGACTCCCGTTGATAAGCACACAGAAAGAGACTAAAGTAACACAGCTCATAACCCATTGAATCCACTCTTCTGCAAAACCAAAAGCACCAAGAACCTACCGAAGGAAGGACCACCAAACTCTGTCATATGCCTTAGCCATGTCCAATTTGATAAACATCGCCTTTTCTTTAGAGCTAGCCATAGAATGGATGATCTCAGTTGCAATAACAATCCCATCCAGAATCTGCCGACCTGCTACAAAACCACTTTGTTCCTTGGAGATCAGCTCCTCAAGCCCCTTTTTCAACCTGTCAGCAATGAGTTTAGAAATAATTTTATAGATTACATTACATAAAGAAATGGGCTGAAATTGGCTTAACCTATCAACCCCCTCGCTCTTGGGAATAAGAGCAAGAAAGGTAGCATTTAGAGCCCTTAGCATCTTCTTATTTTGTTGAGATTCTTAAACAACTGCCAGGAGGTCAAATTTCATAATATCCCATAATTCTTGAAAAAACACAATCGGGAAGCCATCAAGACTAGGCACCTTCCCTTTCTTCATATTGAAAACAATCCCTTCAAGCTCTTCAAGTGAGATATCACTCATGAGCTATTGATTCAAATCTCCAGACACAAGAGAGGGGATACAAGAAAGAACCTGTGCTTCCTCAGGAGACCCCCCTTGTGAGTTCTCCCTAAAAAGAGATTCAAAATACTGCACCACCTCCCTCGAGATTTCAGGGAAGGAGGAAAGATGTTCTCCCCTATCATTCACCAAACTAGAGAAAGAATTACCATGTCGCCTGACTTTCACCGAATTCAAGAAAAAAGATGTATTTTTATCCCCTTCCTGAAGCCACTCAATTCGAGCCTTCTGTTTCCAAAACATTTCCTCCCGTAGCTCCCATTCTTCTAGTGTTTTCATAGCTCGAACCTCATCCTAAAGTATCTCATCCATCACCCCAACCTCCCTTAACCTCCTCGTGATACCATCCAAATCTACCTAATCCATCGCCTTTGCATGGAAGACATTCCCAAAGCAGTGAAGATTCCACCGCTTGAGCTGATATTTAACATATTGAAGTAACTTAGAAAAGGAATACATTGTCGTGCCATAAGCTGGTCTACCATTCTTCCACCAATCAGTCACATAAGCATTCAGAGATAGGTCCCACAACCACATGAGCTGGAACCTAAAAGAGGGAAAACAAGGCACACGAGTTGACTCAGTAGCAAGCTTAATAGGCTAGTGGTCTGATCCTCTCCAATCCAAGATCTTAGAGGAAGAACACCACATCCCTCCAATCTAGTAATAGGATACCAAGAAATGATCCAATCTTTCTGCAATGCAGAAATCGCCAACCCGACAATTGTTCCAAGTGAACTAACCATTGTTGGGTTTGATATCAACAAGATTCAAAGTATTGATATTGTCACGAAGCAGCAGCGTAGAGGGCTCCAACCTTCCAGTACCACCTTGCTTCTCAACCAACTCATAAATAGCGTTGAAATCTCTAGCCACAATCCATGGATGAAAAGGCGTCATATTGTAGATAAGCCTGATATGGGACCACAAACCTTGTTTACCTCAAAAATTTGTAGGAGCATATATATTAGAAAAGAGAATAACTTCCCCTATCTCAAAACTAGTAGCAATCATAGACATAGAGGATTTAGAAGACATCCACCAAAGAGGTCGGATCCTTCGTGGATTCCATAAACATGCTAGACCCCCAGAAGCTTCTTGAGCTCCAATGCACTAGAACTCCCCCCTCCTCCACAACTTAGGTGCCAAATCTTGCATATTCTCAACAGATAACTTCGTCTCTTGCTAAAAGAAGACATCAGGACCTTGACTTCTAACTAAATCATGAACCACTTTTTATCTAGGGCCGTTGTTCAAGCCCCGTACATTCCATGAAAGAACAATCATTACAAGGGGCTTGAAAAAAGAGAATCTAGAGTCTTTACTGACCCTGACTCCACCAAATTCTCGCCTATCATTTTAATCTTTTCCACATCCTTTTTTTCTGCCAAGTTTGGCAAATTTCTCTGCCCCGCCCTTCTTAATATCCTTCTGCATGATGCCCAATTTTGGGGGAGGCTTGATCTTCCTAGCTAAGTTTGAACCAGTGTTCTACCCAGGAAGAGAAGAATCTACACCAACTATTGGAACAACAACTGAGGGGGCCTGAACCTCTGAAAACACCATATGTTGATCAACATCCAAGTGCAGACAATCATCCCTTTGTGGATCCATAGAAGAATCAAGAACAAGATCCTCCTAAGCTAAGCCCTCAAGCCTCTGATCCAGGTTGATCAAACCTGGGTTCACCTCCTGTTAGCTAAGGTCATCCAAAACCTCAAATCTGTTAAAAGTACCTTCATCTTTCCTTTCTTTAAAAGGCCTCTTTTGACCCCTATTCTGATTTCGAGCCTTGACCAGAGCAAAACCATTAGTAGCACCTAACTCATCAAGAGTAATGCTCTTCCCCTTATCTATCCCAGGAATATTGCAAGGAGGTTGTGAAGGCTGGGACTCCACAGGATTATACCTTGGGCATCTCCATTGCAAATGGACATATTCTCAACATAGCCAACAATGAAAAGGAAGAGTTTCATAGTCCAAATACTGCAGCCAAGAATAAGAGCCCACACACATATCTATTGCATTGGGCAAAGACCTACTTAGATCAATTTCAATAAAAATGCGAGAAAAAGTCATTACCTTTTTACCCAAAGTCTGTGATGAAGTCCCAACTGGTTTTCCAAGCACCGAGGTCAGTAATTGCATCACATCCAATCGACAACATTCCACTGGGAACCTCGGTAAACGAACCCACACTGGGACACAATTTGGAAGTTCCTCAGCAGGGTTAAATCTAGCATGCCATGGTTTGATAAACAACCCTACCTTATTATGAAAATAAGGGACTCCCTCAAATACCCTATTGTGATCAATAATGCAATTAAAAGTAACCATGAAATAATTGTTTGCCGGCAACATTATCTCTATTTCCCACTTCGGCTCCCATGTCCTCCGGGCCCAAAACTCCAAAAATTGCAAGGAAACCCTCATCCCCAAAAATTTACAATATAAGGAGTGATTTGAATAATATTCAACATCTTCAACAATCATCTCAGACAAAACAACCAGTTTTGGCCTCCCCTTGCACCGCTCGAGACAACCATTAATCTTCATTATCCGTGCGCCATTACACAACCCCATATCAACAATCCCTGTATTCAGAGCAAACATATTATTATCAAAGGTCTTCATCCCTTGAATTGAAAATTTTGAGCATATTGCTACCCGAAAGTCTAAATTAGGGCACCCCACTAACGTCTCACCCTTCGAGAAGGCCATCACGCCCAAGACTAAAAACACAAACCTTGAACAAAAATGGGTGGGGGAATCCTCCCCACTCCCTTCCTCTATGCACTACACCAACACCCGCACCACAAACCCTCCCCACTCGCACAACAGAAAGAAGGTTCAACACAATGGAAAGAGATCACAACCCTCTCACACCCTACACACCATAAAACACCCACACACCCCCTTCGTTCACCACCACCCCACACTAAGAATGCAGCAGACCCTCCTCCAAGGTGGTCTCCCTACATCGGATTCAAAGGAAATCCCCACATAATACAGGAATGAGCCTGAAGCAAACCACACACCCTAGGACACAGCACAGTCTAAGTAGAAAACAAACCCCCAGACACACAAAAATAATCCCCCCAAACAACGTAGAGCAAGAAAAATCCAAAACGAGCTAGGGCTTGGATGCCCTAGCTCGGCTCACGACCACGCAGACCTAAGCCATCAATGATCTCGAGGGAGCACATAATGTTGTCAATGATTGTTCCAGGTATTTGTTTACATCAATTTTCTTTAACGTAGTAGCATCTCATTTGTCTCGTATGTTGCATAATGACTTATATTTTTTTCATTCAATAGTCATGTACATTAATTTATATATATTGCAGTAAAATGGTTATAATAATTATTTAATGTTTATGTTCATTCAACTAGGTAAGTACCAAGTTAAAGATATGAATGTATATATCGAGCCTCTTATCGACAAGTTATTAAAGTTATGGAATGGTGTCACTATGTATGACGTCTTTAGACCAATAGGACAAAGACAATTTCAATTCCATGCTATGCTTGTATGGACAATTCATGATGCCCCAGGGCTAACACATTTTTGAGGTATGTTATAAAGTTTGACTACACTTTAAAATTATTTAATTTTATGAAGCAGATATCATGCATGTTTTTTAAATAATCTATCCATTATATATAATTATAAAAATTGACATATTTAATCCAATTATATATGATCTTGCAAGTCTTCAAACAAAGGGAAAATTTGCATTTCCAAAAGATGAAATCTCATCGTTCAACAAGTTTAGGAAGTAGGTGTTTGATGAGTATAGGCACTTCCTCCACATAAATTATAAGTATTGAACTACTGAAAAACATCTTTTCAATGGGAAAGAAGAGACTATATGAAAACCACGAAAAATGACACCTCGCCTATGGAAGTTGGAATATAATAGAATTAATCGTCAAGGTTATACATTGGATCAAATTGTCTATCTATCATATATGATATGTTTTGAATTTATATTTTTATATTATGTTGTGTTTACTCATGCTATAATTGACAATGATTGTCATTGTTAATTTGTTTAACTTCTATGCTTCATGAAGGTCATCAAGGCATTATGGTCAGCTTCCATAGGGGCTGAAAAGTTATCCCATACAATTTAGTAGGTTGCCCTACTATGAGCAGCTACAAATTATGCATTTTTTTGATACAATGCATATTGGAAATAATATAACAGAAACATTATGGAAAATATTGAATGGAAGGAAAGACAAAGAAAAAATTGTCAAAATTTGTAATGACATTCAAGAAGCCAATCATGCAACGAAAAATGTCATTCAATTAAATAGCGATGGAGAGAAAATTAATATAAGTGCCCTTCCTTGGTTATTAACGGAGTAGCAAAGCAATGCTATAAAAGAAGTTATACGAAAAATTCATTTTCCCACAGGATTTGCTACAAACATAAACAATATAATAAAAAAGAAAGGTGAATTTGGGTTAGGGATGAAAATGTATGATTGGCATACCTTCATTAAGGTAATTATTCTGGTATATTATATACACTTGTATAATGCATGTACTTTTTAGTGTATTATGTTTACTATTTTTGTAAAAATAATGAAAAGATCATTTTATAATTGTTGTAGTAATTCTACCTCTATCTCTCCCAGACAACTTCGACAACAATGTCAAGCAAGTTATATATGATCTTGGAAAATACATGAGGTAAGTAGCAATATTTGTTCAATTCATTGTATAGATCTTATAATTTCCATTTGTTTTACTTGTTATGTAATATACTGTATATTTTTGTTAAATCTCGTTAATATATTTTTGCCTTGAATCACTTGTAGATGGTTGTCATCTAAAGAAATCCATAAAGAAGATATAAATTATTGGAAGAGAAAAATTCTTCGTCTAATGTGTGAAATGCAAAATTGTCTACCTTCAACATTTTTCAATGCACAAGAACACTACCTCATACACCAGGTTGAGGAGATAGAATTGTGTGGACCTGTACACACAAGGTCAATGTGGATGGTTGAGAGGCACTTGGAATTTTTGAAGGCTTTGGTTAGACAAAGAGAACATCCTGAGGGTTCTATAGTGGAGGGATATATGGTATACTAGACCATGGTGTACATTAGTGAATATCTTCCTAAGTTTACAACAAAGATCCATGTAGATCGCATTTGGGATCCCAACTCCATTAACAAATTCGAAGGAGAGTAGCTGATGGGGAAAGGTAGATTGAGAAAAGTGAGGTAATTATAAGATGGTCATGGAGATTAATTGGAATACATTTTGCATATGGTTTTTATGTATATTGTACTTATTTAATTATTAATCTTCAATATGCATCAATTATAAATTAAGGTCATATTCTGCGGTATTTAACTAATTATACATCGTTTGTGAATTTCAATTTTTTTTTATACAATTGGCCGAGAGTGGGATGCACTTCATTTTTACATCACAAACAATCTTGATTGGATGATGGTATGGATTGAATAATGTCAACAATTTGGTCGCTCATTAACATGGGAAGGTGTGGTTTCATTGGTTAAAGAAGCTTATTGTAATGGAGATTCCAATGTTACATAAAGGGAAATTGATTTAGCATATAGTTTAAGAGATAAACAAGTACGTATAAATATATTAATCACCCATATTATTTAATTATTTTCAATTATATTGATGTATATATATGTTGAGATTGTTTTCTTTGCATATATTCGGCCAAGAATAAATATGTTTATCAACTAACGATATTACAATAATTTTTACATGTTTGACATATTGTAGGTGAAACACCACAAGGCTATGTGGTGCAATGGTCATAAATTTTGAATCAAAAAGTAGGATGACATGAAGAAAACTTGTGATCTCTGGTAATCAGTCTTTTAGGTGACTAATGTTTCATCTAGAAGCTTACATACATCCAAAAGTCTCGAAAATCGATACTATGGATTTTGGATGATATACTTGAGTGTGACTTTAAGTCCTTCAGATTAATTTTGCTCGTTGTCCTATGGTACAGGCTACGATTGAATGAAAATGATCCTAAGAGAACTGTTATTGAACATGATAATGGATTTACCATGGTTAATACAAGGTTGATCGAGCGAGCTGGAAATGAGCCCTATGTTCTTCCAAGCCAATGTGAGCAGGTATTTTACTCAGAGGTTCCAGGTAAACCGGGTTGGTCATTTGTTGTTAGACATGATCCAAGAGGAAGGACGGTAAAGTATAATGTGGTGGAAGAAGAAGATACCAAAGAACTAGAAGATGATGTAGATGATGATCAGGATCAACAATTAGTTGATGATGTCCCTAACGAAGATGTCGAAGAGGAGGAACTAGATCATGATGATGTAGGAGTTAATGTTCATGAAGATGATATCCATGTGGATGATGACATATCTAAACTGATATCAATGATGATGATGATGATATGACAATCCTTATAATGTCGAATCTAGATTGGATGATACAGACAAAGAGTTGGATGAAGAAGAAGATCAATGACATTGAAATGTATGATTTATGCGATTATATTATCTATTTGATATTAATTTATTGATAGAATTATATTTGACTTATTTGGTTACTAATTAATTCATGATGTTTTTAATTTTTATGCCATTACATAATTAATTTAATGATGTACTTTTTAATGTTTGAAAGGTCAAAAAATTAAAACATTTCAATAGTGATGTTAACAACCTTGAAATTAGTGTGTTTTATGTTTTATGTGATCATAAAAGATTAAAAAGTGAGTTCTAGAGATGGTTTTTTAGTGGTTGAGGTGTAAAGGCCTCTAAAAGGCATAAAGTGATCATTGCAATGGTTGTTGATGGTTGAGGATTTAAAATACAAGCTCTTGACATTTGAAAATCTATCTTTTTCTTCAAAATTTCTGTATTTTTCTTGTTATGCAACACTATACGGTCACATGCAGCCATATTTTGATGTGAAATCAATTCCATGTCGTGAAGATATGTGTTAGCATTCATTTGAATCTGATTTGAGGGATTAAGGCATTGATTTGAGTTAGAAAGCTTCATTTCTTTGCACACAGCCCGGTTACCCAAATTTTGAGGGTTTTGTAGTCCAAACATGATATAAAGGGGCTCTTACACTTTTTGTGATTACTATAACTTGTGTAAGAGGTCCCATGGATACTGTTATAATTGTAGGATGGATGAATAGGGCATAGGATGCATAAATATGTATGTATGTATTTGTATTTTTAAATGTAAATGTAAATGCAATTACTAGATGCTCTCTTAGAACAATAAATGCAACATATCATTAAAGAAATCTATATTTATGTATATAAATGAGTATTTCTAAATGCAAGTGTAAATGAAAAGAGCATATGGTTTTGTAGTGTTATAAAGTGTACAATCAATTGTAGGAGAAGAAAGCATGGTAGAATGATTGAATCCAAATTAAAAAGGAGTTGTTGTGAACTTGGATTTTCTATGTTGAAGCATCAAATAATGCCTTGAGCATATTTAGATTAATTAAAAAAATTACTTTGGTAGACTATAAAATTTATAAACCAAGGAAAAAATGTAACAAATCTAAGTCAATCATCTTAAAATGCATCACTAAGTATACTTCCAAATCATGAATCTACTTGGTGTAAGATCCCATAGTTATTCAATTATCAACATAGAGTATAAAACTCAAGAATTTCCTATCTGCTATTTGAGTGTAGACTATAGGGTCATGAGGAATCCATATAAAACTACAATTAATGAGAAATTTTTTGATCTTTTCATACAAATCTCAAGGATCCTATTTCAATCTGCACAGTGATTTTTCAATGTTCAC
Source organism: Sequoia sempervirens (assembly GCA_007258455.2). Classification (NCBI taxonomy): domain Eukaryota; kingdom Viridiplantae; phylum Streptophyta; class Pinopsida; order Cupressales; family Cupressaceae; genus Sequoia; species Sequoia sempervirens. Next base: position 169,972,177 of record VDFB02026320.1, on the reverse strand, counting down.
ACAAAGTTGGAGTTATCACTATTGATAAAATCTAGAGTTTAAAACATGTAAAATTCTTCCTATAAGTCTTCATACAAGAAGGCACTTTTGACATCTATTTATAGACTTCAAATATCTATGTTGCAACCAAGGAGAGTACAAGCCTAATGGAATTCATCTTATCTATTAGAGAAAAAAGTGTCAGATATGTGTTAGCTTTTATTTGAATCTAATTTGAGGGCTAAAGGCGTTGATTTGAGTTAGAAAGCTTCATGTCTTTGCATACAGCTTGGTTACCCTATTTTTGAGGGTTTTGTAGTCCAAACATGATATAAAGGGGCTCTGACACTTTTTGTGATTATTGTAGCTTGTGTAAGAGGTCCCATGGATACTATTGTAATTGTAGGATGCATGAATAGGGCGTATGATGCATAAATATGTATGTATGTATGTATGTATTTGTATTTTTAAATGTAAATGTAAATGCAATTACTAGATGCTCTTCTAGAACAATAATGCAACATATCATTAAAGAAAGCTATATTTATGTATATAAATGTGTTTTTCTAAATGCAAGTGTAAATGAAAATGGCATATGGTTTTGTACTATTATAGATACAACATATCCATAAATTAATGTAATTGAAATTCTAAAGTCTTCAACACATATAATATGAAATCGATCAAACTATTAAACTACATGAGAAATAAATGAAAACAGTAAATGCATATGTATGTGTATTTGTAAATGTAAGTGTAAAATAAATAAGAATAATGAAAATTATAAAAGAAGACAAGGGGAGACCAATGCCTTATTGGGTATATGGAGTCTAATGAATATCTGCAAATGTGGATTTCAATAATGAAAATAATTCAAACTGTCAGGCACATAAATTGCTTACAACTTGTGTAAACGTGCAAGTGAATAATTGACAAACTTTTCTTGAGATAGAATGGCAATTCTAGTTATGTGATTCTTCTTATTAATACAACTAAAACTTCCCAATTGTTGTGATTGATTAAAAGATTTTAATCCCTACTTGAGAGAACCGAATAACCATATCACACATATATAGCAAATGTACAATGATAAACTGAGTATAAACTTGTTATATCAATTTAAAAAATAGAGAAGCATCAAAATGGAGACAATCAAATAACTGCATAAATTTAACAAACAACTGATACCAAAATCTTAATCCATAACTTAGATATCTTTATTTACTCCATCAAAATACATGCATCTGAGTCTCTATATATGAAAGAATTTTGCTAGAAAGCTATCTACTGAATATCTCCTAATGCCTATATCTGTTGCATTACTATGGAACAGATATAAATACATCAAAACTTTGAAAGGACACATCCCTTCACAAATTTTCTATTTTACTTAACTAATTAAAACAAGATATTAGGCTCTATTTAGCCATACATGAACATTTGATAAATCATCTAGATAATCCTTCCATTCATGAGTATCGACATCTCCTAATGTGTTCCTAGCCGATATTTCCACCTTTATTATCCTTTCGTTGTGCTCGCAGCTCTCGTCCAATGTCGAATCCTTCCCTGTAGCATTTTCCACAATTTCCTGCAGCATCAATTCACATTCTTCGATCCACTTGGCTTCTCTTTCAACTTTTCTCCATCTTCAAATAGTGTAGGCAGTCCCATATTCATAACATCAACCAACCCCTTTGCATCTTCTCGCAATTCCTCATAATAGTCCCTGCGTCTCTTTATAATTTGGTTACCCATACCAATGGCCACACTGTCAAGAACATCTCTTTCATTTAATTCTCGAAACTTTTCTTCAATAATTCCATCAATTCTCTTGTGTTCCTACCCTGTAACATGGTTCTTTGAATATGCTCCCCATAGCTTATTCAACCAAATCGTTAAGTTGGCCTGCCTTTTTTTGATTATTGCAGTGAGTGTATCATATTTACCTTGTGAATATGTAGTTGACTCCTCCCAATGATCTTTTACCTCATGTGAGATTTCACCATGTGTTATTAATTTAGGAGGTCCCATTGTGACTCCTAGCATGTCCTTCAAATGATCATTTTCTCTCATGATTCTTTCATTATTCATTTTGTACATTTCCTTTTCTTTTATCAACATTTGTATTTGGGCTTTATTCAATTTTGTCACATTAATCCCAATGTCTACAGTTGCCATAGGATATACCTCTCCAACCTTCAGAGTCATGACATGTCCAAATGATTTCTCAATATCAATCACCACTGACTTTCCATGAGGTGGATACAAGGCCCATATCATGAGTGATCCTTCATCTGAGTTATATTTGGATCCAACATATATTTTTGTCACCCCCTCCAGACTAAGCTTGTTTTTGGCACTATTATCCTTTAAGAAGCTATCAAACACTAATGCAGAATTCAAAGCCCTGGAAAGATCATAACTCCAGCATCCTCTAACATTTTCCTTCCTTTTTTGAGGGTCATTTAGCCATTTCTCTATCCATAGTTAATTTCAAATTATTTAGTAGTTGCTCCTCATTGCTTGGTGTAATATTATCAACTGTCTCCCTTATCTCCTTGGCCTTTTTCTTATACAAGAAAGATTTGAATTCTAAAGAATTCACAAATTCATTGTCTGCTACAAATGACCTATATGCCATTTGTCTGGTGTCTGTATCTTGGCTCTCAACACTTAGTTCTCTAGGAGGGCAGTTGTAATCTTGAGTTTTTAATCTGGAAATCCTACTAGGTAGGTCTCGTGGCATATCTTCTCCAGTTTCCTCATCTCCAGAGAAAGGGAACCTTGTATCTGGAAACCCTTGGTTGTATTCCTCCACCACTCTCTCTGCTTCCTCTGCCTCCAAATTTCTAATCATGTCATCAAAATGATAAGGTACATGATCATATCGTCCAAAGTTTATCCTTTGTTTGGAAGAATTGATATATCCCTTTGGATCAAAACCTTCTCTTGGTGGACCCTTGTTCATATTATACTGCATTAATTTGTCAAGGATCAAATCATATCCTTCCTTTGCAAGCATAGTAAAATCACCAAAGCACAGACTACTAGGCATAAATGCCTGTTTTTTGAATGAACCAAAATTCATGAAACTAGAAAAATCCATTTTTCTTACAATTTCCAAATATGCAATCCTATCCGGGACTATTTTAGGAAAATGAATGGAGAATCCTCAAAACCAAACACCCTTACCATAGTAGCATCTTCCAAGAAATACCAGTCTCCCCAATTGTGATCAATTGGTCCATTAAAGTCCTTAGGTCTGAGGAAGCATTTTATTTCATCAGACAATGAGTGCACACAAGGATGACTGTAGAATTCATATACTAGTTTTACAAAATATTCTTCAAAATATAGGAAACTAGAATTAGCAAACCTACTCTCCCAAATAGCAGTCCACAATTGAATGGGTAACAATTTGCCCTTTTTATCAAACTGTGAAACCTTCAACTTTTCTGGCCAAATCCCTAACTCTTGCCTGAAGTACAATACTAGATGCATTAAAAGAGAATAATGCCTAAGGTGTAGAATAGGGGATTTATTCTTGATTGCCACCAATGCTAAGTTGAGCTCCTTGGAGACAAATGAAGAATAGTCAAATAACCTAGAATTATGAAATTGAATGTCAGCTACAATTACCATGGGAACAATGGACATATACTCAGGAACTTCCATACCCAACAATTGTCCTACCGAGAAATAGGTATATCTCATATAGGGCTCAAATAAGTCCACATGGAATGGAGGCCCATCACCATCATCAAGTGGGACAGTTTTACCATCCTGTTTAATTCTATGTAAGGGAAACCTCCAACCCTTGTAAGTGGTGTCCATTCTCCAAAACTCCTTTTCCAACTCTTCATTCACAATTTTCTCATTACACCACCCTTCCAACTTAAAAACCTCACATATTGAAGCCTCTGATATGTATACGAATGGTTTCCCAGATGGTCCGCATATGGCCTTAAGTTTTGAGTCATAGTGGGTGGCCAACAATTTTTCCATCTCTATATTGACAAACACATTAGGGCAAACCATTTTTCCCAAATTTAGATGCCACAGATTACAAAATGGCTCAAAACAATCTCTTCATTGAAAGTGGAATCTAAACAATTCATAGCCTCTTATTGGGGTCCAAATATCTCCTATGTGCTTGCACTTGTCATCCAATTTATCCACTTATGCCCTCAGTTGCGCGAAGTGCCTACCTCTGGACCCAGAGCCAGGCAATTGGTCAATTAATTCTTGATTCAATTTTCGTTCAGCACCCTTCGGCTCAATTACAGACTCAAATTTCTACTTCTTACTCTTAGGGTGATTACTCTCACTTTTTTTTCTACCTTTCAACTTTCCCAAGCTGGTGCCTTCCATATTACTTGCTTAAAATTGTAGAAATGAAGAAGTTAAAATGCAGAGGACTTACTGGTTTTGATTGAGGTCTTTCAACTGAAACAATTCTCTGGCCCTTTGTTTGTCTCATCATTTCCTTCGCTACCAATTCACAATAATGTTCATTTTGCAATGATTTCCTTTCAATTTATCAAATTACCTATACTTTGTGGTGCCATTAATGTTTTCTCCAGGCACAAATGTAACAGATTTTTGAATTCCTTACTGTCACTTCAAATGAATTGGTCACCAAGACACCTTCAAACTTTGGTCGATCTATACATTAGACCCCAACCAATGTTCACTGAATACTTCGTTGATCGGGGTAACACTCTACACATCTGACGAATGTTAACATTTGTCCTGTATACATCACCAAGAGTCACCCCGACAATCATTTTGGTTCATTTTTTTCTTCATTGGCCTGAATTTTCGTATCACTAACACATTCAGTGGTTCCTCCAATGTTATAAGTCTCACTGATAACTTTTCTTTTGGTGTTGAATATGTCACCATAACTCCTACTGATATCCTTCTATCGATGTAACTTAGTGGGTCAGGTGAATATTCAGGATTTACACTGATGGCACATGTCTCACCAATATATTCCCAGTGCTCCTATCGATGAAAGAAATTATAGTCTTTCCAATGAAACTTCATCGGTGAGACTCTTGGAGATGACCACTGAATCCAACCCATCGGTGAGAGATCAATCATCGGCACAAGATAGGAAACTCACTCTGATAGTTCATGTCTTGCCGATGACTTCTGTCAGAAAGATAGATCCAATGTCACACTAATCTGACCTCTTCAGGAGTTTTAAATATACCTACACCATGTCATCGTGGAGACTCTTGGCAATGACCACTGAAGCCAACCCATCGGTGAGAGATCAATCATCAGCACAAGATAGAAAACTCACTCTGATAGTTCATGTCTTGCCAATGACTTCCATCGGCAAGACAGATCCAATGTCACACCGATCTAACCTCTACAGGAGTTTTAAATAGACCTACACCATGTCATCGCGGAGAATCTTTGCGATGACCACCAAATCTAACCCATCAGTGAGAGATCAATCATCGGCATAGGATAGAAAACTCACTTTGATAGTTCGTGTCTTGCCGATGATTTTTGTCGGCAAGACAGATCCAATGTCACACTGATGACTTGTCTTGTCGATAGATTCCCTTCATCGATGAGACCATAAGCCAATCTCCCTTATATGTCTTCTTTAGTAATCCTCGCTTTGAACATGAGCGTGGGCGATCTTTGAATTTACCCACTATCACATCAAATGTTCTATCGGAAAGACAATTCAAAATTTGGGAGATCATTTTATTCAGGCTTGACTAATGTTCATTAAACATTCTTTTGGTTGGGGAGACATTATGCCGATATCACATAATCTATCCATCTGATTCATATAAATGTCGCCAAGAGTCACCCTGACAACTATCTTGATATGTTTGTGTCTTCATCGGCAAGACATGGTGTATTGCTAAGATATTCAATAATTTACCCAATGTTATAAGTCTCCCTGATGATTATTCCTTCGATCTCATGTCGCCAAGACTCCTTCTGATACAACTCCTTGTGCTTTGATCGGTGAGACAAGAGAGGTTTCTTTCCGATGGAACTTTATCGGTGAGACCTATATGCTCGGTATGACCTTTTCATTTCACCCCGATGGAACTTGTCTTGCTGACGAAAATCTTTATCGGTGAGACCATGGACCGTGTCATCCTGATGTGTATCTTCTTATGTAATACGATCGGTGTGACATTTCTATTCTTTCACCAATATGCTGAAAATGAGAATATAATGATTTATGAATCATAGAGACCTACAAAAATTCTTGTCGATATGGGTTATTTGAATACTAGATTTTGAAGGTTTTTCATGATATCAAATGGTCAAGAATGATGTGATCATATGTGACTATGATGGATTATACTCAAGATAAGGTTTTCTTTAGGGAATCAACGAGTGCAAAATCAGTGTAAAATTTGCAAAATCACTTATACTTTCCCTTGAAGTATGTTTAATAACTCCAAAATGGGTGTCTAAAACCATAAAGGGTTTCTCTAGTGTTTTGGGAAAGTTTTGAGTTATTGGGCAAAAACTAGGTTTGCACTGTTACAAGGATTCAAGGAGTCAGTGTGAAATCTAACTTTTGTTCTTTGTCAGGCTTTGAGAGTTGTTTGGATTTTTTAAATTGGTCATTCAAAAATTGTTGGAAGCCTCTTAAAGGCAGGTTGATAGGTTGGTTGAGTTGAACCTACTAGGTCTAAATCAGGTATTTGTTATTGCCAAGGTGGATCACTCCTTTCTGCGAAGGCCATACACTTATGATTGGGTCAAGTGTTCTTTTCTTTAGAAAATTCCTATTGCATTTTTGATAGGTTATGATTTGATTACATGGGTTATGAAGCACTTATTTCAAACAAATATCTTTATGAAAAAAGTATATTGGCATGAAATTAAATATGATTTGTATTCCAATGTAAAAACTACAAAGAATGGAAACAATTATTTCAACACAAACTATTATGTAGTAGTCAATTAAAATGAAAAAGCTTACTCTATATTAGTTAGGATACACAACTAAGAAAATGATCTAAAGTGACTTATTTATTCTAGAGGAGCTAAGTATATAGTATGCAAAGAAAATCAACAAACCCACAACTACCCCTATTTTGAAGGAGTTTAGTTTTCTCCCCTTCCTGATCTCGCTAATATTGTCTAATTATTTTAAAAAGACAAAGGGTCATAACACAACTTTATTCAACCTAATAAATAGCTTGGTTAATGAAACTTGAAAAAAGCAACAAAAAAATTGCTACATTTGGCATTTCATATTGAATGAAGAGTGGTGACAATAATTTACTTATAGTTTAATAAAACACTATTTTTATAAGAGGGCTTGACATTAGAAAGATAAGTGTTACTTATAGTTTAATAAAACACTATTATAGTTTTACCAACATATATTATTGTATGCTTGCATGGCTTCTTAGTTAATATATGGAGAGATAGAGATATATGGGGAGAGAAAGAGAGAGATAGAGATATACGGGAAGAGAAAGAGAGATGGAGATATATGGGAAGAGAAAGGAAGAGAGGTGGAGATAGAGATTCGATGGATAGGGGGGATAGGGAGGGAGAGATGGTGAGAGATAGAGAGGGGGAGGAAGAGAAAGGGATATAAATAGGTAGAGGAGGAGATATAGAGAAGAGGGGGAGAGAGGGAGAGATAGGTTGAAGAGAAAAAGAGAGAAGAGAGGGAGATAGATAGGTAGAAGAGGGAGAGAAAGAAGAGGGGGAGAGGGAGAGTGATATGTAGAAAGGGAGAGAGAGAAGAAGATAAGGGAGAGAGGGAGAGATAGCTCAATATATATAGAGGGAGAGGGAGAAACATAGAAAGGGGGTGATATAGAGAGATGAGGGGGATGGTGAAAGAGATAGAGAGATCGTGATAGAGGTAGAGAAAGATATGGATAGAAAGAGATAGAGAGAGGAGTGAGAGGGAGATAAAAAGAGAGATAGAGATAGAGATATAGAGTAGGAGAGATGGAGGGAGAGATGGAGTGAATGAGTGAGAAAGAGGGGAGAGGGAGAGATAGCTCAATAGATAGAGGGGGGAAGAGAGAGTGACATAGATAGTGGGAGATATAGAGAGATAGAGAGCAACAGGGAGAGATATATCAATCACCCTCCCTATATCTCTATCTATTCATCCTTATCTATTTATCTCTCTACCTCTCTCTATCTCCTTGTCTCCCTTTCTATTTGTATGTTTGTCATTATATCCCCCTCTCTCTATATTTTCTTCCCTATATTTATCTTTGTATCCTTAAGTGTGCAATGGGTACATTGAAGAGGTCTTAAAGGAGAATTATCACATCTTTAATCAAATGACATACTACCTTGAGCATAACTCCCCAAGGACACATGCCATCCTTGGATTGTTGACATGAAACAACCAATCAAAATTTAGTTTCTCTCTCTCATATTAATATTATATTAATATATATTACTATTATATGAAATATATATTATATTAATTATATTTTGTATTATATAAAAATATACTTATTATTAATTATTAATTATAATAATTTTATATGTATTTAATAATTTTGTTAAAGAATATAATATATAATTATAATAAGTTGAATAATTATATTATTTATTATGTAAAATATAGCTAACATATACTTAACTATATTTTAGAATATTAAAACCTAGCTAAATGGTGCATAATCTTCAATTTAATTAACATACTCTAATACCTAACGAAACCAGGTTGTAGCTCCTCAAATTGGAAAAGTGAAAGGTCAATACCAGCATCGAGGAAGAGTTTGGAGTAGTGAAAACAAGGTCAATGCCAGTGCTAAGGAAGAGTTTGGAGTTAAAACAAGGTCAATACCAACTCTGATGAAGAGTTTGGAGGAGTGAAAACAAGGTCAATACCAGCACCAAGGATGAGGTTGAGGGCACTCAGGGAAAATCAACAACCAAGGGACAATGAGCACTATAAGTTTGGCACCCCCATTCTCTTTGGCACCCCCATTCTCTTTAACCTACAATTTTCATGCCTAGTTTCCAAAGATATTCTTGTACATTGGCACCCCCATTCTCGTAAAATGGTATAAGATAAGATAGAAAAAATAAAATAGCTTAGTCTTTCACATTTTTATTGACCAGCCTCAGGTCTTGGAAAAACTCCATAATCTACCCACATCTTGGTTGAGGTATAGGATTTCATCACACATAGCCTTCATCGCATGAGTCTGAAGCAATTGTAGACTTAGCCCAAGTATATGCTAGGCTAAGAAAGATCTAATGATTTGAAATAGAGGCATAAAATTCTTCTTTATACCTCCACCACAAACATATGCAAGGAAAGGTCTCCTCCCTTCTTGGCAGTGATAACCTCCTCCACACACAACCCTTAAAAATTATGAATAGAGGATATAATATTTGAAGAACTCAAAGTTGATTCTCTCCTACCTGATGCAATTAGTCATTTTATCCTTACAAACATTTATAGTGATTACTAGAGGCACATAGACCAATTCTTCATAATAGAAGAATTTGATCATACTTTTCCAATGATGGAATTATGAGGAAACCTTAGGTTAAATGAATAATTTATAGCTAATTTCTTTAAATCATGTCCAACCATATAAGAGAAGACCGCTGCTATGTGTAATTGGATACCATGGAGAAAGGCTCTTTGGGCTCTTTCATCAATCAAGGTATTGTTAAATTTTAACACCTAAAAGTGAGAATGAAGAATCTTTCCTATGATGGTGGCCATCCCATTATAGCTCTTAGAGTTGTTAGAGATAATTTTGTTTCGAAGTAGAGATATTTTAAGTTTTCAAATCCTACCATTTGACATAATCAAAATGTTGTTGTTTCAAATGACTACGAGCACTAAATTTCACTATTTGAAGATGTGGAAACCTTGCCGTAGAGAACTAGAACATTGATGCAACCACTCATCCTACCTTAAAACATACCAAAAGTCTCTTAGCAATTAGACATAGGAAGATTTAAGATGACTTAAAAAAACCCTAAACTTATGATGACTTAACCAAGCATAGTACACACTCCATCCCTGTTAACCACTTAGACATATGGAAATTAAATGTAAATTTGCTACTATTTTTAGTCATGTAGGTGTCCAATAAACCACTTGGTGGTGTTTCCCTTCAAGTTTAGTTACTTGAATGAAGAGAAAAAGTCCTTTGATTACAATTAGAGAATAAATTTGAGGCCTTGGTTGTGTAGCTGGTGGACCATAGTCACATTTAACACTTGTTACAAAGTTTGGGAGTTAAAACGTTAAGTAGATTTGATTTGTGATGGACACATTTGGACAGTAGTAACAATAACTTGCAATCTATCAAGACTTGATTACCTTATAACCTATAAAATTCTAGCGATGAAATGATAGATTAATCATAATGTCACCTTGGATCACATCACCATGAAAGAACTTCATCCAACATCCTTATGAGTGCAGGTACCACCAAATAGGTATTTTTTAGATATGACTTCCTCGAGCGAGGGAAATTCAAGAAGAGAAGAGGAAAGCGAGACATGTAGTAGGTCTAAAAGAGGGAGATCAACTAGAGGTCAAAAGATTAGAATAAAATTTCGTAAACGCATGGAATTTTTTCTTGTTGAAGGGGGGTCATGTTCTTATGATGATGAGAGCATAGGCGACATCTAGGTGCCCTTGAGGTACAAACATCTACGGAAACAATGGGTACCAAAGGAACTTCCTCCAATAAACACTGATTTTTGTGTCAACGAGAGGATATATCGCATAGCACCATCGTCATTACATGGTTTGGGCCTATTTTGCATGGATGACATAAAGGTCTATTATGAAAAATTTATTGAATTGATGGAGTATTTTGGACCCTATTGCCAAGCATAAAGATCGGATGCAAATTTGGTTTCGGATATATACAAGCAAAGGTATGTAAACACAGCAAATGGCACCGCGATAAGTGACTGTATCAAAAGTGGAGCGGCCAGGCGACATTCCAGCGTAAAAGCATCGTAGCCAGCCAAGCGATAAACAAAGTACCACTTGGTCAACAACAATACGCAAGCGCAACCCGGAATTACAAATGAGTAACGCATGAGGAAACGCAGGTCAGGGTGGAGATAAAATCAATAACTGCAGGGGAAGAGTTGCTAATCGATTACAATTTGAATCTCTTAGTTACAAACACAATTACTAAAGGGGTGGTATGTACTATATACCATTTTACCCAACCTCCAATTAATGACTCCAATATACCATTTTATTCTTATGTTTTTTTTTGTAAGTCTAATGGTTTCATTTCAGTAATGCTTTTTTATATTTAATTTTTGTCATAGTGGGACATTGATCGTACGGGGAAGTATTCAACCCAGAGCACAGATCATGATGCATCTTCAGATGCTTCTACCCGACATGTTTACCTCATTGTAATTGTATAAATTATATACGAGCAAAATGTTTTATTATTATGTTTTTTTGATAAGTTTATTGGGTTAATTTTGATAATATTTTTAATATTCTTGTTACAGTCGACTGATCAGGGAAAGGCACTAGCAGTAGACGAGACCATCCATAGGGAGGTGCAGTCAATATTATGTGATGATGACATCGCTTATTCAACAAACCCTCTCGATATGATAAGGAAGACCCATAAAAAATATAATGAAGAAATCCATAAGTTGTTATTCATAGTGCCTCAAATAGATGAGATAAGAGAGAGGGTTAAAATATTGACTGAGAGAGAAAAAAACTTGCAAGTAAGCTATCGTGAGGTCTTTAATTATAACATAAGTTCATTCATGGTTTTATATTTTGTACTCTTTTATGTCATGAACTAAAATATGTGTTGTTTTTATAGGATTTTTTTGCATCCCCACATGTTCCCAGCTGACCGAAAACCATCCCAGATCCGCATACATTCACACCATCCGACATCATCCCAGGTTCCATTGTCTGTTTAAATCGTCGAAATCTCATGCGCATATCCGGGTTGGACCCTTCAACACATGCTAAACATGTGTCGTGACATGTACCGATGCAGAGGCCACTTTCAGTACCGTGCGATGAAGGCAACATTTCTAGATCTTTCTCCTTATTACCAGTACAAGAACATTTTCGTCACATTTGTGGTGATCGAGGATTTCATTCTCATAAAGATGTAGAAGGTCCTTAAAATGTTTTAATTATTATTATATATAACTTGAAATTTACTTATTGATCACTCTTTTTAGACTATTGATCCCATTATCATTTTGTAGGAAATGATTTTTTTTATAAACATCTAAGTGATTACATTGGAGCTCTTCAGGCACACCATACGTACACGATGGAATGCCCAAAATCAAGATTTAAAAGATGAGCTCATTAACCATTTAGTTGTGTTGTTCGGTGATAAAACATTCGACCGAACCAAGGTCCTTAAGAAAGTTGGTACCTATCAAAAGTATGTGAGGGACCAATATAGGTCACATTTAGAGAAGAACAAATAGTACAATCATCCCCCCATGATTCCAGAGAGGGAGTGGAAGGACCTGGTGTTAGATGGAAAAGAAAAGGCTGAAAAGAAAAAAGGAAAGACACCACCGAGCCAAGGAAGGTATGTGATACTACCAACAATGTAATTATATACTGATTACTCTTTCTTTTTACATAATTTAATGCATTTCAAACTTTTCATAGGCTTCCCGACACATCAAAGGCAACAAAGGCAAGACTAGAAAAACATAGGCGACACAAACTTGGCTCTAGTGGTTATATGAAATTAGCTGCATGAATTGTAAGTATCAATAATGAAATATTGTATCCAAATAATAAATTGCAAACAATTTTGGTTTTATCACACCATAGAAGCAAAATTCATGATCTTGTGCAAAAATGCAAGGCTCTGAATTCAACAGAGTTCCCACAGAAGATGACTTGAAGATTAAATTCTAGCAAGGCTATGGAGCTGTGGCTGAACGCCTAAGAGTCTTGACTGGGAAAACACAATCTTCCACTGCATCTAACATGTAGGTAAATAAACTCAATAAAGTTTATTTGAAATTGAATACTTGTGCAATCTATTCAATGTTAATTTCCACCATAAAGTAATTACATGCCTATTTGTTTTAAACATACAAGCAATGATAATATTGCACATGACATTGGAATGCAGCCTGGTGAGGGTGGAGCACAACCTGCAGATGAAGGTCATGGTGTGCATCCCGGTATTGGATGTATTCATGTGCTATACAAAACATATTATGGATTAATACAATTAAACATCTTTAATTGCAATTGGTGTATTAATTAATGTAACCTTTCATGTTTCAACTTTAGAGCATGTAGAGCGTGATCAACATGTTGAGCATGATCATGCTAGAGAAGATCAGGAATATGATGTGGCCCCATAAGGTAAAAAGGACCACTCTAATGTTCTTTTAAACATATTTAATTGCAATTGGTGTATTAATTAATGTAATCCTTTTCGTGTTTCCAACTTTAGGCTTTTAATTCAACGGTTGAGTACGACGCTAGAGAAGATCGCAGAATACGATGTGGCCCCATCGTAAAAGTAACCACTCTAATGTTCTTTAAACATATTATTTAATTTCAATTGGTGTATTAATTAATGTAACCTTTCACGTTTCAACTACAGATCAGGATTTAGAGGGTGTTTAGCATGTTGAGCATGAGTCTATAAGAGAAGTTCAGGAACATGATGTGGACCCATCAGGTAAAGAGAACCACTCTAATGTTCTTTTAATTAATGAAATACTTGTAACAATAATAATAAAACATATCAATTTAGCATTTCTTTGTTATTGCAGCAGACCCCCCTTGTAGCGGCATCCATGTTGTGAGCACATGACTAGGCGTACATTAAGATCATGAGCAGAGGGAAGAACAACTAAAGGGGGGATAGATGATTTAGAAAATGATACTCCGCTTTATATTTTTTTAGATTTAAAAAATAAACAAAAAAAAAGTGATTGTAATCATACCATGACAACCATATTTTTGATAATATGTAAAAACTGAAAGAATGAATGTTATATGTTAATGAATGAATGCGAATATGTTAATGAATGAATGTTATATGTTAATAAATGAATGTTATATGTTATTAATGGATGAATGAATGATTAATGTTATATGACCGAGTATGGGGAATTGAGAGTGATGTGAGTGGGGGGGGAAGGGCCAAATGAGCTTCCACTGTCACGTGGTTGGCCTTGTTAAGTAGAGAATAATAAACTATTCTCAAAACAAAGAGAAGCTCAATAAGGTAATGCACTTTTCAATATAAGAAATGCATCATTTGAAGCATCAAACCAATATACAAAGATGAAAGAAAGTGCTAACTTTTCACCATGGTGGCAGAAAAATGATTCTTTATACCCTGAATACATGCTCTGCATCATAATTTGAAGTTGTTTCCATTCTAATGTTCTGAGGTTAGTTTGTTTGTATGGCTTTGTATGAATACCACATTGTGTTGTGTGGATTTGGTTTCAAAGCTCATTTTCTTTCTTATTTTTAGTGGTGATATATAATCCTCTAAGTAAAAAATTTGACTTTGTGCATAATAGGTTATGGAAAAATTGACAGCTCTAAAGGTTTATGGTAGCCCTACTGAGCGATGCATACGGATATTTCAGATCTTGTTGCTTTCGATTTATACACTCAACCATGAAATTTTGTACCATCTGCACGTATGCAAAAATTTCTCTACTTACATTCATTCTTGATCATAAATGTTCTAAATGATATTAATGCTTCAAACTTAAGACTCGTTTCATTGTTATAATGATCAAAATGTTATACTTTGCTATACATTCAACAATTATCTTGCCACCTACCCTTTTCTCTCTCCCCCATCCTTTTAAGAATTTTCTTTGTCATAAAAGATTCACATTTCTGTTTCATTTACACAAATTTATCTGAAGCTCTAGGAGTGAATAAAGATATGTAAAAGATGATGGATTATGTCTAAACAACAACTTTCCATCTTATAGCTAATTAAATCCTTAATATTTGAATAGTTTAGAGCTCGAATAATGCTTGTATATGCATGTGTAGCAATAAGGGAGCATTGATATTTTTCAGCATTGCATTAAGGAAATTGTTTTCTCTTATACCTACCCTCGGCTAGACATGGAGGTATATAATATTGGTTTCTGGGTTTTTTTCTCGTAGTGGCAAGTTAATTTCATAGAGGAAGACTAAAATCTTCTTAATGTCCTGTTAGGTGTGAAAGCATATGAATCACTTGCTGAAGGCACCATTTTGTATTCATAAAAAAACTGGTTTGTTCTTGGTTTATTTTTCTTGCATGTGTTTTTTTTAGGCTCTAGAGATGTAGCTCGACTCTTTCCTTTGCACTTTTCATCTATTTTGATGATTACAGTAGTTTTTCCTCATAATTTTTTATGTAGATCTATTTGTAACCTTATTTTCTACCAATAAATTTGCAAATTAGTCACATATTAAGGACCATTTCACTAACTTGTAATCATCCATTACTTCATATGTTGTAGGTTGTGTCTGTGTGCCAATAAATCTCGATGATTGCGAGAACTTTAATCCTACAAGTGTACCCACTCTTTCTCAAGTAAAAGTTTTACCTTATTTTATAGTACTTTAAATGGTTAATTGAAGGTGCTTCTTTAGATCTGAGATAGTTGAGCCCTGGATTAAAATATGGTATTAGATGGGTAGTATAATGATAAAACTGAGGTCCATTGAACACAAGCTCTATTCTCTTGACACTGCTCAACATTTTCCCTACACATTTTCTCTTCAATCCAAATATTTCTTAACTCCTTCCCTTGTTATCCCTTGGTTGTTCTCAAGTGTAATGCTTTTTCTATGCATCTTGTAGTCTGTATGTATGATCAATCATCTCTTATGAAGCATGGATAACCTTTCATGGAATTGTTGTTGTGATTAGACAATTGCCATTGTAAGAATAATCATTTAATTTGTATGGAAGTAAGTCTTTTTCATATTATTTGACTTGGTATTGTAAACTTGTCTTTGCAGGATTCTCTAGGGGGGAACAGTAGAATTGTGATGATAGGTAGAGTTGTACAACACCATAAATCATTTGGCATTATCAATATATTGCTTATAGAATACTCTATGCAAGTAAAATGGAATGTGCAATGACAATTGGTATTGAATTGAAATCTGAATATAAGTACATTACATAAGAAGATGGTATCTATTCTATGATTTAAAGAACCCAAAAATAAGAAAATTAATAGGTTCCATCTATTTACTTGCTCTTAGAAACTTGTTTAATCAGCGACACCCTCAGAATGTCTTGTTGATAACCAGCAGTGTTCAAAACTCCTAAAGAGGTCAGATCGGTGTGACATTGGATATGTCTCGCCAACAGAAGTCATCAACAAGACATGGACTATCGAAGTGAGTTTTCTATCCTATTCTAATGATTGATCTCTCACCGATGGGTTGGCTATGGTGGTCATCACCAAGATTCTTCGCGATGACATGGTGTAGGTCTATTTAAAACTCCTGAAGAGGTTAGATCGATGTGACATTGGATTTGTCTTGCCGATGGAAGTCATCAGCAAGACATGGATTATCAAAGTGAGTTTTCTATCCTATTTTGATGATTGATCTCTCATCGATGGGTCAACTACGGTGGTCATCACCAAAAGTCTCTACGATGACATGGTGTAGGTCTATTTAAAACTCTTGAAGAGGTTAGATTGGTGTGACAATGGATCTGTCTTGCCGACAAAATTCATTGGCAAGACATGGACTATCAAAGTGAGTTTTCTATCTTGTGCCAATGATTGATCTCTCACTGATGGGTTGGCTACGGTGTTCATCGCCAAGAGTCTCTGAAATGACATGGTGTAGGTCTATTTAAAACTCTTGAAGAGGTCAAATCAGTGTGACATTGGATCTGTCTTGCCGATGGAAGCCATCGACAAGACATGGACTATCAGAGTGTGTTTCCTATCCTGTTCTGATGATTGATCTCTCACCGATGGGTTGGCTTCGATGGTCATCGCCAAGAGTCTCCGCAATGACATGGTGTAGGTCTATTTAAAACTTTTGCAGAGGTCATATTGGTGTGACATTGGATCTATCTTGTCAACGGAAGTCATCGACAAGACATGGACTATCAGAGTGAGTTTTCTATACTATGCTGATGATTGATCTCTCGCCGATGGGTTGGCTTCAGTGGTCATTTCCAAGAGTCTCTACGATGGTACATTTCAACGAGTATTTTTTTTAAAAAAAATTGCATTGTTTCATCACAATTTTGACGAAGGAAATCAACGAATCACTGAAAAGGTCTGACGAAGTTGCTATAGCTGCAACAAATGCTTCATTGTAACTACTTGCCCATTTCATTGAAATGGTGAAAAACTTCTGGTGTTGTTTCGACACTTTGGAAGAGCCATTGCAATTGTGTTTTGGTTATAATTCATTGGTGGATACACAAAGTTGTCGTCAATATTCCAACAAACAACAGAGCCATTTTATGATGCCGACGACCGACAAATCTGGGCCTCTATTTCGACGTTTAATTCTTTGTCTAAATTTTGACAAAAAATTGGTGATGAAAATTATTTCATTAGTTTGTTGATTGTCTGACAAAGGTTTGTCGCAAGACCAACGAACATTTTTCAAAAAATGGAGTCAAATTCAGTAGTGTGTTAAGCGAAGAACAATTCTTGGATTGGGCATACATTATCAGTGACCGCCTGCATCAGTTGCTGACATTTTTTACCCTCAATAGGTTCTTCTATATGTCCCCGTACTTGATATATGCCATCACCAACACTAGACCATGGCCTGGATTAAGACCAAGTGATTTACCTCTAGAGAAAGTGCCTATTTATGATTATTTTGATAAGTTGTAGCTTCATAAGAGCTTTCAATAGTTCAGGAGAGTGACAGACACTTTCACTATGAGGATGGTCAGGGAGTTACAGGGATGTCCTACAATGCATTTATCACCTGAAGCAATGCAATTTGTTGACTTCTATGGCAGTCATTTCATTCAATTTCAAAGATTCTCTTATATAAGGGTTGGTGGATATGTTGGATTCCCTATCAAATTGCCCAAATACCTTGAGGATAAGTGGGTGATCATTGAATTAAGTAGGTAGTTGACTGATGTAAATAGATTGTGTCAAGGCGAGAAAAGAATTTTTTTTTTTTTTTAGACTGCAGGAATCGGGTAGCACGACCCCCTATAAACTGTAGTGCGCCTGGTAAACTTTTTAACGTGACCGGCGGCGCTGGTGCGACACGCCCTCCAGTACCACGGGACGGGGGGAGACTAGAACTCGTGACCAGTAGAGCCGCAACGAAATTACTTAGCCAACCGAGCTAGGGCCCCCGCCCAAGGCGAGAAAAGATTGACAGTTTGCTTTCCTTTTGATTTTGGCTCTTACAATTGTCAATCAATGTTTGATGCCCTAAATATTGAAAAGGAACTTTCTAAGTATAATATGCTTTCGTATGAGTAGAGTGTTCCTTTTGATTTAAAATATTATATTAAAAATAATCTAAAATTAAGCCCTAATTTTTATCACTAGCCTAGCCTTGAAGATTATTGAGTTGATTGTTTTGATGAATATGAAGTCAATAAAAGGAGCTGGATAATATTGACAGTGGAATAGATAATCATCTATCCTTTAAACTGGGATCTATAGGGCATTGTGGAAGATGGGTCTAACATGGTAGACCCAGTGTATACTGAGTTGATAGAAAACTGGCCTATCCCTACCATGGATTGGAGTGGTAGAGAGAAATAATCCATTGAGGTAAGAACAACCAATGTCTTGACTAGAACACGAGAGATGGTGACCAAGAAAAGAATGGAACAGCCTCGTCCCCACACTAGGTCTAAAGAGTCACGACCTGCTGAGTGAACTTCTCAAGCTTCTGCAAGCAGACAATTAGGTGGTGGTACTTCCCAATCATTACTATAGACACATAAAAATGGCCTAGACTGGCAAACCATATTTTTATGTCTTATCATATTTCGTCTATAGTCCAAATTCAACTATTAATTAAATAATTCATAGTTATTTAATTAATTCGTCTTTTATTCCTCTTGATTATTTAAATAAATAAATTTTATTTATTTATTTAAAAGCATCACTAATTATCTAATGTCTCATAATTAAATAAATTTCTTCATTTATTTAATTATCCTTGTCCATTATTTCCTCCTGATTATTTAAATAAATAAGTTTTATTTATGGAATGCGTCATTAATATCTCATGTCCTCTTATAATTAAATAAATTCTTTAATTTATTTAATTATCTTCTACCATCGCTTTTTCTGATTTTAAATAAAGATATTTATTTAAAATTGTCCACTTCCTATCTCTTGGCTTTTTCTAATTTAAATAAAATCATTTATTTAAATTATCCCACTTTCTAATTTTCCCACTTTTTAGTAAATGATTAAAGATTTTAATTATTTACTGTCACATGATTTTTCTTCCTTTTTGAGTTAAATTTATTTTTAATTCAAAATAATCTTTTTCCTTCAAAAAAATCAAATAACTTTTATTTGATTCCTGATTTTTCAAATCCACTTTTTAGTTCAACTCTTATCTTCTTGATTTTTCGAATCTCACAGATTATCTTCTTGATTTTCAAAAAAAAATATTTTTCTAATTAATTATTTCATTTATTCTCCACTGCCGATTCGAGTCTCTCAAATGACATCTCGACCAGTCGTTTAAGGATTTTTCCCTAACACTGATTAGGGATTATCAGATTAGATCTTGTCCTCTGATTTTAGGTCTCTGTCGAAAGTCGATCTCATCTGTCCATTCAAAATAGCATTTTCTATAAAAAACTATTTTGCTCACATTTTTGGACATGCACATAGATTACATTATTCTGACGCATTTATACTTAGATCTATTTTACATTTTGAGTCAATATTGTCATAGGCATAGATATAGGCATTTGTTTTATAAATCCTTCAAAGTTTGTGTAGGACTTAGGCTTTTATTTTCAGGTTGCTCGCACGTTGAATCTGAGGGCAACACGTCAACCAACAAGTTAGAAGGTGCTACAAAGATGAATCATGGAGGCTTTGGCAATTAAATGGTATAATCATTTTATTTATATTCGCTTTCATTGTACTTTGTAGTTTCTTTGGGTTTATGCTTACATGCTTTCAATTCATTTGATAAACTAATCCTAAATTTACTCGTAGATACATTTGGTGAACACGACGTGAATCTTACAATTTTTTTAGAGAAATTGGTTTGTTTTTTCTGTTTTGTAGGTTACAACCAAAAATTCATACGAAATCCTGTCATCTTCTTTTGAGCACAGAAAAATGGGCACATAGAATCTTTAAAAATGATTATTTGGGTTTTGTAGGCCTTGTTCTTATATTTCCGAAACTTCAAACGGTTTAAAATTTTGTTAAGTTTTGAGAAAGTTATGACTGTTTTAGTATTTGTTGTTTTTTTAATCTAGCTTTTAAAACCCGCGTTTTCTTTTACCTATAACATTTTTTTTGTGCAGAATCTTGGAAAAATATTTTCTAGGTTTCGAAGGTTTGATTTTCAGCATTCCATGGATTCAAACGATTTAAAATTTCGTTAAGTTTTGAGAAAGTTATCGCTATTTTAATTTGTTGTTGTCATTAAACTTTTCTTTACAGTTACTAATCTCCTATTTTTAGCATGTGGCACAGGTTGGAGGGAGTCTAAAAAAATTGTTTCTATAGAAACAAAAATTGAGTTTTTTCATTTCTTTAGGCATAATCAATTTTGTTTTCTTTCAACAACAAATTGCATTTACGCTCATGAGGATAAAATGAACCACAATTTGCATGTCACTCATTTGGTCTTAAAATGAACAAATTGCATTTACACTCATGAGGATAAAATGAACCACAATTTTCATGTCACTCATTTGGTCTTAAAATGAATAACAAATTGCATATTTCATTCATGTGGGTTAAAACGAACAACAAATCTACATGAATCACTCACCTAAAATTTACAATTACAACTTGCATTTTCATGTCATTGGGCTAAAATGAACACAAGCATGCATTGAAACTCATATGGTTAAAATGAACTTGCATTCTCACGACATGAGTTTAAAATTAACTTTGTTTTTCATATTTCAAATTAAAATTTTAAAAAGAACAAAGTGTCTTGTGTGTCCTCACATTATCATTTGGTAATCAAAATTTTGTCACCCTGATGCAATAATCAAAGTATCCTCTCCCCTTGCGCATTCATGCGATCCTAGGTGTAAGAGAAATGGTTATTGCCTCTAAAACTTGGGTATGTTCTGGTGGGAAAAAGTACTCACCCGAGGACGACTCAGACCGGTAGCACCCTGAACCCGAGGGACTTCCATCCAGTATACAAAAGTGGATTCTTGGGGAAAACCCAAGAATCACGCGTATGGTTCCGACGAGATGGATCTGAAAGGGAACTCTCACCGCATGGATCATGCCTTACGAACAAAATGCCCGTACTAAACACCTATTGTTTTAGAGGCCAACAATTTTTCAGTCATTGCTTGGTATAGTGCAAGGTACAGTATCATGCCTGAAGACACTCACTACTAATCCCCTTTAGTAGAGATAGTAGTTATTGGGAAGTCACTACCCAAGAATTCAAAGTTGGTGTGCTCGAATGATGTTAATGAGCCGTGGAGGGGAGCCAATGCCACCAAAATTCTAAGCTATTCGCTCTCAAGAAGGAAAGGTGTTTAGCACCAATTCGGGGTATATCGATGGGCTATATCAAGTATACAAACCCTTGGCCTATTGGCCTATTAGGATCGTGCTTGTCTCAAATGTGTTTGTAGACACCAAAATATCATGCTTGCCAAGTGTTTGTTGGTTACTCAAACAAAACAAACACTCTAACATCTCAGAATAGACAGTCAAACTTTCAACAGTTCAGATTTTTAACTACAACAGTAGAAAATTGACTTTTTAACATCCTGAGATGCATCTGTCAAATTGCATTCACTCTGTCGCACCGCATTCGCCAGACTTCGCAACACATCTGCTTTGACAAATCATATTTGATGCTTCAAACACTACAATCGACCTTTTGCAACGCATCTGTCACATCTTGAGACACATCTGTTTGTCATAATAAAATCCCTATTAGAACCCGAGCCTAGACAATCTGACTCTTGCAACACATTTGCATTCTCGAAACAAAATTGATACTTTAAACAACACATCTGACAAATTGCAACGCAATTGACACCTGAAATGCCTCAATTTCTTGTGACCTTAGTAAACATTCTCACTATCAAAAAACCTAAGGCTAAACAATTGCAAACATATTCCAGACATCTTTGTCTACAGTCTTTGTCAACAACCAGGTCATCCAGCATTGCACCTTAGAGTTCCCTTGGCCCTTGCATTCAAAATTTTGCACTTTAGTCATTTGTCATTCATTTTGGTCATCATTATCACTTTGCATTTAACAAAATCATGACTTCCACCACCTGGTCTTCCCTTCAAAAAAATATTGATAGGCTTGCTAGTAAAGTTGAATACCAGTTACTCTGTAGAGGTCAATACCAACAAGCCATCGACTTTAAGAGACAATTCCTCCAAACTAAAAATCAATGTCTTTCGTACCAACAATCCATGAGTCCTAGTCCTCCGTCCGTCTACCCTCACTACCAAAAGTTACTTAACACCATCCATGGCATTAGTCCACAACAAACATCCATTAATCACCCTTATCCTAACTTTGACAAGGGAAACCAACTGTCCACTAGTCCATTTCAAGTCTCTATGTCATATGCTAGTCCTTCACCTATTAATCCCATCCAAGTCTACATGCCTTATCAACCATCTACCAACTCATGTCACGTCCCCACATCATACCATATTGATCTGGTCCAAGTCTCCATGTCCCATTTTAGTCAACCTTACACCAATCTAGTCCAAGTCTCCATGTCATATCCTATGTCGTCACCAACTAGTCCAATACAAGTCTCCATTCCCTATCCTAGTCCTTCACATACTAGTCCCGTCCAAGTCTCCATGTCCTATCCTAGTCCCTCACATACTAGTCCAGTCCAAGTCCCCATGTCTTATCCTAGTCCTTCATCCATTAATCCTTTTGAAGTCACTACCTCACAAGCCACGTTTAATCATAAAAATTATATCATAGTCCAAAGTCAAATCCCATTGTCTAAACTTGAGGATACATGTCAAAATGAAAGCCCAAAGCATGACATTATAACGTCACCCTCATGTCAAGAACAAGGTAGTCCATCCCATGATGTTATCTTTCAGTCCATCCAAGAAGTCCTTCGAGACAATCATGACATCCAAAATACACCTATCCTTAACAATAATTCTATTTTCGATTATATCATCCATGGCAACCCCATCTTTGACCAAGACCCTACCATTGACCAAGAATTCCAAATCCATGACAACCCCATCTTTGACCAAGACCCTACCATTGACCAAGAAATCCAAAACGATCCACTCCTTGACCTTTACACCATTTATGATCAAACACTTGACGACCCTATTCAGACCCCAACTATCGACACTTTCCAAGATGATACACTTGCCTCCATTGGACCCATAGATGATCTTCCTCCAGAAAAAGATTCTTCCACTATGGACGTATTTGCAAATGATGAAGCTATAGCTAACTTCATGGGACTATATGATAATGACCATCAAGACAATTTTGACATTGACTTGGAATCACCAATAGAATCAACTGAACCTGACATGTCACAAGATTAGACCAAAGATATCAGTCATAAATATGTCCAACATGACAATAAAGCTAAGACACTTTATCAACTAGGGTCATCTTTCTTTATCAGAGCAGGCTTTCTCACAGATGAGAACATTACAAGTGACAGTGTCCACATATACCATGATGGGTTAGCATCTTGCTTTCAAAACAAAAAATACCCCATCACAAATAGAATCTGTCAAAGCATGCATTATCAAAGAAAAGGACTAGGCATACATGAGCAAGGCATTCAAGAACCAATACAGCTTCAGGAAAATTATAGACATCAAGGTCTTGGCTATTCCTCAGACAATAAATCTAATGATGTTAGTGGTACCTCCTCGATATTGGGGGCAACCTTGTCAAATACAAACATCAAAATAAAGTCCATGAGAAATCCTTGTCATAAGGTTGTTGCCATCACCCCTTCCACCCACACCATAAACCGTCATTCTCAACATCTTAAACCTTCCCTTTGGAACCAACAAAGACAAAAGTCATACAAATCAAAAGATCAAAATCAAAAGTCAAAGGCCATTAAATCAAATAAAAAGACAAGTGGACAAATGAAATTAAATTAGATCACAAAGACAAGTGGATCAAACAAAGACAATATTCCAAATACAAAAGTTAATCAATATGTGGAGCCAGAAGACAAGAGGACTCCCACATATAATAAATGTCCACCTCCTTCAAAATGGCCATCAAACAAGGCATCTAAAAGTGTTGGTTCCAAACGCCATCCCTCCAAAATTTGTCATCCACCATACCAAGTTTGGAAAATAAAAAGTGATTCATCCAAACGTCCAAACAACCTTTCCATGTCTACCATCATTTGTTATAATCCTACATCTCGTCTAAAGTCCAAAAATCCCACGTCACACATCTATCCCATTTTGGCAGTAACTCTTTACCGTAAGGACTCTCATGGCACTCTATCGCAATGTGTGTATTCTAATAAGGCCAACTCTAGTATTAGAAAGGATCATAATGACATCGATTAGTTGTATGCAAGCACTATGATCCTGACAAGACAACTCCTTCAGCAAGGTCATTATTGGCATATCATGGCACCAGTCTCTACATCAGCACCGTCAATAGCTTCAGAATAGTCAGTGGTTATCTAAAGCATCTAGGCTATCCACAAAATCAAAAATACAAAAAAAATTGAAAAATGTAAAACATCGTCACCTTGATGAAAACCTAGCAAACAGGCGTCTTGGTGACACCAAAAAAATAAAAAATTCAATAAAATAGTAAACAGAAAAATTTCATCCAATGGTGAAAACCTGGCAAACAGGTGCCCTGGATAAGTACCATGATGAAAACCTAGCAAACATGCATCATGTGTAAAATAAATCATCTATGTGGACTCTTACACTTGGGGGCAAGTCGTCTCATATCCTAGGCCTTCCTCTTGACATTGGCATCTAACCATTTAATCCATATCATTCCCACCTATCTTGGTCTTGACATAAAACTGACACACATAAATCATGCTTTGGGAAAACTTTTGACATGCCTATCCTTTGGTCATACATTATCTATGAAATTTCATTTCATTGATGACCTAACCTCATTATCCTTATGTGACATAGTCCTTGAAAATCATATGACAATTCCTTTAGTCTCATGTCCCCCATCCTTTACCAAGACCACCTCTCACCCTTTCATGTAGGTCACCTATCTTGGTTTTCTCTTGTCAAATGGTCTAAGGATACTCCAACATCCCATCTAGTCCTAACCAAGTCATTCCAAATGCATTGAGCACATCATACAACACATTACTTGACTTTGTTCCTGGCTTGGCTACAAACCTCGATACTTTTGTCACATTATTGTCGTCCTCACATTATTTCAGGATGAGTCCTTCCCATGTCAAACAACATTTTCATCACTTGTCAATTGGTATTCAACTTCACTAGGGGCACAATCAAGTTTTTCCTTGGATTCTCATGTGTAGGCATCAGTCACATGTATTTGTCATTATCATCATAAAAATTCGTAAAAAAGACAAAAACATTGTAAAAAGTCCTAAAAAAAAAAAAAAAGACCAAAAACATTGCAAAATGTCCTAAAAAAAGACCAAAAACATCACAAAACATCCTGAAGAAAGACCTAAAAATTGAAAAATATCTTGAAGAAAAACCACAACAAACATCAAACTCCTCGAAAACAAAAAAATAGAGTCATTCCTTGTCAAGTCAATTAATCAGTCTTTGTCATTTGTCCAAACTACGTTGTCTCTGCGCATTTGCTATGTAGGCAAGACTCATTTTTGAGTCCTCAAGACATTAGGTCAGTCCCTTTAGGTTTGTCAAAATAAAATCATGGCACAATCTTTGGTCATCAAGACAAAGTCATTGGTCATGTCGAACTACGAGGTCTTTGAGTGTATGATGTAGGCAAGGCCATCTGTTGATGAGCCCCCGAGGCCGCGCTAGGTTAGTCCATTAGGGTTCATGGCATCACACTAGCACACACGTCAAAATGTCTTCAAGACAAAGTAAATCATTCCCAAATGGATAAACTCCTAAAAAAAAATTATAGCGATTATTTATTCTAGTATGACAATCTCATCAGCATGTCAATCATATCATCATGACAATATCAACATATGGTCAACACAAGTCAAACTAAGTCAAAACAAGTCAACTCTTGGTTAGCCTTCAGATGTGTCCTTCTGAAAGATAACCCCTATCATTCATGCCTTAGGATGTGTCCTTCTTAAGCATCGTCACTGCCATTTGACATTTTGAGGGATCCTCTTGACATCTAAGGATCACTCCTCTTGACATCAGTATTTTTCAGATGTGTCCTTCTGAAGAACCAACTCTGTCATTTATGCCTTAGGATGTGTCCTTCCTAGGCATCGTCATCATTTTGAGGGACCCCTCTTGACATTTAGGGATCAATCCTCTCGACGTCAACATTATTCAGGATGTGTCCTTCCTGAATTTGACAATTTTTGACATTTGTCATCTTGGTATCATCAAAACTTTGACACTTTGGCATCTCATCATCATCAAACCTAACATCTTGACATCAGAACAATGTATATCCAGATGCACTTGGCAAACACTTGGCACTTGTCTTTTGGATTTTTATCATGTTATTAGCTTTTCAGTGAGATCGCAATAACATGATTTAGAGAAGCAGCGACATATCATGATGATTGACATGCATGATTACTAGTTTCTCGACGAGGTCCTGATTCTGGGATTTAGAAAAACAACGACATATCATGATAATGGTTTTATTTTTGTATTTTAGCAATCATGCTGCTAGTTTCTCAAGGATGTTCTGGGAACATGATTTAGAGAAGCAACAATGTTTCATGAATTGTCCTTTTGGTCTTTTTCTACTTGTGGTTGATTATGAGAAAAGACTAGGGCAATCACACTCTTAGTTTGAGTCATGATCATCCTTGTTTGTGACTGCTTGTCTTATGTGATGGTATGACTTTTCACACCTTGATTTATGTCATATCACGATGTTTGTTGGCCATTACAACAATCTGCCCAATGATGATTAAGAGCAATAAATATTAAAGTCCTACGGTAAGGTTTTGAAGGATTTGGTCTAGGAACTAACATGCATCTTCTTTAGTCTTGTCATCTTCTCTCACCCATCTCATATAGGCATTGCATCCATATCATCATCCATATCTTTTGCACTAACATTTCTTTGTGTCTTCATATTCTAGTCAATTTTGAGAGCACACCTCTATTCTTGGAACCCGTTTGTCCTCTCGAGGGGGCATACCGCTACCACCCTTGTCATTCTTCCTTATCCTATTTTGCACTGGGGCATATTTTTGACTTATTTTCTTTGTCACAATGCAACATGCTACATTATGACAAAGAGGGGAAAAATGTAGACACATAAAAATGGCCTAGACTGGCGAACCATATTTTTTATGTCTTATCATATTTTATCTATAGTCCAAATTCAACTATTAATTAAATAATTCATAGTTATTTAATTAATTCATGTCTTTTATTCCTCTTGATTATTTAAATAAATAAATTTTATATATTTATTTAAAAGCATCACTAATTATCTAATGTCTCATAATTAAATAAATTTCTTCATTTATTTAATTATCCTTGTCCATTATTCCCTCCTGATTATTTAAATAAATAAGTTTTATTTATTGAATGCGTCATTAATATCTCATGACCTCTTATAATTAAATAAATTCTTTAATTTATTTAATTATCTTCCACCATCGCTTTTTTTTATTTTAAATAAAGATATTTATTTAAAATTGTCCACTTCCTATCTCTTGGCTTTTTCTAATTTAAATAAAATCATTTATTTAAATTATCCCACTTTCTAATTTTCCCACTTTTTAGTAAATGATTAAAGATTTTAATTATTTACTGTCATATGATTTTTCTTCCTTTTTGAGTTAAATTTATTTTTAATTCAAAATAATCTTTTTCCTTCAAAAAAATGAAATAACTTTTATTTGATTCCTGATTTTTCAAATCCACTTTTTAGTTCAACTCTTATCTTCTTGATTTTCAAAAATATTTATTTTTCTAATTAACTATTTCATTTATTTTCCACCGCCGATTCGATTCTCTCAAATGACATCTCGACCACTCGTTTAAGGATTTTTCCCTAACCCTGATTAGGGATTATCATATTAGATCTTGTCCTCTGATTTTAGGTCTCTATTGAAAGTTGATCTTGTCCGTCCATTCAAAATGACATTTTCTATAAAAAGCTATTTTGCTCACATTTTTGGACACACACATAGATTTCATTATTCTGACGCATTTATACTTAGATCTATTTTACATTTTGAGTCAATATTGTCATAGGCATAGATATAGGCATTTGTTTTATAAATCCTTCAAAGCTTGTGTAGGACTTAGGCTTTTATTTTTAGATTGCTCGCACATTGAATCTGAGGGCAACACGTCAACCAACAAGTTAGAAGTTTCTACGAAGATGAATCATGGAGGCTTCGATGATTAACTGCTATAATCATTTTATTTATATTCGCTTTCATTGTACTTTGTAGTTTCTTTGGGTTTATGCTTACATGCTTTCAATTCATTTGATAAAATAGTCCTAAATTTACCCATAGATACAATTACCATTAGGGGCTCAAGGAGATGGTGGTGAAGATCCACCAGATAAGAATGTGTTTTCAAAAACTTGTGGGGAAGATATCTTTAACCTACCTATTCTAGAAAAAGAGAATGAAGGAGATGAGGAAGAGGAGTGCTTGGAAACCCTAAATATCAATTCCTGTCCCTCTTAGGATGAATCACCTATTAGAGAAGTAGGTACATCTCAGAAGCCACAAGCATTTGCATCTATAGAGAACACCCCTCCAGTTACTAGGAAATTATTCAAATCTCCAAGCTTTAAGACAACCAAGGTCTTAGTGACTCCAACCTGGTTGGAAGACTCTTTGTCAAGGAAAAGAAAGGATATACAACCTAGTTTACCTAAGCTAGATATGGTGGGACAATTGTTACAGAGGACTTCAACCCAAAAATTGAAAAAGTTAAATACTACTGCTAGATTGATAGATGATATGAAATCAGGAAGCCTCCAAATAGAGATTGCACACCCTTCAGCACAACAAGATGTTACTTAGGCAACATCAAGTGATTTTGAGGTGAACAGAATAGACCTTGGCCCTCCTACTAGAGATCGAGAGGTTCAAATTTTTCAAGTGTCTACAACCAAAATGGTTGAAAGATCAAAAAAGGATAAAGAAACTAAGAATGAATTAAAGGTCCAAGTTCAAGACTTTACTTAATGTCTAAGGTCTATCTTTGAGCTTGTTTTGCAACCCCTTTCTCAAGTTGATTACTTTGTAGATTCTCTAACTGTAGTTGGGAAGGAGGCCACGATTAAAATTAAAAGTTCCCAAACCTTGAGTAAGGCTGTAGATTATTGGAGTGAATCTCTGATTAAAAAGGAAATCTTTTTCATTTCTGAATCCATAAAATGCTTCCAAGAAACAAATGCTTTGAAGACCACTATGGGGGATGAAATCACTATGATTGAAAAGGAGGAGAAGCTATGGAACAACTATCAGAATGAACTGAAGTTGATGTTAAACTTGGATATGGAGAAGTTGGTTGTAGAATAGATTATACCTAATGCTTTAGACACCCATTACTTGGCGTGGAACAAAGGGGTGGAGTGGAAGTTGCAGACTACTAAACAGAGTCTACATAAGCTTAAGGAAATCATTGATGAGTGTACTACTATTTCAAAAGAAGCACTGGGCACCTTAGTGGCTCTTGGATTAATCCAAGATAAAGGTGAGATTAGGAATGACATGGACACCAAGAGTCTAATAGACGGTTTCCAAAAAATGGTTAAGGAAATGATTGATTCATCCTCACTCAATGTTGAGCACCTATAAAAGCTTAGCGAATTACATTTGGTCACATCCCAAGCAATTGATCTCATGAAGGTTTGTGAATTCTGCATGGAGACAACTAAGGATAATCATCTGATGTGGAAGGTGAGGATGACAAATGTGGCTATCCCTCAGCATAAGGAGTTGTTAAACATCCTTAAAGCTTTCCAGACTTGGTGGAAGAAACCCTTGGTGAACCCAGAAGTTGGAAACGAAGTGACACCATCATGATGAATCAACTTCCTTTCTTTTATTTGTCTTTTCATTTTGATCGGCTGTGGACAAGAGAAAGGGGTAGTTACTCATCTACCTATTTAATTGTATCTATTTTCATATGCCCACTCTCTAAAAACTTTGAAACTACTCAATACTATATTTTGTTGTGAATGAAATTATTGTTTGTCTTTGTGCGTTCACTTTTATGAAGTGAATCTGGGTTCTTAAATCTTTGTGTTTGAGAACATCTTAATGCAATAACTTATCTTTGTGTGAGTGATGTAGTTTTCTTCATAATTAATTTCATTTCTTAGATGGCATTGGGTGTATATTTCATTCTTGAATAGTTTAGCTGAAATTGGTCCTTACACCAATTATTCTTGCTTTCCAAATCTTGCATCTGATATTTAAGAATTTTCCTACTATTGGGTTTTCCTTTACTGCTTTCTGGTTAAAAGCATACATGATGTTTGATTTTTGCATTTAAATTCATTGAAAATATTGTGAGGGAGTTGTACCTTGACAAAATTTAAAGGATATTTATCTTTGTTTAAAGGTTCAATACTCAAAGTTGTTTGGTTTATTTTGACACCTTTCAGACATGGATTGTGATATCTCAAGGTGGTTGATTTGTTAACTAGTATATTTTTGGCAACTCTACTGGGGAGAGACTTGTCAAGTTCCGATTGTCTTGTCTGGGAATACTCCTCAGATAATTCAATTAACCCTGGATTCTCATAGATTTACTAGAGGGGAAAGAAGTAGGGGAGTTTCTAATCCTATTTTTGAAACCCTAGAAATAATTTTTTTTCCTATATCATTCCCTCTAGGCAAAGGGTTAGGGCTAGAAGAAGACCTACCTCACCTACTAGAACACCTAAAAATCACTCTATCTCCCAAGCCCTTATTTTACACAAGATTGTTTTAGAAGAAGACCTACCTCACCTACTAGAACACCTACAAATCACTCTATCTCCCAAGCTCTTATTTTACACAAGATTGTTTTACTAGTCGTAATTAATTTTCCCCTTAATATGGCTCATCAACAACCCCAATAGACCATCCCTTGGGGCACTGTTATTGGTCCTTTGCAGCTAGGAAATAACTTGCATGATTTACCCAAGGGTTCTCATAAGAACTTGCCTTAGTTTCAAGATGGAAAGATTTCACCTAAAGAACACATTGATGCCTTCTTCATTGCATGTGATGTGCTTGCATTACAAGAAGAGGATGTAGTAGTCAGATTGTTCGGAGAGTCCTTAGCTAATGCAACAACATAATGGTTTTATTAAATGTCTCATGGATGTATTACTAATTGGGCCACTATGCGTAGTAAGTTTGAAGCAAGATTCAAAAGCACAAATGATGACCTAACTCTGATAGCACAAGTCACTCGGATGAAGAAAGAGGTGAATGAGTCTATGAGAGACTTTGTGGCCAAGTTTAATAGGATAGTAAATTGAATTACGGTTGCTACGAGACCCTCTGCAAAAATGAAAGAAAGTTTCTTCATCAATGCACAACACCCTAATATTGGTCTTCTCTTAAAGAGGCAACCATTGAATACTATAGAAGCTACACAGGCATTGGTTGTTGAACTAGAGGGTGATTTTATTTCTATTGGAAAATGGAGAAAAGAATTGCATATGAAAAAATCACTTCTAGCTACTACTTCCTCTGATCCTATGATCCAAAGATTGGCTAATGACATAATTTCTCTCAAAAGGTAGATGTCGAAAGGTAACCAACCTTATCAAGATATTCCTAGGAGGACAAATTTTCAGCCAGGAAATAAGGTACTGCCTTTTCCTCCAACTCAACAGAGGCTAGAAATTGAAGCTCTTCCTCCTGACAATAAAAAGAACATGTGTGTCTTTCACCTCACATCTAATCATGATGGTACTTACTTCCCCAAAATGAATAGGTTTATGCAATTGACCACTACCAAAGAAGTTATTGAAGAAGTCACAAAAGAAGGTACTTCATCAAATCAATATGGTGACGCTACAAATGGATACTTAGAATTTGAACATGATGATGATAGAGGAGGAGATGTTTACATCACTTTGGATGATGCTACTTGCACTGCTTTTACTTGAAGCCATCAACACCACAATAAAAAAAGGTATTCCAAATTCCCCTAAGGTTTTACTTACAAAAGCTAGTGCAACTTCCAAGGCTGAAAATGTTTCACAAAGTGTGGTTAATAGCTCTTCTAAAAATACTAGTGTACCATCCCTAGAAGGTCAAGCAAGGGCTTTTGATATCATGGAATTTTGTAAGACTATTAAAGTGCAAATTTCATAGGCTAAATATTTGCAGATGAATCCTAAGGAATTAGATAGGTTGATTGAATATGTTAGGTTAGGACCTTCTGAATCACATGCAGGCCTAGATGAAGCAATGATAAAACCCCAAGATTCAGCCAATAATGCTCTCTCCATCAACCTCTAATGCAAAACCTTACCCTTTTTATGTATCATTATTTGTAAATGGGTTTAGAGTCAATAATTGCGTCATTGACTCAAGAGCTTCTGATAATGTCATTCCCGCACAAATTACTAAAGCCTTAGGGTTAGAAATGACTAAGAAATTTGGAAAATTCTATTCAATGGACTCCAAGCAGGTTCCCTTACTTGGACAAATTAAAGATGCTCAAGTTGCACTTGCGGTTTATCCAAACAAGCAACTCAAACTCACCATATTGGTCGCAAATATACTTGCTAGTTATGGTATGCTTCTGAGCAGAAATTTTTGTAAGGACTTGGGAGGAGACATACAATTGGATTGGTCATATGCCATATACCTATCAGAAAGGAGAATGTGCACCTTGAGCTTGAGTTAAAAGCAAAGATAATTGTGCTTAAGTTTGAAGATCCCAAAGCATAGATCTTGTATGAAGAAAATGACTTCAAAAACTATGTGCTCTTCTTAGGAGAAGAAAAAGAGGATGATGTACATATTCCAGATAAAAAACCCAAGCTTTGGACAATGGAGTTTGATGGAAGCTATTCCCATACTGGGTCAGGAGTAGGGGTCATTCTTATTTCTCCTTTTGGTGAAAATTTTCCTTTTGCTTATAAGCTAGAATTTGAGAATAAAAACAATACTGCTGAATATGAAGCCCTTTTGTTAGGATTAATCAAAGCCAAGGGGATGGGAATAAAGATTCTTAAGGTTTTGGGAGATTTAGAACTAATTGTTAAATAGGTATGGAATGTTTTCAGTGTCAAGAATGAAAGGTTGATGCATTATCGAAATCAAGTCTGGACTGCCATTGAAAGTTTCGATGCCTTTTCAATAGAAGCAATTACCAAGGAATTTAACACAAAGGCTGAATCACTAGTAGTATCGGCTTTCTTGCTTCTCCCTCACCCATAATTTAAAGATAATTCCTACAAGATTGAGTTGATTTATCAACATAGCATTATTGACAATGTTAATCACTAGTAGGTCTTTGAAGATGACAAACAAATTCAGGCCTTCTTAGAAAATGCCGAGGATTTTGCTCAAGTCTTTTTTGAAGGAAGTGATAATAAATTTAATATTTTTGTCCTAGTAGTATGGGTGGCCTCTAAGATGAAATAATTTAGTTGAAGGGGAATAGAATACCGAAAGGGCTGGTTTCTCTTGAGGACTTATTTGACCGCCTCGATAGCTCTATAAAATGGAAAATGAGTGATTTCATTGGACACTGATGAATTTGAAGAAGTTAATATTGGGGCCCTAATACCCCTAAGATGATTTAAATTGGAAAATGCTGCTCTCTAGAGGAGAAAGAAAAATTGATAGCCTTACTAATTAAGTATAAAGAGGTTTTTTCTTGGTGTTATGATGACTTGAAAAACTTCATGGATGCGAAGTATTAGCACCACGTACCACTTAAAGAAGGGAAGGATGCCTTCAAATAGAAGCAGAGGAATTATAATCCCAAGGTAATTGATATGATCTTTAAAGAGATTGATAAGATGTTGAAAGCAAGGATCATTTATCCCATACATCATTCTACTTGGATAGTGAACATTGTACCAATTCGCAAGAAAAATGGAGAAATTTGGATATGTGTTGATTTTAGGAACCTTAATCAAGCATCATTAAAGGATAACTATCATCTTCCTAACATGGACCATATCTTGCAAGTAGTGGCTGGTTTGGAAATGATGTCCACGTTGGATGGCTTCTCTGGTTACAATCAGATCAATGTAGTAGAAGAAGATCAACACAAAATGACATTCACCACACCCTGGGGAACCTTCGCTTATAATTAGATGCCATTTGGACTCATTAATTTAGGAGAAAATTTTCAGTGGGCTATGGATTTGTCTTTTGGTGACCTCCGAAACAAGATTATATTTATCTATCTTGATGATTTAACAATGTTCTCTAAGAAAAGAATAGACCACTTGCAAGATCTGGAACGAGTTCTACAAAGATGTAAGGAACATGGTATCTCTCTTAACCCCAAGAAGTATATTTTTTCTGTCACTAAGGGTAAAATTTTGGGTCACATTGTGTCAAAGGAGGGTATTAGAATAGATCCAGATAAAGTAAAGGCTATCTTACAATTGAGCCTTCCTTCAAATCGGACTGGTGTGAAGTCTTTTTTTCGGCTAGGTAAATTTCTTGAGGAAATTTGTTCCATATTTTTCTAAAATCACTAAGCACATTGTGGACATGGTGAAGGAAAAATAGATTTTTAAGTGGAATAAGGCCAAGAATCAAGCCTTTGAAAACATCAAGGAAGCAATTGCTCGAGCTCCTATCTAGGTCAGTCTTTATTTGAAGAGAGACTTCATCATATATTGCTATGCTTCTAAACATACTACATTTTCCATACTGTTACAAGAAAATGGGGATAAAATTTAGGCACCAATTTCCTTTATGATCAAAACATTAAAGAAGCACAAGCTAAATTATTCTCAAATTAAGAAAAACATGTTTATAGTAGTCAGGGAAATTAAGCAATTCTACTTATATATCCTTCACTCACACTCAGTGGTATATGTGCTAGAGCCTATTGTTAAGAGCATATTGACTAAACAGGACATTGATTACAATAGGAGAGGTAGTTGGATAGAAAAGGTGCAAGAGTATGACTTAGACCTGAAGCCTACAAAGCTAGTCAGAGGAAGAGGAATCTGTAAATTGATGGCGGAAAGTCTGAAGGAAGAAGAAGATGATGATGAGGATCTACCATTAGTTTTGACTATCAGTTTACAAGATGAATGGTATTCTGATATAGCCTACTTTCTTACTTATGGACAATGCCCCAACCACCTCTCAGGTAAGTAAAAAAATAAATTTAAAATTAAAAGCAAATAAGTATGTTATATGGGGTGATACCTCATACAAATGTGGCATAGATGGGACATTCTTGAAGTGTGTGGATAAAGCTCAACAAGAATGATTGCTTACTATTTTCCACAATGAGGCTTGTGGTGGTCATTTCTCTTCCACCATGACTACTTTCAAAATTATAAGGCATGGTTATTACTGGTCTGGGATGTTCAAAGACGCTTATTATTAGGTGGCTAGGTGCGAAAAGTGCAAGTTGTTTGTAGGAAGACCTCAGTTAGCATACTTACCACTTAAGCCCGTAGTTATCGATGGACCATTTTAGCAATGGGGTCTCAATTTCATAGGCCCAATTAGCCCACAGTCCATTGGAGGCCATACTCACATCATCACAGCCACTGATTACTTCACCAAGAGGGTGGAAGCGATCCCAGTCAAAAGAACCACTTCTGAAGTAGTTTGTAATTTTATTAAAGAAAATATTCTAGTTAGGTATGGGGTTCCACATAAGCTAGTAGCTAACAATGCAACCAGTTTTTCCTCTAATAAGATTTTTATTTTCTAATATGATTATGGAATCTCCCTATCTCATTCAATTGATTATTATCCTCAAGGGAATGGTCAGGAAAACTCCAACAACAAGAATTTGATAAGCATTATCAAGAAACAGGTCAATTAAAACTAGAAAGATTGGCACAAAAGACTATATGAAGCTCTATGGGAAGATCAAAAAAATCCTAAGAGGGCTATTAGAATGACTCCTTTCAAGCTGGTACAAGGGGTAGAAAGTTTGCTTCCTCCTTCACTGGAATTTTCAATTTGTAAAATACAAACTACTATTAAGGAGGTTGAATTTAGTGATGCCTTGGAGAGAAGGATTTTATATTTGAATAAGATTCAGGAATAGCGGGAAGAGATGGTCAATAAGATAACCATACATCGATCAAATTTCAAGAGAATTTTTGACAGAAAATCCAGACCAAGAAAATTTATGGCTGGAGACTAAGTTTTGCTATGGGACAAGCACAAAGATCCCAAAGGTTCCCATAAGAAGTTTGACTCACTCTAGATAGGGCCTTTTAAAATCACTCATGAGTATGGGCCCAATAATTTTCATCTCGCATATCTAGATGGGGCCCCCTTTCCTATTCCTTATAATGGGAAAGATCTTAAACTCTACCAACTTTGATCACGTTATGGTCCCCTTTGTACATAGTTAGTTTAGGGTTTTGGTTTTGTGTTGGTTTTTTTTGGTTTGTTTCTTGAGTGTTAGAGAATGTATTTCCACTTTACTCAACTCTATTGCCCAATGGGTAAAGCACAAATCATACTAATTTGGGTCTGGGTTCATTACTTCATCCTGGTTAGTCTCCATCCCTAGTCAGAGCCATAGTTACCCTATAATATTTCCTTCATAAAAGTCATCCACAAACTTATGAGTGGCTTAGTCCTACTTAGGCGGTATTTTATGCAATTGTTCAAACCTAGGCAGTGTTTTGTATAGTTCACTGAAACCCCCACCTTGCCACTTGAGCTTGTCTTATATCACTTTCCTATGTTCTCTACCCGAGTGGTGTTTTGTGTAGTTTGTCAAACTTTCTTTTACTACTCATATGATGATTAATATTTGAGTGTCATCTCGACATGTTATTCAAAATTAGGCACACTTTTTTTTAGTTTGTTGAACTCTTTTGATTACCACTCACAGACGTTTGATCTCAAATTTTTGAAAGATGGTTATATTGAAAATGATGAAGCGACAACTACCACGTGTCATGGAGTAATTTATTATATTAAATGCTCATCTACTCCCATGTTTTTCTGTGAAGATTTAATATAGTTTAAATTACTACCACAAACATTCTCCTAGTGACAAGGTTTTTGAGAACGAGTTGGGCGAGGCGTAGAATTTCAACTACGGATTCACCATTGAAGGTATTTATAGTACCTACTTGTTTCAACTTACTTTCCTAGAATATTTTTGCCTGTATTTCAGAAGGTTATCTTTTGTTGAGCTATAAACTCTTATTCATGGTGAGGGTTAAATATGTGAGTTATGAATATGTGTAGATTAACCTACAAGGGCCCAGAAATTGGAGATACCCATCTAGGGCCTATGATTTTAGATGAAATAAGAAGCACATTCAGTAAACCAAATCCACCACCCATCACAAAATGTATAATTGATAGTGGGTTGGTTGATGTTGCTACATTTCCTTTAGTAGTGCAATTCCCCAAACTCATCTTAGAATGCATTAGGAATTACAATTCATAGACATGAGAGGCTAGGATAGAAGATAACCATCTAGTTATAAAAATCCAAAGGTCCACCTTCATGTCTTGCCTAAAAATCCCATAAAAGGATGACTATTCACCTATGAATATGACAAACTCTCAAATTGAATTTTCTGCAAAGAAAGGGGTTTACAGGAATGAAATAGAAAAGAATTGGTTAGCCAAGCCTAAGAGGGGTAAGTCCCAATTGACCTGTAAACTGCACAAAACCCATTTTGAGGAAGAAGTGGTTGACATTGTGGTGTTACTACATAGGGTAAGCGGAAATGAAGATGTTCATGGATTTGAGGAATGGATGTATTTCTTCATCCAGATTATGTTAAGTGGAGAACAATTCCTGGATTGGGAAGAAATTATCAGTGACTGCTTGCATGAGTTGATGACATTTTTTACCCTCAACAAGTTCTTCTATGTGTCCCCATACTTGATATATGCCATCGCCAACATTAGACCATGGCCTGGATTAAGACCAAGCTATTTACCTCTAGAGAAAGTGCCTATTTATGATTATTTTGATAAGCTATAGCTTCATAAGAGCTTTCAGTATTTTAAGAGAGTGACTGACACTTTCACTATGAGGATGGTCAAGGAGTTACAGGGACATCCTACAATGCATTTATCACCCAAAGTAATGTAATTCGTGGACTTCTATGGCAGTCATTTCATTCAATTTCAAAGACTCTCTTACATAAGGGTTGGCGGATATGCTAGATTCCCCATCAAATTTCCTAAATACTCTAAGGATAAGTGGGTGATCATCGAAGTAATCAAGAAATTGGCTGATGTAAACAGATTGTGTCAAGGTAGGAAAAGATTGACAGTCTACTTTCTTTTTGGTTTTGGCTCTTACAGTTGTCAATCAATGTTTGATGCCCTAAATATTGAAAAGGAATTGTCTAACTATAATATTCTTTCATATGAGGAGAGAGTTATTTTTTATTTAAAAGATTATATTAAAAATAATCTAAAATTAAGCCCTAATTTTTATCACTAGCCTAGCCTTGAAGATTATTGGGCTGACTATTTTGATGAATATGAAGTTAGGAAAAGGAGTTGGATGAGATTGATGGTGGAACAGATAATCATTTATGATTTAAAGTAGGATCTACAAGGCATTGTGGAAGATGGGTCTAACATGGTAGACCCAGTGTACACTAAGTTGATAGAAAACTAACCTATCCCTTCCATGGATTGGAGTGGTATGGAGAAAGAGACCATTGAGGCAAGAACTGTCGACATCTTGACTAGAACACAAGAGTGGGTGACCAAGAAAAGAATAGAATAGTCTCATCCCCACACCAAGTCTAAAGAGTCACGACCTATCAAGGGAACTTATCAAGCTTCTGCAAGCAAGAAATCAATTAGTGGTACTTCCCAATCATTACCATCAAGGGCTCAAGTAGATGGTGGCAAAGATCCACAAGATAAGAATTTGTTTTCACAAACCTATGGGGAAGATATCTTTAACCTACCTATTCTAGAAAAAGAGAATGAAGGAGATGAGGAAGAGGAGGGCTTGGAAACCCTAAATATCAATTCCTCTCCATCTTGGGATGAATCACCTGTCAAAGAAGTAGATACATCTTAGAAGCCACAAGCAATTGCATCTGCAGAGAACACCCCTCCAGTTGCTAGGACATTATTCGAATCTCTAGTTTTTAAGACAACCAAGGTCTTGGTGACTCCAATATGGTTGGAAGACTCTTTGTCAATGAAAAGAAAGGCTATACAACCTAGTTTACCTAAGTAGGATATGGTGGGCCAATTGTTACAAAGAACTTCAGCCCCAAAATCGAAAAAGTTAAAGACTACTGCTAGGTTGATAGATGATACAAAATTAAGAAGCCTCCAAATAGAGATTGCACAGCCTTCAGCACAAAAGGATGTTACTCAAGTTGTAGAAAGTTATTTTGAGGTGAACATAATAGACCTTGGCCCTCCTACCAGAGATGGGGATGTTCATATTTTTCAGGTGTCTGCGGCAAGAATGGTTGAAAGATCAAAAAAGGATAAAGAAAGTAAGAATGAATTAAAGGCCCAGGTTCGAGACTTGACTAAATGTCTAAGGTCTATCTTTGGGCTTGTTCCTCAACCCCTTTCTCAGGTTGATTACTTTGTAGAATCTGTAACTATAATTAGGAAGGAGGCCATGATTAAAATTAAAAGTTCCCAAACCTTGAGTAAGGTTGTAGATGATTGGAGTGAATCTCTGATTAGAAAGGAAATCTTTTTCATTTCTGAATCCATAAAATTCTTCCAAGAAACAAACACTTTGAAGACCACTTTGGGGGATGAAATCACTATGATTGAAAAGGAAGAGAAGCTATGGAAAAATTATCAAACTGAACCGAAGTTGATGTTAAGTTGGGATATGGAGAAGCTGGATGTAGAACAAATTATACCCAATGCTTCAAACACCCGTTACTTGGCATAGAACAAAGGGGTGGAGTAGAAGTTGAAAATTTCTAAATAGAGTCTATGGAAGCTTAAGGAAATCAATGATGAGTGTACTACTATTTCAGATAAGCACTAGGAACCTTGGTGGCTCTTGGATTACTCCAAGATAAAGGTGAGATTAGGAATGACATGGACACCAAGAGTCTAATAGACAATTTCTAGAAAATGGTTAAGGAAACGCTTGATTCACCTTCACTCAATGTTGAGCACCTACAGAAGCTTAGTGAATTAAATTTGGTTGCATCCCAAGCAATCGATCTCATGAAGGTTTATGAACATTGCATTGAGACTGTAAGGAAAGCTAGATGTGGAAACAACTCTCCTAACGTCAAAACCTCAAGGAAGAATGCAGAGATACCTTTTAATTTTTCAATTACAGTTCAATTAAGATGCACTTTGAAATAAATAGCAAAAACAGAGAATTAGACAAACACAGATGAACACTAGATTTACGTGGGAAAACCCTTAAGGGAGAAAAACCCACCACACCAAGAGAAGTCACTTTGTATTACAGTAACAAATAATTACATACAAATTTCTGACTTATCTTTCTGATACCAGATTAAAACAGCTTTCACAATGATTAATCTTTTACAGGAACCTTCAAGTTACAGTCTTCACATAATAGAAATCACTCTAATACAATTCAAACTTTTCACACAATTATTCTTCGAACTAACCATCAAACCCATGAGCATCTACAACTACAAACTATATTCATGTCGTTCCCTGTCTGTCGAACTTCCTCACAGAGATTCCTCAACGGACTAACTTCCAACGGTTCCCATTCGGCTTCTCTGATTGGTCCATGTGACGCCACATAGGAAGTCTTCACTCAGTCAAAAAACTTCAAATTGTGTTGGCATGTCGGTGAGACACTGACCGTGTCTCCCTGAAGCCACACACAGCTTAGCATTCAATATCCCCAAGAGTTTTCCATCGGCAAGAGGTTCCACTAAACTTACAACCGTTGCATCGACTTCAACATTGCTATCGGTAAGACTTACCACTCGCCAAGAGGTTACACCGAGACTTCTTAAGTTACATCAAAGCATCCAACAGTCAGCAAGACATACTGCTATCGCTAAGACATCACAGCGAATACATCATGTTATTCCAAAGTGTATCCACTAGTCGGCGAGACTCATCACTTTCGCCAAGACCTTATACCGAGGTCTTAAGTCATACTGAGCCATTAGCATTTCCATCGGCATCCATCTATCGCTAAGACATTCAACTGTCACCAAGAGGTTTTACTGAGATCTCTTATGTTACTCTGTAGCCATACTAATATTGGAAAGACCCCACAAGTCGCCAAGACTTCATAACGATCGCCTTGAGCTACTATGATGACTTCAAACTAAACATTGTTGGCAAGACATCCATATCGGTAAGACTTCTTACCGATCCATCTCATGTTATACCGATGTATACTGTCGGTGAGACAAAGCAACTATCGCCAAGAGTATATAATGAAACCTCCGAGTTACCCCGAAGACACCAAGTGAATGCTATCGGCGAGACATTCATATCGGTAAGACCTCATACCAAAACCTTAAACCTTTTGGCCAAGTCTCTCTAATATATGATAGAATGGTGTGTCGGCCAGAGATCTCCACGGGTGGTGAGAGGTCACATCGAATGCTTCTTGTCACAGCGATAGGCTCCTTCGGTGAGACTGAAGCAAGGTCACAGCGACCTATACAAATCACAATTTGTCAAAGCTACTAGTCGGCCAGACATTAACAATATCACACCGACTTGG
>VDFB02026320.1:169896612-169929960 GCA_007258455.2 Sequoia sempervirens | reverse complement strand
TCTTGGCCTCTGCAGCCTCCTACTGCTCCTTCCTCTAAGGTAGTGAATGGGACGAGACTCAACATTGAGGTGTTAAAAACAACTCCCTCTGCTATTGTTCGATCATCCTATCAACCTGTCCCTCCTGTTCTCATCTAGGAGTCTCTCCCTCTACCAAAAATGACTGCGATGGATACTCCAATGGTCGAACAAGAGTCTTTTGTCTCATCTCATCCTTAGGCCTCTAGCTCTTGGAGTCACATGAACCACATTGCACATGAGCACAAGCATCATAGAAAGGCTCTGGCCACTGAACAGGCCACCCTAAAGAAGATGGAAAAGGAGTTAGCAGTTCCTACTTCAACACCTTCTACTATGTCCTCCTCTCCCATCCCCTTTGCTTCAGTTCCTTTAGCTTTAGTCTTGATTTTGGCTCTCACCACAAGAATAAGCGATCCTCACTTGAAGAGGGTGCGGGTGTTTATTGATCCTTTGGTTGAGTCACCCCTTCTAATGTCCCTTTTGTACATCCCACCATTTTCAAATCCTATGGACATGTCGAATACCTCAATGGTGTCTGTTGCGGTTTTGTCCTTTTCCTCCATGCATTATGCTTCATCTATCAAGATCTCACATCCTTTGATGAAGCGGAAGATGGAGGACAACCCCGCTAGAAATGGGGGTCAAAAGAAGGGCTCACCTACTTTGAAGGGTGGTTTTATGCTAGTTTGTGTCATCTTAGTGATGGAGGAACCCTCAACATCCCTAGAGTTCATCACCACTCCCAAGTCATTTGGTGAGCCTAGCAATGGATCTCAGGTGCTGCCTCCCTCACATGTTGAGTTAACACATGAAAGTCATGTGAAGTGCATGTTTAATTATGTGGATGAGGTCCCGACCATATTAGTGATCTTCTTAAAGTCACTGATGTTCACCCCACAAGAACTGAGTGGAGAAGACCTCGAGGGGCCTTCTTCCTTGGAACTTTTCGTGAGAGGTTCAAAGGGTTCCCTCCTTGATATTCTACCCTTGCAGGATCATTCACCTTCCCTATACAATGATCTAGATTAGGAGAACGATGACCTCTTGGTTGATGAGGACTAGGGGGCGCCTCTTCTTTATCTATAGAGTAGATTGTGTGTGTGTAATGTGTTCCCATGTGCTTACATTATGTGTTCCTGGATGACCCTTGTCACCCTCATTGGTGCTTGGATATAGGAGTGTTTTTGGGTCATAAAAATTCTTCTATTTATTACATCATTCTTCCTCCGTTGTGAATTTTTTTTCAACAATTGGGGACGATGCAAAGTGTTGGGGGCATTTAGGCTTCCCTTCCATGTTGACCCAATTTTTTATTTTTATTTTTTCTTCTCATGAATTTCTTCATATGGTTTGATATAGTAGGGGGTGGATGATAGTTCATTTATATACTACTATATCTATTTATCTATATTTATGAGTAGATCTAACCCCAAAATATCAGATCGCCCCTATGTTCCTTATATGTAATGTTATTCTCTCTTCTTGCACTTTTACTCTCTTATCTTTCATGCTTGTCTCATGATGTTGCAGTGCTCATGTGTTGTCCCTCACGTGTGTGACAACATTACCACAGTTACATCTCATTCTATTCCACGGTCCACAACATCACTTTTTCATTCTTACTTTTCTTTCCTTAGGATGTCACGTGTTCGACATGCACCATCCTACGGGGGGCTATCATGTTGCTTCAATTTTTAGAAAATGCATTCAGTGGCCAACAAATCTTTTCTTGAAAATCCTTCCAACATATTTTTGAAAAATTGCCTTCCTCAACAAGGACCCCTAGTAGAATATTTTTCCTTCATAATGGGTTCATAAAGAAATAATTTGAAAAACTTTCCTCCAAGGAGGGAGCACCTTCTCCTACAGGTGAATTTTCGACCTTCCCCTTGTGAGGGGACCTTCTTCCTTTTGAATTCCTTGATAAAGTGAACATCTTTCAA
This sequence comes from Sequoia sempervirens, assembly GCA_007258455.2. Taxonomy (NCBI): domain Eukaryota; kingdom Viridiplantae; phylum Streptophyta; class Pinopsida; order Cupressales; family Cupressaceae; genus Sequoia; species Sequoia sempervirens. The sequence goes on along the minus strand of VDFB02026320.1, from coordinate 169,927,996 downwards.
AATGATTCCTTGATGTTGAATCAATTTGTGAAAAACATTTATGTACTTTCAAACAACGTGTCCCTTGAGTGGACCCATTTCCTTTTGAAGGGTTCCCAAGGGACCCCTTTGAAAGCTCTTCCTTCAATTTTAATTGTCTACATGACTGTCTGCTTGTCTATTGGCATGCGTGGCTGCTTTTTATTTTCTAACATGTTTTGTCTATTGATTAACATGTTGCTTTGTAGGTGCACCTGTGAATCTGCTTTCCAATCTGACTATGTGGAGTCCCCTCACATTAGGATTTCTTTAGGAGAGATTACCTAGGGGTTCCTTCTTTGCAAGTTCGAGGGCCTACGAAGCGTTTGCATCCTACTAGATTTTTCCATTGATGGTCTGCAGGCCTTCGATGTACTCTGTTCAAACCTCCTCAAGAGAGAGTACCTATGGAGTTATTTTCCTGCCTTGCACTTTTGAGATCACCAAATTGTGGTCTAATTCCTTGATGGTTCAGGTATACATTTCTAAACTCTTCAATCTACTTTACCAAACACTCATTGACACTCATGCTCGCTAAAGTGGGGGCAAAATGTATGGGAGTGAATTTGCACCCCTCTCGTAAATTCCCCTTTTACATCCTCCACCTTAGAAAATCAAATACGACCAAGTAATTCCACATCACTTATTTGCAATCCATCCACTTGGTGCTCATTTTTAGTGTTGGTGGGGGAATATCTGTAGGGGAGTGTGCACAGTGCACAAACGTTTGTTTGGTGCACTACCATCTTGACATGATTCCTGCCTCTAGAATCTGTAGAGGCATTACATTCTCCATTGGCGATGAAATGTAATGCACCTGCGCCTTCCTACCGACCTTTGAACAACTCTTTCCCTCCATTTTCACCTTCAAATGGCTATCCTTCTCATTCAATCCATCTTCTCCACATCCTCTTAGCAATTCTTCATCTTCTTGAAAATTCTTAAGCTTCTACACACCAATTTGATTATCTCCACATGCTTGAGCTACCTGTTGCACCACTAGTGTCATGTTTCCAACATCGCAACATCCTACGTATTCTACCACAAAAGTTGCAACTTGGTGCCTAGTGAGGCTGCTTTCAACCTTGTTGCAACTACGTCGACTGTACCATTGTTGTGGTCTTGCATTCCTCTCTCATTGGCCTTGAGTGCCTTTGGTCGAGGGTGGTAACACTTTATTTTACTTTTTTGTTGGATTTGTGTAGCTTTGTGTCTCTTGTAGTATTCAGTTCAATTTCTATTCTAGCACTATTTTCTTTATCTTATTTCTATCTATCTCTTGATCTATTTGGCTATCTATGGAGGTAGAAACACCAAAGTGGGGTTTTGACTAAGGCAAACCCCTATACAAGCCCAACAATTTTCCTCTCTTAGTTGTGCATAGGTATGTGCATGTGTGAAGCTTGGTAGTGAACTGGACTCCTCGTGAGTTAATCTTCATCACCTTTTCCATCTGTCACTTCTACATCATATTTCTAATTATTTTACTCAATCTATTAGGAATCATTTCAATTAGTACTTTAAACCTTATTTGCTAGACCATTAGTAGGTTTTTGTGCCTTTTATTGTACTTTTGTACTTTCTATCCATATGGACGACAATGCCCTAGCGAGATGCCAACATGTCACACTATCATCCCTGACCCATGCTACTATCCTCGAGCAGAGAGTTGTATGAGGTATGGTTCAGTTTCTAGAAGCTTTCTTGTTTAGCCCCATTCAAACTCCTGGGTTAGTAGAGTGAAATATGATCTTAAGAGTGCTCTTCATTCTCTATCCTTGAGCTAAAATACCTACGTAGTTGAGGTAAATTAGGGTAGCCTTCCGCTCTTGGCTCTCCATGACCTAGAGCCTTGGTGTGGTTGGTCTCCCTCCTCTATAGTATGTAATTGACATTTTACTATAATATAAGTGATATTTGCTTTGGTGTGTGGGTTTTTACCTGAAAGGGTTTTCCCATGTAAATTTGGCATTTGTTGTGCAATTTTCGCACACACGCCCTACTAGAAGTAGAGTCCCTCTTTCGCTTTGGTTTTTGTTTCTTGGCCCTTTCTTCTTGAGGTTTTATCTTATTTAGGCATGTGCTTAAATGTTTATTTTTTGATTTCCTAAGTGTTTCCCTTAGGTTATTCATTGAAAATCCTAAGTTCTGGATAAATTTTGGGTTTTTACTTGGATTCGGGATTTTCCACCTTGGTCAGATTTTCCCGGATCTTGCTTGGACTCCGGCTAGACCATTTTGTTTGAGGCTTTTTGGTATTCGCAGATTCCAGCGTCGACCGAATTTTCCCAGATTCTGCCCTGTTGTCAGATTCCCAGGTTTTCTGACTGTCTTATCAATTGCATTAATGGCTTCGTACGTGTTTTGAAGGATGTATTTAACTTGATTTTTGAGGTCTTTTATGCTATCATGTTTATTGTTTTCCATCGTTTAGTTGAGGACTGCATCCTTAAGGTTTGTTCTTTGGGTTTTTGATTCGATTTGGGACATTTGGGCTTGAATTGATCAATTTAGTGGCGATTTCATGCGCATTCCTACCCATGTTCTTTGTGGACACCATTCTCTTTGCATTTGTTAATTCTGAGATTGAGTTTTGCTTTATAATGGTATGTGTTTGATTACTCTACTTTGAATTGATGATTATGGATAGTGTGTTGATGTTATAAGAGCTTCTGGGACTCGAATTCCTGAATATTTGATCACTTCGTGACTAGGGTTGTGTAGCATTGATTATCTTATGATCTCCCAAGTAATTTCTGAGTTTGTTGGTCTGTTTTCATTTTGGTGTACTTACTTGAGAATCACAATCTTTTCCCCTAGTATGGTGTCGGCATTTGAATTACCTGAGTCATAGGTTTGCCTATGTGTTAATGGTAGATGTATAGGGTTTAAACCTCGGGCATCGCCATTCATCTTTAGTTTGCTCTCAAACGGGCCTAGAACACAAAGAAAATCTTTTCAAGGTCCATGCATAACTTTCCCTAAGCTTAAATTGTTGAAATTCATGATTAATGGGATGTTGTGTGTGAAATCGCGATTTCATGTTGCAATCCAGCTTTTGGCCTCAGTCAGGGATTTCTCATTCCTTTGGGATAATCTGTCTTTGGCAGATTTTCCCGAAAGTGGGTGAGGTGCAATAAAATTATCGCTATCATATACACCATCGGCAACACAAGCATTCATCGACAAGAGGTCATAGCGGGCTTCATTGGTCATACTGATATTTTCTTCGATCACTAAGACCTCCATCTTTTGGCAAGACCTTCCACCGAGCGCATTCCGCTTTTGTCGAGCTCCCTTCATTTCAGTCGGGGAGACCTTGCTTGGTTGGTGAGACCTTTCGACGAGCTCACAACTCTTTCCAAGACCTTCGCATTTGGTGAGACTACCAACAGTCGCCAAGACCTCATGACAAAGCCTACCTTTCTTGGCGAGCTCAGATCTTCTTTCGGCAAGACAAACATGTTGTCGGCAAGAGGTTATGCCGATGGATCTCCATTTCGGTGAAACATTATGTAGTCGGCAAGACCTCTTGCCGGATTCAAAACCTATCGCCGAAACATCCATTTGCTTCGATGAGACTCCCCTTCATCGGTGAGACGTTACACTGAGACCACCTAATTTTAGTGAAACCTCATCGAATGACATCCACTTTCGGTGTGACCTCCCAGAAGTCGCCAAGACCTTTCGGCGAGCTGACTAACTCTTTCTAAGACCTTTGCTTTTAGAAATTTTCCTTGTCCGCAAATTTTCATTGACTCTAAATTTTCTCGAAGTCCATGGTTCCTTGTTTTTTCTGGATTTTGCGAAGTGTCTTTGCCTTCGCGGAAATCAGTCTCTGGTGGATTTTCTCGAAAGTTGATGAAATGTAAGGAAATATGGAATAGCATGATGTGTTAGTGATTTTCAATGCATTTTATGATTTATTCATGCTATCTTATGATCTCCCATGTGATTTATTGATGGAAAATGATCAGATTTAATTGTTAGTGGGTGTTTTATTGATTATTCTGTTGGAATCCGTATAGCTCATAATTTCCCAAAATTCCTCCCTGGCTCGAATTTCCCGGATGGTTCTGAAACCCAAAGTTTATCAAAAGAATTTTTAAATGATTTTTAGTAACACCTTGACTATATGAGGCTTATTCTAACGGTGTTCTTATGGATTAACATCCTCTTTCCTCTGCTTCTTATTATGATTTCCATGTTGAGTGCAGGCTGAATCTAGCAAGGCAGCAGCTGGGTCCTCAATGTTTGATGCAGAGAAGATTAAAATGGACATTAAAAGCAAGATCCATGAGAGTAAAATCACTTCAGTTTGGTAGGAGGTGACTGATACAAATGTTAGATCATGGGATTATGAAGAATTTAAAATAAGAATGGCAGCAGAGGATTCTCCTTTGGTGGCTAGAAGGATGAGGGAATCAAGCTTATCGCATGTTGTTGGTTTTCCTTCTACAGTGCAGTGTTATGACCTAGTCCTTGAATGTGTCAGGCACTATGATCAAGATACACAAAGGATTATTGGTCCTCAAGCGAGGGTTGTAGCAAATCTCAACCCTGATTCCATTGCCCAAACTTTTGATATGCCAGATAGGTCTCATGTGGTGGGATTCAGCATGAGGGCAGCTCAAGAGTTCTACAATGAGTAGACCATGAAGTCACAATTGTTTATCAATTCCTGGCTAGAGAAGCCTAAGTCTCACTATTCTAAATTACCCAAGCAGCTATTTAGGATAAAGTTCAAGAAGGAATATTATGATGCTATCACTCTTCTTAGCAGGGTGGTTGGATTAATGAATGTTGGCATGTTTGAGAATTAGATGTACCATGTAATTATGAGGATGGACCAAGAGAAGATTAACTACCATTGGGCAGGGGTCATTAGTGGAGTAATTCATGAACAATTATCCAATGTGTTCCAAACAAATACCTTCACAATGACTTCATATTTGGTCTACACACTTGCAAGATTCCACCCGTATAAAGGATTGAGTACAAGGGGCACCTTCTGATAGGATATCATCTATGAGGTTTACCCTCAGTTACATCTAGGAGGTTGAAACTACAAGAGGGTGAATGATGCATTCCCCATGCATATCACTAGATTGCTTCAAAGTGTGGAGCATGTCAGGATTTCGAACTAGGCTAAAGAACTCATCAAGAAATATGGGGTGTGGTTTATTCAGTTCCCAACTTTCTCCTACATTCAGATTGATGGCTGCCAGAGAGCTCCATACAAACTTACAAGATACCCTACTGATCACATTCTACTGTTGGAAGTCACTAGGAAAATCTGTGACTTTGATGCCATTTTCAAGAAAGACAAGCATAAGACTAGATTTGGTGGAGACTTCCCCTTGAGGATTGGTACTAGAGAGGCTTGTCCTTCCATTGGTTCTGCCCAAGCTTCAGAAGAAGAAATGAGTACTCTTGGCTTGTCTTTCCACTCTAAGAGGTCCAGATTTGATATTACAAAAGAAGCTCAAAAGAAGGCCAGCAAAGAGTATTGCCATAAGGTGAACTTGGAGGACTATTGGGCCAACTGTAGTGATGAATTTGAGGTCAAAAAGAAGAAATTATCCCGGCTTCCATTTGAGTTAGTCTAACTATACAATATAAAGGTAGTTCCTGATCAATTGGAGGATGATGGAAACTTGATCCAGGATCATGCTTATGAGGCCATAAAGGACAGACCAATTGGTGATGTGGATTAGTTGGAAGAGGAAAAGACAGAATTAAAGCAACTAGTGGATCCAGTTATCAAATTCACTAGGATGTGGCTAAAGCATAAGCTATGGGAGCTGGAAAATAATGGTGTACAATGCACCTAGGCTCTAATGGGAGATTTGGATCACCACTCCACCTCTGAAGAATCTACCGAACAAGATCCTAAGGGAAAGGGTAAGTTGGATTCTCCATTCAAAATCAAAATTAAAGGTGTTGAAGAGGAGGAGGTCCAAGGGATGGAAAAATAGAGAAAGCCAAAGGCCAAGCAGAGGACAAGGACTAGGAAGTCTAAGCAGAAAGAGACTAAAAATCAGGGTCCTAAGGTATATGTGCCAGTGCTCAAGAGGAGAAGAATCATGAAGTTGTTAGAGAAGGCAAGATCCAAGGTAGGGGAGGAAGAAGTTACCCCACTAGTGGTAAATGTTGAAAGTTCAGAGGAGAAGGCCAAGGTGTATGTAAGGAGGTCTAGGACTCCTTCTCCCAGGGATAGTGTACCTAAGGTTGATCTTCCTCTAGTGGTTTCTCATGAGGAGCATCATGATGATGTGCGTCCTGCTCATAAAGCTCAAAGAAAAATAGGTGAGTTGGAAGATGTTGAAGATCATCCGGATACTAAAGGAGAGGAGTTTCACAAAGGTGATCTTCGTAGTGCAGAGGCAGAAATTGAAAAGATAATGCAATCCCCTTTAGTTGCACATGCAGATTCCCCTGTTAGAACTGAAGAAGTCCCTCCAAGAGAAGAGGAAATAGTGAAGGATCCATCACCTGAAAAAGAAGAAGAGCATGCTAAGGAGAAGGAAAGAAAGACAGATGAGACTCCTGATAAACAAAATTTGAGTGAGGAAGCACCTAAAGGTCAACAAGAAGAGGAAAAACAGGCTGAGGTGCAATTGGAATCCACTATCCCTAGTTGGTTGGATAAGGAGAAAACAAGTTGTTATGGAAGATAGTCCACCGAATTGGGATGCACTACTAGCCAAGATTGGAAAAGACAAAGATAAGAAGGCTAGGGTGATCTCGAGGATCAAAAGAGATGAAGCTCATAACAGGGTTGTTCACATTGCAACCCCTGCTCAAGATAAAAATAGAGATGATGTGGCTGGAAAGGATTATAATGTTCAGACTTTCAATCTTGGGCCTTCATCTGTTGAGCAGGATATTGAGGATTACCAGAGTTCTAGTGTAGTCATCTTGGGCAGGTTGAGGAAGGAAATAAAGACCAAGCAGGAGCTAAAGAAAAAAAATGAGAATCTCAGGAAATGCTTGGATGATTTGATGAAGCCCCTACAATCTATCAATCCCTCGGTTCCTGCTGCAAGACCTTTACTTCAAGAGACCATCACCAGGCTTGAAAAGATGAAGGCTTCCACTCTTGTCACTGCAAATTGGTTGCAAGGGGTGCGAACCAAGGTTAATGAGGCTATCAAAGAGATTTTTTCAACTAGAAAGGATGCTATCATGGCAACTGATTGGTTGAGGGTGGTGTTGGCACAAGATAGGGAAGATACAGATCTTTTGCTGTAAAAAACCAAAACTATCATGGAGTACACTCTGGATAGGTTGGTAGGTGATGGAATTTTTTCTTCCTCCAGAGCTGCCAAACCATGGGAGTGGTATGAGGCATTGCAGATTAGGAAGAAGGTATTGAAGAATATTTACAACCAAAGGAGGTAGATTGATGATTCCCTAGTCAGTGTTTAATATGGATCCATTGCCTTCCTTGAAATTATGACAAGAAGAAGGAAGATCGCGCCCAAATAATTGAACTTGGAATAGTTGAGGAAGTGGTGGCATGATGGTTATGCCCCAATTAATGATGATTCCATTTTTGAGCATTAGTTAGATGATGCGGCCACATAAATGCCATCATTGACAAATACCTAATGTATAAGTTGGATTGGGATAGGTCAGTAAAGAAATCAAGGGAGGAGATTGCATCAATTGAAAGATGACTTAGGGTTTTTCCTTTACCACCTGTGGCCGACTTGGATGGATCGTTCTTGAAATTCCATGAAGGGCCAGATCGAAATAGAGACAAAGGGGAAGGCAGTTAATGCCCAACTACATCGAGATTTGTGCTTCCCCATTATTGCACCCTACATTGGTCCGACCTACATTGGGAATCCCGAGCTAACTTGGGTGTAGTTCGTGCATTTAATGTACTCCTTTATTCCATTTTGAATTTCTCTTAGCCAACTGGTGGTGCCTAATTAATGTTACGAAGCTCTTGCTAGGCCGACGTGTTTTTGTAGGGGGATTCTATATATTTGGCATTTCACCTCGTTTGTAAGAGTTAGAAGATAGGGTTAGAATATAGAGATTGATATAGAGCAGAGGTAGTTAGGAGAAAATTAAGTAGAGAAAGTTAGCAGGTAGCTATTCTCAAGCAAATATTGTAATAGAAAGCTGGAATTGCTACTATAGTGGACAATTTGAATGCAAGAAATGACATTGTGATTTTGTGACATACTTGTTTTCTTTTGTTTTCCATGGTTCTTGTTATTCTATCTTTAAAATTGCTTTGAGGAAGTTAATATTTAGATTATATTTGATTTAATAATGTTTGTGATTTGATACTTGAATGTTGCAACAATCCCCTAGTCCATACTTTTCGCAACCAAGTGATTGTTTGTTGCTTTGCAAAGTTAGCCTGGACTTCATATTTGTTGTGCTTAGTTCAATCATGAAGATTTGTTCATTTCAATTGTAATAGGGTTGTTTGAATGAATGTTCATGATTTGAAAATCTTAACACCTTAGAAGATTTAATTGTTTTCTATAAGATTGTAGATTTATCTGGGTCAAGTAGAGATTAGTTTTGAGGGATTGGTCTATTTCAGTGTTTATCATTTGCATTATTAATCTTAAGAGTAGTATTAGATTTAGACATCTCTTTAAAACCCTAATATTTTGTTATTTCTTGATCATTAAGTCTGATTTTGAATTGAAGTATCATTGTATTGTTAGATTTGATAAGTTGAGATTCACTATTTTGCTTGTAGTAAGGTCCCATTGTGATTACCAACATTTTCACATTTTATCACTGAGTTGTTTATGCATTGTCAAGATCTGACATTAGAGACCTTGGGGTTATCTCTTGAGGCTTGCTGATAGAGATTTACCTTTCAAGTGAAATAGGATATTAAATTCTATCTAAGTTGTGCAGAAAACATCATCAACAGATTGGCGCTAGGAGGGCCTGAATAAGCAAGCTGGATCGATTTTTGAATGCCATCTCTCTTGAAAGATTCAAAAGAAGAACAAGATCCACTCCAGGAGAGGAGGAATTTCAGGAATTACCAGACCCTACTATGTCAAGAAGGACCAACAGAAGGGGAGAGTCATCATCATCCCATCCACCTCCCTCATCTCCATCATCCCCATCCTCATCAGGTTCATCTGAGTTTGGGGGCATTCCCAGTCCACAACTTCAGCCAGTCATAAATTAGCTTTTACCACCCCCACCTCCACCAATGGCTTTCCTGGGAACCAACCCATCTCCATTAAGTTTTTCCATTTACAATGTTATGCCCAAAAACCCTGAACACTTTTGTTCAAAATTCCATGTCAATGATTCAAATAGGACCGCTGAGCAACACATCAAGATTTTTCAGACTAGCCTTAAGGATAGAGGGATAAACCATGAGGATGTAGCATGTAGATTATTTCCTTATTCACTAGGGGAAGATGCATTTTATTGGTACAACCATTTATTGGCTGGATCTATCCAACATTGGACTGAGCTAGAGGATGCCTTTTTGCAGAAGTTTTGAATCCCCGTTAGTTCTAATGAGTTTTACTGTCAGTTCACTAATGTGAAGAGGGAGGTCAATGAGCCTATAGGATCTTTCAACAATAGGTTTCATCATGCCTATACCAGACTATAGGCCCATTATGTTGTTGATGAACCCACTGCTGTAGAAGTTTATTATGAGGGACTTGATAGTTTGATAGCTACCTTTATGAAGTGGATTAATAACCCCCCTGAGAGTCTACTCGATGCATATGCAGAGGTTGTGAAAGTTAGCACTAATTTAAGGCAACATTTGTTTGGGCCTTTACCCTCATTAGGACCCATTGCTCACCTTGGACAAGTTCCAGCTCTCAACTAAGCTCTGGCAAGCCATACTCCAATCATGAATCCAATACCTCAATTTCCCCTGGTCCCTCACCCAGAACCTTGCATAGGACAAGTGTTATCCATGATTAGTTACCCCTAGAAAAATGTGAATCAACCCCTGCATACCCAGCCTCAGGCTAGTTATCCTTCATACCTATAGAATTTTGAAGTCTGGAACCAGTCACTAAATGCCAATGCTGCAGTAGGGTATTCCCAAAATAATGCAAATCAACCTCCATACAGTAATCCTGACAAGGAAAGACTGGATGAATTGTCTAAACAAATAAAGAAGCTGAATATGGAGGTGACTTACTTGAGGAACTAGAACAGACAGTTACAAGCTGCTCAGAGAAATATGCAGTCCAATCAAAACAAAGAGAATCCACAAGGACAACACTTTGATAGAGGGCAACATTAGGACCAAGGTTATAATAATGATAGAGGATACAACAAGGACAAAGGATATACTAATGACAGAGGGTATAATAATGACAGAAGATAGAACTATGATAAGGGGCAATCCTCAGGTCAGAACTTTGACAGAGGACCAAGTGGTGGACAAGGAGTCAAGAGAAGGCAACAATCAGGACAGAACAAGACTTGGAACACAGGGCCCAACAATGGAGGAGTACCCACCCCATTGGATCAACCAGTTAGTCAACCTATTAATCAGTCTGCCAGTCAACCAGTTAATCAAGAGAATCCTCCTAGCGGTGTATATCTAGCCAAGGCTACTTTATCAGGATGGTGTAGGCTCCACAAAATGAGTTAGCATTCTGAGTTAGACTGTCATGAATTCTAAACAGCAGCCTCGATCTTTCAGTATGAAGTGGAGAATAATACAAGCGGTTAGGAAATTGTACCTTCTATTCCTTATGATTCACCAGTGTTGGTATTGAATCATGCTCCTTTTCCACAAAGTAAGGAAAACATACCTCAAGAGGAATCTGACTAGTTGGAGGAAGAGGTAGACCAGGTATGCAATGGGGACAAAATGACATAGTTATTTGATGAGAATCCAGTCAATGATAATGGTCCCAGAGATGAAGAGGAGGCTTATGTTGAAGAAGTGCAGACCTTCCAGAGACCTATCAAGAAGTATGACTTGAGGGAGTTGTCATACAGGCACCCACAGGCTGGAGGTCCCTTTACTACTTCCATTCCACTGAATAATTTCAACATGCCTCCAGACCCTAATGCTAGCAATAATCCATCATTGCCTCAGATGTCCAAGCAATATTTATTTCAAGATCCAGGACATGTTGATGTACCAAAAGGGAGAAGTGCCAATGCAAATAAGGAAAAAATGGTGGAATACCCGAGGGAGACTCCTACTGATTTAAATGAAGGACAATTGGCCATGTATGTTGATGAAGAACTCCAAAAATTGAAGGTAAATCTATCTGCATTTGAGTTATTAAGAGTTCCATCCATTAGGAATATAGTCTTGGGTTCTTATAATGAAAATTCCATGTCACAAGATAAATCAGTTAGCAAAAGTATCAATAGAATATTTGGTTCTCAGTCAGTAGGAAGACAAAATTAGACTCATAATCAAGTCCATCTACCCCTTGGAGATACTGGGAAAGAAAATAACAAATCTCAAGTTGCTCAAGTAGATACTCCCTTAACTCTGTTTCAAGGGAAGACAGACACACCTCCATTCTTGATTTCTATTTGAATATTCGGTAAGAATTTGCATAATTGTTTGCTAGATTCTGGTGCTTCAACCAATGTTATGCCTTTCGGTGTATGTAGAGATATGGGAATTACTCCTGCTGAATTACAGGAGAAAGTCACACAATTAGATAGGACTAAAGTCAATGTTGTGGGAGAGTTAAATATGATTCATATGTAGATTGCTTTTGATCCTATGATTCAGCAGGTTATCAATATACAAGTGGCTGACATACCTAATGCTTATGGCCTAATCCTGGGAAGAGACTTTACCAGGGCCTTGAATGGATATGTCTCGACTGACCACTCCCATATGTGGCTTCCCTGGAAGGGAGTGCCAAACTAGATTAGGATTGAAAGAGAACCTAGAATGTAGTACTTGATTACAAAATATCATAAAACCTCTATTGAAATTCTGGTATCAGAAGTATGGATAACTATATGCTTGCTGCTCCTCTTGAGGAGCCAAATATGGAGCAAGTTCTTATGTTCCACACAACACCTATTGACCTTACAATAGAATCCAGTGATACTGAAGTCCTGATCGAACCAGCTGAAGATGATAGTGATCTGGAAGATAGTCAGCTTGGTTTGCTAGATAATTTTTAAGAGTTCATTTGGAAGTGCATTGAAGATCAAGTTCAGCTAGGAAGAGGAATGAACTTTGGAGAGCTACTCTTGCCCAATTGGTGCAGGGTGCATAATGCCTCTCATTTAGAATTAGACTGTTGCTTATGCCAGGCTACAGTGGAACAAATACAGAAACGTATCAACCCCACTCCTGCAGTCAAAATCGATACCCTGAATGTCTAAGAAGATCTTAAAAGAAAAGGAGTGATGCCTTTTGAAGAGCCATCCAATATTAATAGTGCAAGTGAAAAAGTAGGGAACTCTGCAGTTGCTGGTTGTTGGACTTTAAGATTCGATGGGTCCAAATCAAAGAATGGAGCCGAGGCAGGTTTTGAGTTAATTAGTCCAAGAGGTAAGACATTTTTTGCTTCTCATAAACTTCAATTTCATTGTACGAATAATGTGGTAGAATATGAAGCCTTGGTGCATGGACTGCTAATGGCATTGAAGAAAAGGGTTAAGCTCTTGCAAGTTTTTGGAGATTTTGAATTAGTAGTCAAGCAAGTTAGGAGACAATACTCATGTCATGACAGGAGAATGACCAACTATAGACACAGAGTATGGGACCTCATTGAAGGATTTGATGCCTTCAACATTTAGTTGATTCCACAAAATAAGAACCAGACAGCTGATTCTCTTGCCAAGGCGGCAAGTACCTTGCTACCTCTGTCTCTTTCAGAACTAAATAAGTTTATTGTGGAGCTGACCCCAGTACCCTCAGTACCCAATAATATCACCAACTTCTAGGTATTTGAAGACGACAAGCATATCTTAGATTTTACTACTAGTATTGATGTCTTTGCTTCTCAAATCATTGACGAAATTGAACTTCAAGAAGCTGAGATGAACTTGTAAGGGGTAATTAATCTGAAGACCAACACAATTCCCAGGAGAATGGTGCAACTAGAGAGGATCTTTGATCTGGACAAGATTAGAGATCAGGAACAGGATACCAAGAAAGAGTCTATTAGTGGACAGTGTGACAAATATAATATGGGATCTTAGGAGGATGTCAAAAATGTCTTTATTGGTAAAGTATGTACCCTTGAGGAAAGGCAAGGAATCATCAATGCACTACATAGATATCCAGATATGATAGCCTGGAGTTATGAAGACTTAAAGACTTATGATACATCAATCATAATCCATACTATTCCTCTCAATCTAGGAGTAAAGTCTTTCAGATAGAGGAAAAGGCCCATCAATGCTTTACTGGAACCCATAATACAGAAGGAAGTGCATAAACTGTTGTCTGCAAGGATAATATTTCTAGTCAGACACTCCACCTGGGTTATGAACTTGGTGCTAGTAGGAAAGAAAAATGGTGAAATCAGACTATGTGTAGACTTCAGAAACCTAAACAGAGCCTCAGAGAAAGATAATTATCCAATACCCTCACTAGATGAACTGCTCCAGATTGTCAATGGATCTCAGATGATGTCCTTCTTGGATGGTTATTCGGGATACAACTAGGTCATGGTCCAATATGAGGACAGGCACAAGACTGCTTTCACCACCAAGTGGGGCACTTTTTCCTATAGGAGGATGCCTTTTGGCTTAATTAATGCTGGAGCAACATTCCAACGAGCTATGGACATTTCCTTTAAAGATATAATTGGTAAGTGCATAATCATTTATATGGATGATCTAACGGTATTTTCCAAGAAGAAAGGTGATCATATCTCAAATTTATGCAAAGTTTTTTAGAAATGTAGGGAGTTTGGAATATCACTCAACCCAAAGAAATGCATCTTTGGAGTAGCAGAAGGTAAATTGTTGGGGCATGTTCTCTCTGAAAAGGGAATTGCCATTGATCCAGAAGGCATAGAATCCATTCTTAAGATTCCACCGCCTGCCAGTAAAAAGGAAATGAAATCATTCTTTGGCAAGATCAACTTTGTGAGGAAGTTCATCATTGGGTTTGCAGAAATAGTTAAGCCACTAAACGAAATGTTAAAGCAGGAGGTTAAAGTTGAATGGAATGCAAAGGCAAAAGAAGCATTTGTAGAGATAAAGAGGGCTATTGTTGAAGTTCCTATTTTGGTAAGTCCAGACTATGCTAAACCATTCTATATATATTCATTTGCCTCTGACCATTCCTGTGCTGCTATGTTAACTCAAAAATCAAATCAAGAAAATGAGCATCCCATAGCATTCATGAGTGCACCATTGAAGGATGCAGAGTTGAGATACCCAAGTGTGGAAAAGCAAATCTGTGCCTTAGTCAAGGCTGTAAAGAAATTCAAGCATTATATCCTCAGAAACAAAATATTTGCAATAGTTCTTGATCCTGCAGTTAAGTTGTTATTGATGTAGAATGAGTTGGGGGAACACAGAGCCAAGTGGGTAACTATGTTACAAGAGTATGATATGGAAATTCAACCCATGAAGTTGGTAAGAGGGCAAGGGCTTACATAGACAATGGCAGAGATAGGCCCTGACCTTACAGCTCAGAGTTATAATTTAGAGGATGTTTCTCCTTGAGAGTGGTATGATGATATTGTTCATTACCTCCTGACCCAGAGATGCCCTGATCATCTCATTTCAGTACAAAGAAGGGCATTGCACTTAAAGAGTGACAGTTTCATGTTGAAAGGTGTTGTTCTGTATAAGAAAAATAATGAGGGTGTTTAATTGAGGTGCCTAGGGAAGGCAGAGTTTAAAAGAGTGATAATGGAATTCCATGACATATATGGTACAGGCCATGGATTAGCACCTTCCACAACGAACCAGATTCTGAGAGTTGGTTACTATTAGCCTACACTGTTCAGAGATATACACAACCACGTTAGAACTTGTCACGTGTGTCAGACTGTAGCCACTAGAGAGAAGTATGCCGCACTCCCACTCGAACTAGTATTCGAGGTAAAACCCTTTGCATAGTGGGGAATGGACTTCATAGGTCCAATCAATCTGCCTTCTTCTATTGGACATAGGTATATCCTTACTGTCACTAATTATTTTACAAGATAGACTGAGGCCCTTGCCTGCAAGCAATGTACTTCAGAGCTAGTAATTAACTTCATCGAATCAGGTATTCTTAATCGCTTTGGATGCCTTGTGTCTTTAGTATGTGATAATGGTCCTACATTTTCATTATTGAAGTTTTCTAATTGGGCTTTTGATCATGGGATTATCATTAAATTTGCATCCAACTATTATCCCTAGGGCAATGGTTTGGCTAAGTCATCCAACAAAAATCTCCTAACTATTATCCGCAAACTATTAGAAATAAATCTAAAGGATTGGCATACCCAGCTCAGATTTTCTCTTTGGGCAGATCGCACAAGACATAAGACTTCCATAGGAATATCACACTATCACCTAGTTTATGGATTAGAGCCTGTGTTTCCCATTCAGTTATAGATCCCCGCCTTGTAGTTCATTAATGAATATTATGATGAGGGAGATAAACGTGAGGCTAGACTTACTGAATTATTACACCTTGAGGAAAAGAGAGACGAAGCCCTGGAAATCTTTGCTAAACATCAGGGGGTTGTCAAGAGATGGTTTGATAAAAGAGCCAAGGTTAAAGCTTTTAGGATTTCTGACTTGGTTCTTTACTGGGATAAAGCCCATGACCGTAAGGGAGAGCATGGAAAATTTGATAAACTTTGGCTCGGTCCTTACCAGATTTCAAAAATTCTGGGAGACAACACTTTCCATTTCAAAACTCTCACTGGGGAGGATATCCCACTGCCTGTCAATGGGAAGTATTTAAAGCATTATTTCCAGTCTTGAGTTGTTTTAAGCTCTTTTCTTGTATATAGTTAGATTAGGTTTCCCTTTCTGCTTTGCATTTGTTTGTTTTGGGTTAGTGTAGGTTTGCTTTTGGTTTGTTTTGTTTTTGCTCTGCTCTTGCTTTGGGGGTTTCTCTATTTTTGTTTGGATGTGTTGCACCTGCATGGCAACTATATCATTATCTGGAATTGTTCTAAGTATTTCCTTGGTGGACTTTAGTCTTGCATCTTGAAAGGATGGTTGAAGTCTTTGCTATTGCCAATAGTCTTAATGTCAGATTTATAGAATATTGATCACCGACTTTGATCTGAATTTGAAGTACTCTGAAATCTTATATCTATCATTTATCTTAAGAATCTTGATGTTACTATAGGAATCCTGGTGAAGTTTTTTTAGGTGAAAAATCTTATTTCTGCTTCAGCACCACTATGGTTCTCAGCCCTGAGTGTGAGCTTCATTGTTCATAGGTTGAAATGAAAGTGACATATAAAGAATATCAAAGAGAGAAAAATGAAATATTGAAAATCAAAAGAATAAATTCAACTTATCAGGGGTATATGAATATCTCTACCGGGGCTATAGATGCCTGGCTGGCAGTAGAGCTATGTTTAGCAGAGTCACAACGATAACCTCGTCAGGGCTATGGACACCTGACTGGTAGCGAGGCCCTATCTAGGTTGCTTTTGAAGTTAGAATCCTTATGTAGCCTGACTTGACTGAACTTGGTTTCTGCAGCAACTTAAGGAGGGAAATGAACTCATATGCACACACTTGGATTTTCAATTTATGGAAGGTTCGGTCTATCCTTTGGTTCTGATTCTTTAAATCTTTGCATTCTGACTTGTTTGTTTGATGGTGAGATTGAAACCAGAGATTCTGGGTTCTTGATTCCTGTTTGTCATCAAATGCTTTGGAGAATTTTCCTAGCAAAAGTTGCCATTTGTTGTGCAGTTTTCGCACACACGCCCCACTGGAAGTAGGGACCCTCTTTCGCTTTGGTTTTTGTTTCTTGGCCCTTTCTTCTTGAGGTTTTATCTTATTTAGGAATGTGATTAAATGTTTATTTTTTTGATTGCCTAAGTGTTTCACCTAGGTTATTCATTGAAAATCCTAAGTTTTGGATAAATTTCGAGTTTTTACTTCGATTCGGGATTTTCCGCCCTCGTCAATTTTTTCCGGATCCTGCTTGGACTCCAACTAGACCCTGTTGTTCGGGGATTTTTGATATTCGTGGATTTTCGCGTGGGCTGGGTTTTCCCAGATTCTTCCCTATCGTCGGATTCTTGAGTTTTATGATTGTCTTATCGATTGCATTAATGGCTTCGTACGTGCTTTGAAGGATGGATTTAACTTGATTTTTGAGGTCTTTTATGCTATCATGCTTATTGTTTGCCATCGTTTAGTTGAGGACTACATCCTTAGGGTTTGTTCTTTAGGATTTTGATTCGATTTGGGACATTTGGGCTTGAATTGATCGATTTAGTGGTGATTTCATGCACATTCTTTCCCTTGTTCTTTGTGGACACCATTCTCTTCGCATTTGCCAATTCTAAGATCAAGTTCCGCTTTTATAATGGTATGTGTTTGATTGCTCTACTTTGAATTGATGATTATGGATAGTGCATTGATGTTATAAGAGCTTCTGAGACTTGAATTCCTGAATATTTGATCACTTCATGACTAGGGTTGTGTAGCATTGATTATCTTATGATCTCCCAAGTAATTTCCGAGTTTGTTGGTCTATTTGCATTTTGGTGTACTTACTTGAGAATCACGATCTTTTCCCCTAGTATGGTGTCGGCATTTGAATTACCTGAGTCATAGGTTTGCATGTGTGTTAATGGCAGATGTATAGGGTTTAAACCTAGGGAATCACCATTCATCTTTAGTTTGCTCTCAAATGGGCCTAGAATGCAAAGAAAATCATTTCAAGGTCCATGCATAACTTTCCCTAAGCTTAAATTGTTGAAATTCATGATTAATAGGATGCTGTGTGTGAAATCACAATTTCATGTCGCAATCCAGCTTTTGGCCTTAGTCCAGGATTTCTCGTTCCTTTGGGATAATCCATCTCTAGCAGATTTTCCCAAAATTGGGTGAGGTGCAATAGAATTATTGCTATCATATACACCATCGGCAAGACAACCATTCATCGGCAAGAGGTCATAGCGGGCTTCATTGGTCATACCAATATTATTTTCCATCAGTGAGACCTCCATCTCTTGGTGAGACCTTTCACCGAGCGCATTCCGCTTTCATCGAGCTTCCTTCATTTCAGTTGGGGAGACCTTGCTTGGTCAGAGAGACCTTTCAGCGAGCTCACAACTCTTGCCGAGACCTTGATTTCGGTAAGACTACCAACGGTCGCCAAGACCTGATGACGAAGCCTTCCTTTCTTGGCAAGCTCAGATCTTCTTTCGATAAGATAAACATGTTGTCGGCAAGAGGTTATGCCGATGGATCTCCATTTTGGTGAAACATTACGCAGTCACCAAGACCTCTTATCGGATTCAAAACCTATCGCCGAAACATCCATTTGCTTTGATGAGACTCCCCTTCGTTGGAAAAATGTTACACCGAGACCACCTAATTTTAGCGAAACCTCATCCGATGACATCCACTTTCGGTGTGACCTCCCAGAAGTTGCCAAGACCTTTCAATGAGTTGACTAACTCTTGCCAAGACCTTCGCTTTCAGAATTTTTCCTTGTTCACAGATTTCAGTTGACTCCGAATTTTCCTAAATTCTTTGGTTCCCTATTTTTTTCGGATTTTGCGAAGTGTCTCTGCCTTCGCGAAAATCCGTCTCTAGCAGATTTTCCTAAAAGTTGATGAAATGTAAGGAAATATGGAATAACATGATGTGTTAGTGATTTTCAATGCGTTTTATGATTTATTCATGCTATCTTATGTTCTCCCATGTGGTTTATTGATGGAAAATGGTCAAATTTAATTATTAGTGGGTGTTTTATTGATTATTCCACTGGAATCTGTTTGGCCTGAAATTTCCCAAAATTCCTCCTTGGCTCGGATTCCCCAGATGGTTCTGAAACCCGAAGTTTATCAAAATAATTTTTAAATGAGTTTTAGTAACACCTTGACTGTATGAGGCTTATTCTAATGGTGTTCTTATGGATTAACATCCTCTTTCCTATGGTTCTTATTATGATTTCCATGTTGAGTGCAGGCTAAATCTAGCAAGGCAGTAGCTGGGTCCTCAATGTCTGATGCAGAGAAGATTAAAATGGACATTAAAAGCAAGATCCCTAAGAGTAAAATCACTTCAATTTGTTCAGAGGTGCCTTATACAAATGTCGGATCATGGAATTATTAAGAATTTAAAGGAAGAATGGTAGCAGAGGATTCTCCTTTGGTGGCTAGAAGGATGAGGGAATCAGGCTTGTCGCATGTTGTTGGTTTCCCTTCTATGGTGCAGTGTTATGACTTGGTCTTTGAATGTGCCAGGCACTATGATCAAGATACACAAAGGATTATTGGTCCTCAGGGGAGGGTTGTAGCAAATATCAACCCTGTTTCCATTGCCTAAACTTTTGATATGCCAGACAGGTCTCATGCGGTGGGATTTAGCATGAGGGAAGCTCAAGAGTTCTACAATGAGCAGACTATGAAGTCACAATAGTTTATCAATTCCTGGCTAGAGAATCCTAAGTCTCACTATTCTAAATTACCCATGCAACTATTCAGGATAAAGTTCAAGAAGGAATATTATGACGCTATCACTCTTCTTAGGAGGGTGGTTGGATTAAGGAATGCTGGCATGTTTGAGAATTGGATGTGCCATGTGATTGTGAGGATGGAGCAAGAGAAGATTAACTACCATTGAGTAGGGGTCATTAGTGGAGTAATTCACAAATAGTTGTCCAATGTGTTCCAAACAAAGACCTTCACAATGACTTCATATTTGGTCTACGCACTTGCAAGATTCCACCCTTATAAAGGATTGAGTACAAGGGGCACCTTTGGACAGGATATCATCTACGAGGTTTACCCTCAGTTGCATCTAGGAGGTTCGAACTACAAGAGAGTGAACGACGCATTCACTATGCATATCACTAGATTGCTTCAAGGTGCAGAGCATGTCATGATTTCGGACCAGGCTAAAGAACTCATCAAGAAATATGGGGCGTGGTTTATTCAGTTCCCAACTTTCTCCTACATTCGGATTGATGGCTTCCAGAGAGCTCCATACAAACTTCCAAGATACCCTACCAATCACATTCTACTGTTGGAAGTCACTAGGAAAATCTGTGACTTTGATGCCATTTTCAAGAAAGACAAGCATAAGACTAGATTTGGTGGAGACTTCCCCTTGAGGATTGGTACTGGAGAGGCTTGTCCTTCCATTGGTTCTGCCCAAGCTTTAGAAGAAGAAATGAGTACTCTTGGCTTGTCTTTCCATTCAAGGAGGTCCAGATTTGATATTACAGGAGAAGCTCAAAAGAAGGCCAACAAAGAGTATTTCCATAAGGTGAACTTGGAGGACTACTGGGCCAACTGCAGTGATGAATTTGAGGTCAAAAAGAAGAAATTATCCCAGCTTCCAGTTGAGTCAGTCTAACTATACAATATAAAGGTAGTTCCTGATCAATTGGAGGATGATGCAAACTTGATCCAGGACCATGCTTATGAGGCCATAAAGGATAGACCAATTGGTGATGTGGATTGGTTGGAAGAGGAAAAGATAGAATTAAAGCAACTAGTGGATCCAGTTATCAAATTCACTAGGATATGGCTAAAGCATAAGCTATGGGAGTTGAGAAATAATGGTGTATAATGCACCTATGCTCTAATGGGAGATTTGGATCCCCACTCCACCTCTAAAGAATCTACCGAACAGGATCCTAGGGGAAAGGGTAAGTTGGATTCTCCATTCAAAATCAAAATTAAAGGTGTTCAAGAGGAGGAGGTCCAGGGGACGGAAAAATAGAGAAAGCCAAAGGCCAAGTAGAGGACAAGGACTAGGAAGTCTGAGCGGAAAGAGACTGAAAATCAAGGTCCTCAGGTTGATGTGTCGGTGCCCAAGAGGAGAAGAATCATGAAGTTGTCAGAGAAGGCAAGATCTAAGGTAGGGGAGGAAGAAGTTACCCCACTAGTGGTAAATGTTGAAAGTTCAGAGGAGAAGGCCAAGGTGTATGCAAGGAGGTCTAAGACTCCTCCTAGGGACAGTGTACCTAAGGTTGATCTTCCTCTGGTAGTTTCTCATGAGGAGAAGCATGATGATGTGCCTCCCACTCATAAATCTCAAAGCAAACCAGGTGAGTTGGAAGATGTTGAAGATCATCCGAATATTGAAGGAGAGGAGTTTCATGAAGGTGATATTCATAGTGCAAAGGCAGAAATTGAAAAGATAATGCAATCCCCTTTAGTTGCACATGCGGATTCCCCTGTTAGAACTAAAGAAGTCCCTCCAAGAGAAGAGGAAACAGTGAAGGATCCATCACCTGAACAAGAAGAAGAGCATGTTGAGGAGAAGGAAAGCAAGACAGATGAGACTCCTGATAAACAAAATTTGAGTGAGGAAGCACCTAAAGGTCAACAAGAAGAGGAAAAATAGTCTAAGGTGCAATTGGAATCCACTATCCCTGGTTGGTTAGGCAATGAGGTAAGTAGAAAACAAGTTGTTGTGGAAGATAGTCCACCAAATTGGGATGCACTACTAGCCAAGATTGGAAAAGACAAAGATAAGAAGAAGGCTAGGGTGATCTCGAGGATCAAAAGAGATGAAGCTCATAACAGGGTTGTTCACATTACAACTCCTTCTCTAGATAAAAACAGAGATGATGTGGCTAGAAAGGATTATAATGTTCAGACTTTCAATCTTGGGCCTACATCTAATGAGTAGGATATTGAGGATTACCAAGGTTCTAGTGTAGTCATCTTGGGTAGGTTGAGGAAGGAAATAAAGACCAAGCAGGAGCTAAAGAAAGAAAATGAGAATATCAGGAAATGGTTGGAGGATTTGATGAAGCCCTTGCAATCTATCAATCCCTTGGTTCTTGCTGCAAGACCTTTACTTTAGGAGACGATCACCGGGATTGACAAGATGAAGGCTTCCACTCTTGCCACTGCAAACTTGTTGCAAGGGGTGTGAACCAAGGGTAATGAGGCTATCAAGGAGATTTTCTCAACTAGAAAGGATGTTATCATGGCAACTGATTGGTTGAGGGCAGTGTTGGCACAAGATAGGGAAGATACAGATCTTTTGCTGTAGAAAACTAGAACTATCATGGAGTACACTTGGGATAGGTTGGTAGGTGATGGAATTCTTCCTTCCTCTAGAGCTGCCGAAGCATGGGAGTGGTATGAGGCATTGCAGATTAGGCAGAAGGTGTTGAAGAAGATTTACAAGCAAAGGAGGTAGATTGATGATACCCTAGCCGGTGTTTACAATGGATTCATTGCCTTCTTTGAAATTATGGCTGGAAGAAGGAAGATCAAGCCTAAGTACTTGAGCTTGGAACAGTTGAGGAAGTGGTTGTATGATGTTTATGCCCCAATTAATGATGATTCCATTTTTGAGCATCAGTTAGATGATGCGGCCACATACATTGCCGTCATTGACAAATACCTAACGTATAAGTTGGATTGGGATAGGTCTGTAAAGCAATCAAGGGAGGAGATTGCATCAATTGAAAGATGACTTAGGGTTTTTCCTTTACCACCTATGGCCGACTTGGATGGGGTGTTCTTGAAAGTCCATGAAGGGCCAAATCGAAATAGAGACAAAGGGGAAGGCAGTTAATGCCCAACTACATCGAGATTTGTGCTTCCCCATTATCGCGCCCTGCATTGGTTTGAGTTACATTGGAAATCCCAGGCTGACCTGGGTGTAGTTTGTGCATTTAATGCATTCCTTTATTCCATTTTGACTTTCTCTTAGCCGACTGGTGGTGCCTAATGAATGCTGCGAAGCTCTTGCTAGGCCGACGGGTTTTTGTAGGGGGATTCTATATATTTGGCATTTCACCTCATTTGTAAGAGTTAGAAGATAGGGTTAGAATATAGAGATTGATATAGAGTAGAGGTAGTTGGAGTGAATTAAGTAGAGAAAGTTAGTAGGTAGTTGTTCTCAAGCAAATATTGTAATAGAAAGCTGGAATTGTTGCTACAGTGGACAATTTGAATGCAAGAAATGACATTGTGATTTGGTGCCATACTTGTTTTCTTTTGTTTTACATGGTTCTTGTTATTCTATCTTTAAAATTGCTTTGAGGAAGTTAATATTTAGATTAGATTTTATTCAATAATGTTTGTGATTTGATACTTGAATGTTGTAGCAATCCCCTAGTCCATACTTTTCACAACCAACTGATTGTTAGTTGCTTTGCAAAGTTAGCTTGGACTTCATATTCATTGTGCTTAGTTCAATCATGAAGATTTGTTCATTTCAATTGTAATAGGTTTGTTTGAATGAATGTTCATGATTTGAAAATCTTAACACCTTAGAAGATTGCACTATTTTCTGTAAGATTGCAGATTTATCTGGGTCAAGTAGAGATCAATTTTGAGGGATTGGTCTATTTCAGTGTTTATCATTTGCATTGTTAATCTTAGGAGTAGTATTAGATTTAGACATCTCTTTAAAACCCTAATCTTTTGTTATTTCTTTATCATTAAGTCTAATTTTCAATTGAAGTATTATTATATTGTTAGATCTGATAAGTTAAGATTTAGTATTTTGCTTGTAGTAAGGTCCCATTGTGATTACCAGCATTTTCACATTTTATTGCTGAGTTGTTTATGCATTTTCAAGACCTGACATTAGAGACCTTGGGGTTATCTCTTGAGGCTTGCTGATAGAGATTTACCTTTCAAGTGAGATAGGATATTACATTCTGTTTGAGTTGTTGCTGTGCAAAAAACATCATCAACAACATTCATTCTTTATTTGTTTTTCTATTGTTCTTGTATGTGCATCTTAAATGAACTATAATATTTCAAAGTTTTAATTGATTTTTCTATATCTCTCTCCTGAAGATTAGTATTAGGATGAAATATTCTACACTTTGCTTTCCTTTCAAAAGATGCCACTCAATAATATGTTGTGACTATATTGTCCATCCAATCAAGTATCGGGTATGTTGACAGTAAGGTCGAAGATCATCATCATCCTAAGGTTGGCACTACCTGTATGGTCTCCTTGTAAATCCAATTAGTAGATCTAGCTTGTGCCTCTAGTACATCACATCACCCATGTGCATATGTGTAGCTACTCTACCATATCTATATACATAAGATAGTGCATCTATAAGCCCTCTATCTATCATGGGTTGACACATTGTGATATGTTCCCAATGCCCAAATGTGTAATAGTGTGATCCAACATCCAATGGAGCAAGTGCCTCTGTAAAATACATCATGTAACTAAAATTATAGCATGGCTAATACACATGGTCCCCAATCATACATGATCCCATGACCCATTAGACCCTCCAATACTCGTCCCCACCCTATTGGGAATCCATGGCCTTGTCTTTCAGGTACTGATACAATGACTACCAGAATGCATATGACCACAATCAATCTCTCATATCGGTCTACCAAAATGTCCTGTCAAATCTCAGTCCTTAATCCCTAGGTCATCTATCTTGAATACTCAAACCAAGGCTGCCAAGCCAATATTTGGATCATACACGATCCTCTCTCCATGTATCAGGATTTGAATAATTCTCCAAACATCCTTAAGAGTTGCAGTTGCTTCCCAGTCGGAAAGTGAAAACAGTTGGTCTTCGAATACCATCTCTCTGCTAATGTAGTAATTAGGCCTCGATTAGCCCTGATCTCGAGCATAAATATTATGTGGTAAAGTCTTAAGGCATGCAGGATCATCCGCTCATCCATATCTAAGTGATGTCGCAAAGCTAGAGATGTAGGTCGAGTCTCACGTGTATATAAGGGAAATAATCTCTCTTATGTTCAATCAATAGAGTCTCGTGTGTATATAGGGGCAACAATCTCTCTTATGTTCAATCAATAAACTAGGTCAACCATAACCTCTTTCTAAACCTAATTGACCAATTGAACCCTACATTTTTTGATACTAGGTACATTTTTAAATTTCACAGGCCATTATGTCACACAATTAGTCAATTGCATCATTCCAATCAAATGCATCATACAAATAAATTGTGGCACTACAACAATCAATTACATCGCTATGGAACACAAAAGTCACATAAATCAATTATGTTATACAAATCACTTACATTCCAGAAAATCAAATGTGTTACCACAAAACACATGCATCACACAACATCAATTGCATCCTATAATCTCACAATTGTGTCGCTCGCAATAGTAATTGTGACACAAAATTTTGCACTATAATTGTTTCTCTATTTTTGATCCCTAAATCTACAAAAAAATGATAAATTCACAAAGCACCGATAAGGTACATACTAGGGGGTCTACTCTCGTTGATCATCCATATGTTCGTACATGCTCTACTCGATGTCTTCCCTCTGGAATCTCAACCATAGTTGCACTACAAATCTCCTCTAGCACACTCTCTCCTCTAAACATTCTAAATCAAATGAGCACAAATGAGGAAAGTTTCCCCAAATGGCATATATATAGGGCTTTGGTGCCCTAGTGGACCCACCTTTTGCATTGTTTACACTGGCTATGTTGCTTTATTACTACCAATATTGACCCAATTAACTTGTAAACCTAATTTTTTGTCACCTGTGTGCCTAAATGTATTAATCTAGCTTATAAACAAATTTGGCTTAATTTTTAGATTTTTTTGCCAAATTTCCTAGCGGGGAATCATATTATCCTACTATCATTGGGTCATGCTAGGGTAGGGCCTAATCAAAATGTTTCTCAATTTTTTTCTTTAAGACAACACTAAAAATCACATTGTCTCAAAGAGGAGAAAAATGTAAACACTAAAGATTGTCCTGAGCTTGTAATGACATTTTCTTACTAATTTCTTTCTAACCCTAATTTTGTTCTTCTTCACATCCTTATAATTAAATAATTTTAGTTATTTAATTATCCTAACTTTCTTCTACTGATTAATTAAATAATTTAGTTAATCCTCTCTTTCTCTTCATTTCATCATTAGTTAAATGATTTAAATTATTTAATTAACTCACTTCTTTCAATTAAATAATTATTTAATCCCCTAACCTAACTTTGTCTACATTTAAATAATTTTATTTATTTATTTAATTAACCTAGTCCATAAATTCTTCTATTATGAATTAAATAATTTTATTTAATTAATTATTCACATATGTGGGTTTTAATTAACTTACCCTATTTCACTCTTCACTTCTCTTCCATCCTCCATGGTTCTCTCCACTTAACTCTTACATTTTTCTTATTTTTCTCCACTTCTTCTATTTCCTTTTCTACTCAACTCTTCCATTCTGCAATTTTTAAAATGAGCAACTTTCGCTTGCACATCCTCTCATTTGATCTCATTCGTTGATCTTCGATCAAATCCAAATTGTTCATCAAGACAACATTTTCTATAAATTATGTTATCATTCTTTCACAATTCAGCCATAATCTTTGAAATCTTGCCATCATTATCACCGTACGCTTATTATATTTGTGCACATAAAAATATGAGAGCTACATTCCTAACTTGCAAAGTGAGATGGAGAAGAACAATGGAGGTGAATCAGTGGTGATGTGAGAAGGTATAATTGCATTATTTGTAATTTACATCTCTTATGTTATCTTTGTACTCCATTGATGATTAGTTTGGTTTGCTTAAATCTAATAGATTTGTGTGGTTATTGTTTAAGATTTGAGCTTCTAACCTAATTTATAGTCTTACAATAACAATTATAAATCCGCTTCCATATACAATTAACTATTTATATTAAATATATCCAATTTTCTACTTGGAGAAAAGTAGTATTACCTTTTGATTAAATCTATTTTTACTCCTTCAACAAGCTCGTTCATCTATTCCTCACTTACTATAGATACATTTTTCATTATTTCTAATGATAATGTAGCTTGATAGGAAATTCCAAGGGCAAAAACGACACCATCAATAGCTTTCAAAGGGGGAATGAGTTGTTTAATGTATGCTTACAATTCGACAATTTATCTTTTTAGTTTTTTTTATCATTTTATCCTTTTATAGTCTTGTTGTTATATATATAGTAGACTATTATTTATCAATTTCGTGGTATCTTATTAGATGGACCAAGTTAACTATTATTATCTAATAATCACCAAATTTGACCTCCCTATCATTCTTTTTTCTATTAGTCACAATCTTTACAACTTTAGAACCAAATTCATTCTTATTAATAGAAGATGGGACCTTAAATTTCTTCTTAGGAATTGGAGCATCAGTTTTTCTTAATATTATTTGAAGATCAATGGAAATAGTACTTACTTGTGACCTTCTCTAAATCTTAACTTCTAACCATGTAGGCACTAAAGGTGAATCATTATTTATTATTTATCTTCTTGTACTTGTTGCTCAAAATTTTATGAATCATCTTGTTTTTCAAATATGGCATGACCTACAGTTTCTTGTGTAACTAAACTATATATATTCAATTCTTCTTGTACCAATGCTTATTCAGTTGCCAATTATTCTCATACCTCATCCATTAGTACTTCTACACTTTTCCCATTTTATATTATATAGGTTGAGCTCCGAATATAGTCATTGTTGCCATATATATTAATACTTCTTATGCATTCACATCTCCCTTTGATCATTTTGCAAGAATTTATTCTTGTGTTACCTCTAATTGTACTTGATTTTGTTGATCATTATTTTTTACTTGTCTCAATGGTGCTATAAACTTGATTTTTTATATTATAATTATTTTGGATAAATATATTTATTTAGCTTTCTTCTACCATTAGAATAAATTCCTTAATTTATGTTCCTCAAAAAATTATTGAGTTGAAATAAGTGTATCATTTTATTTACTAAGTTACTCAATCATAGCTTGTGCTTCAAATAATAACATAGACATATCCATTAAATCTTCTTCTTCATACAATGTTTCATCAACTTGATCCTTTACTATGATCACATATTTTGCTATAGGATCAAGCTTGGTTCATCACTTGGTATTCTATTTATTAATAATTTTATCAATATTAGACAAGGAAGGTAGGGATAAAAGTGCACTAACCTTAGTAGAGTGCTAGCAGGAGTAATTAAACTAGCTTTTCATTTGAGTATACAACAAATTTAGATAGATATGGTTTCAATACCTAATCCATTGGCCTCATAAAATCATTAGGTGAATTAGTTAGCCAAATTGGTATAACCAACCATTCATACAATTTTTTTAGTCTTAAATACAATCTTCCACTCATCTTCTCTAATTATCAATTGAATATATATAATCTTCAAATCTATCTTACTAAATTATCTTTTTCCACTCAAAAAATCTATAAGATCATCCATCCTTAATAAGGGAAATTTATAATTGATATTAATCTTGTTTATTGATCTAAATATATATTAATTATCTACTCCCCTCCTTTCTGTAGTTATAATATTAATAGTTCTACACTTGAACTCATATTTTCTATAATCAATCTCTTCTTTAATAAATTTTCAACTTGTGTATTTAACTCCTCACTTTCAGTTGGTTTCAATCTATGTGCTACCTTATTAGGAAAATTTTCTCATTGAATCAAATCCTTATGATGACTTATCCTTATCATAGGTGGTAACCCTTCAAGTACAGGTTATTAGAAATAATGTCACTAAAATATATCAATAATTCAAAAATATTAGATGTATCACCACATTTTCCTTTTTGGCCTTCTCTAGTTTCAAAAACATAGAACTAATAGAGAAAAATAATCTTCTCTTGTTTGACATTCTTTAGAATTTTCTTACGATTTACCAAAACCATTCGATAATGCCACTAATTCTATAACCTTCCAAATTTAAGGGCAATAATAAATATTTGATTTCATCCTTTATTGACTTGTAAGTATTCTCCCTACCATCATGTATATATTTTCTATCAAATTACATATAATCTAATCAAACAAATATGACTAGTATTCTCAGGAATAATATCACAAATAAAAATCATCTTTATAAACTATAGTCATAAATTTCACAAGGTATTTTTCTCTAACCATAATTTTATGATCTTTTCACAAATAGGATACCCTATAAGGATTAGTATGCTCAACCCTTTTTAGGTTCAATGTTTTTACCATTACACTTGATACAAAATTATTAGTACTCTAACTAGTAATGATCACCTTAAAATAGTTACATTTAGATTTGCATATAGTATTTAAAGAAACCTTTTCTTTACATTGGTCCATTCAAATCTTTGTCAAGCTTTAGGAAATTTGTTTCCAATAATAACGACTTGACAATTTTTAGCATACTTACTTCTTCACCATTAGAAGAAACTTCTTCATCAACATGTTTTTTCGAAGTGCAGTCCTTAAAATCTTGTATCATATTCTCCTTGTGTTTGACTACATTTGAATGTTTTGGGTCCTCTAGATTTCAAACAAGTTCCTTTAATTAAACTTCCATTGCCTCTCCCATACCTACCTTTGCCTCTTTGATAATGATTAGATCTACCTCTATAGTATCTTTAGTTGTATTTATTTACCTTAAATTATTCATACTAAGTTCCTCTACCACCTTCTTGAATTTTGCCTCTTGAAAATCTATCATGTCTTCCTCTCTTCTTCTATCTATTCTACAATCTATGGTTCAAATTATCTTCAACTTTTAGGGTAAAAAAACATGCATATTCAATTGACTAATGGTTAACATACTTAGATATTCTTGGATTAACCCCCTTATAACATTGATATATCTAGCCACCTTATATTTATGACCTTTATGATGACCTACTCTAATTATTAGCTTATAATATTATTGAGTATAATCTTTCACACTTAGATCTTTCTATCTTAGATTTTGTAACTTTTTTAATAAATCCAATTAATTTATACTCTTAGTTTATATGTCATTCTACATCATTTCTGAATGCTAGAATTATCCCTTTTATCAGTGAACACTAAATATCTTGCAAGATTCAAAACTGTGATACTAACTAATGTAGTCAAGGTTGGAAGATCCAATTAAAGAATATTTAACCAACTAAAATAAAAAATGCAATCAATATACACAACATGACAACACAAATGCATAAGAACTAAATGTTATTGATTCATAATAAAATAGATTCATGAGTTTGATACATGATAGGCATAAATCATTTAACCATAAAATAAATCTCAAATATCTTGCTATCCTCATCTATTTCTTGTCCTAAAACCTTTACTAGATTATTTTTTCTCCCTCCCTCAAATGGTATCATTTTTTTATATAGAAACTAGAAACATGATACAACATCATAGGGAAATGTGATAATTATCATTGACCCTAAAATTAAATGATTTGATCATTGGTTAGCTTTGGAACTAGGAACATTTCCTTATATAGTGATTAGGTTTGGTAGTAATGTGTAGTATCACTATATATGATGTATCTTAAATTAGAAGTCTTCAATCTCAATGTGGTTCCATACATGACCCCTCTTAGGACCAAAAATGATGTAGGCAACATTATAAATTGATGCAAGTTTTAAATAGTTTTTGTAATCTCAAAACAAGGTATAGTTATACCATGATTAACCTAATATAAGTCTAGTTAAGCTCCTTGAGACATAAAACATAAATTTGGGGGTCAAAATCACATAAACATTGGATGAAACATTTTAGATGCTTGTAGAGCCTATGTCCTAAACCACAATCAAATACTTTCAAAATTCATTGTTGCATAGCTAATTGAGTGTTAACTGTGCCCACTATTATAGGTATGGAGCTTTGTACTAACATACATAAGTGTGGTAGGATGTAGCGTTGTAAAATTAACACTCATCACCAAAAGCATCTAAGAATATCAACAAACACCTACTATATAAACAAACATTGAAAGAAAATATGTTTGGTTTATGCACAATTGCTTTTATGTCTTATATGCTTTTGCATCACTAGAACAAATTTAAGATAGTTTATTTTCAATTGCACATACTTATAATATATATAATTAATAAAATATGTCAACACCATTTGACATAAAACTTCATATCAATCTTTAAAATAGAAAAAATAATAATTTAATAACAAATATTTTAGACATTTGAACATATTTTATAAATATACAATTATAAATAATAGTAATTAATATAATAACTATAATATGCAATTAATGAAGGATGTTGACAACATTTGACATAAAACTTTATATCAATTTAAAAAATAGAAAAAAATAACCAATCATAAATGTTATAGAAATTAATGCCTTATACATAAAAAAAATTATAAATGTCATACATGTAATGTTATTGTTCATATGACTTTACATAATTATAACTAATTATTATAAAAGTCAAGAAATAATAAATGAAGAGTATGTTCATTAGAGAGTCAATGCCTTTTCATCTTTTTATTTACCTAAAGAGGTC
>VDFB02026320.1:169874709-169896512 GCA_007258455.2 Sequoia sempervirens | reverse complement strand
AAGGGCATTACATTTCATCACTAATGGAGAATGCAACACCTCTATAGATTTTAGAGGCAGGAATTCTATCAGGATGGTAGCGCATCGCGTAGACGTTCATGCATCATACACACATCCTCGATAGATATTCCCCCACCAACACTAAAAACAAGCTCGAAGTGGATGGATTACAGATAAGTGATGTGGAATTACTTGGTCTGATTTGATTTTCTAAGGTGGAGGATGTAAAAGGGAAATTTGTGAGAGGGGTGCAAATTCATTCCTATACACATACAAGTTACAGAGGTATGCTCTTTTAGATGTCAATTCACAAAATCAATTGAGTAGCATAACATTCACTATGATCTTCAACCAACAACCCTATGACTTACCACCAATTTGTTTGTTACAATGCAATACATTGCACTGTCGTATTCAATACGATTCAACATTGCATTATAAACTTCTCTATATAACTATCTTCTCCTTCAGGTCAGCTTAACCTATGTTGTTTTAGTACTGCCTCATCAACCAATGAGCAATGAGATATTATAGGAAGTTAAATGGTTATCAGGTAATTCAACTATCGCATTCAGGTTGAAATCGTCAAGCTAATGAACACGTTGATTCACAACAATGATGTGCAATCAACTAATAGCTCCATGCCATGTGCCGCCATCTAACTTGTCCATTTATTGCCATTGAGGAGACCATGTAGCAAATCCTTTCAATACCACTGACGAAGCTTTCCTAGCTACCGCCATACCATAAACACTACCAACAGACTATTACAGGATGACAGTATATATATCGCACCACCGCAAGTCTCTTAGACCAGCAATCACGAGATAGTGGGACAAACACCGCACCACTGCAAGCCATCACACAGGTTTTTGCGAGGTGGAGGTATGGCCCAGACTACCATAGGCCAATGTCAACCACCATTGTGGGGTGGCAGGGTGGCCCCAACACTACCTCCAACACCTTCCATGGTCCACTGTGAGGTGGCAATATGACCCTCTCTCTACTGCCAGTCTCTCCAGTCACTGTCATGGGGTGGCGAGTAACATCGCTCTACCACATAGATCGACAAAGATCACCATGAGATGGAATGTCACACTGCCAGCTTGCACTCTTCTTGAGTGCACCTAGTGGTACTATGGTAAAGCCCTGAATGCAACACTCTAGAAAATATAAGTTTGATGGCAACTGAGCTAGGGTTTCAACAATGAGTTTGAGACACACATTCTCAACATTCTCCCACTTGATGAAGAATTCACTAAACCCCTTCCAATGCTTGAAGTCACTGAACATTCTAGGCCCCAAGGCCTATAGAACTGATGCACCACTTGAACTTATCCGTGCTCATAGGCTTCATCAATGCATCAACAATATTCACTAGAGTATCAACCTTTTCTATGTTGGAAATAGGATGCCATTTAATTGCAAATCCTAAACATTAATTATTTCATGTATCTCCTAGATTCTTGGAATGTGTTCAACAACACTAAGATTAGGATGAGATTAATATTTGATGAAATAAATCATGAAATTGACATTTGTAGTTATTCTAAATATGGGCATGTGGGTGCACATGGTAAGTATTTTCACCTTGTATTCGATTAACTATAACGAATTAACATCGAAACAATTGAATGCATGTAAAGATCCTAGGAGTTACGATGATGTTTTTGAAGTTGATTCGATTTGAATTGATCCAATTTAGTTCATTTTAATTCGGAGTTAATTCAATTGATTGATTCAGTTGATTCGATTCAATTCAATTTTGGTTCAATTCCGGTTATGGATTCAGTTATCTTCAATTGCATACAGAAGTGCATGTTGCATGCATCTTAGTTATTACGAGTTGCATGTAGTTAGCTTCAGTTAACTTGGAATGGATGGCTAATAGCGGGTTGTATGACAAATAGCGCCTTGAGGACTACCTCCGATTAGCGGAGATGACCGTCTTATGAATGAGTGTTGAAGTAAATGTTCGATTAACTTATAAATCACACTTGGAACAGCAAGATTGCCCAAGATGCTGATGGATTTACCTCTCATGCGCTGACAGATATTTCAAAAGGCTCAATTAAGTAGGATTACTTATGGGCACCAACTTTGAGGAGGAGCTTTGGAATTATCAACAAAATGAACGTTGAGTTGTAGCTTTAGTTTGGGACTCCCAAATGGATGAACCACATGTTTTAGCATTATTTTTCACAAGATAACTCTATTTACATGAGATATGACATACCTTTTAGGGATAGGGCTTGAGCATTGTAATTGTAACTCATGTTGAGTTTACAAAATTATTAAACTATATATCTCAAGCAAGTTGAATAGAGTTGTGAGGTTTAATGCGGGTTGTAGAAGAAGATTGGTAAAGATAGAAGAAGCATTCTAAAGCAAGAATTGGAGCTATTGTAATTCAGAGATTGAATAATAGAATAATTCTTGGTGGAGTTTTTTCCCGAAAGGGTTTCTCCATGGTATATCTTGTGTGATATTTCTAATATCCTGTCTAGTTCTTCTATCAACTTCTCTCTACATTCTACAACAGTAAAATGAATTAATCAAGATAATCACCCACAAAGAATATATGTAACAAAGAAAGAGCTTACATAGATCAGAAATAATACAAAGTTTTACAGAGTATTAAGCTAAGAAAAAACCTAATTTTTCAACATTTGGTATCAGAGCTGAGGTTGGGTAGAGTATTGGGATGCCTTTCTCTTAAAATATTGGAGGTTTTTTGGGCTTAGTGGGAGATTTTATTATTTTTTCTATTGTTGATTTTGAAAAAAATAAGCTTGCTACAAAGGTCATTAAGAGCTTGGATTCAACATTCTAGACTAACCTTTCTATCCTCCTCCATATCATGAACAAAGTGATATTGTACATCAATATGTTTCATCCTAGCATGGAAAATTGGATTCTTTACCAATCATATGGAACTCTAATAGTCACAACAAATAATAGTCTTCCCAACATCAAAACCAACATCAGAACACAATATTCTAAGCCAAATTTTTTCCTTATAGGCATGAGTTTCAACCATGTACTCAACCTCAGTAGTAGATAAAGTGACTACAATCTATCACTTCCTCATCTAACTAACTACACCACCAAACAGTACCAACAACAAGGTGTGCCATAGGGTACCATTTCCAGTCAACAAGGTGGACCACACATTCCACTTCCCATTGAATAGTACCAACAACAAGGTGTGCCATAGGGAACCCTTCCAAATTTATCCCATCAACAAGGTAACCCACCAACGCACCATCAGAGAAACCTTCAATATAGTTTTCCCCAACAACAAGGTGTGCCATAGGGCACCCTTCCCAATTCATCTCATCAACAAGGCAACCCACCAATGCACCATCAAGGAAACCTTCAATATAGTTTTCCCCAACAACAAGGTGTGCCATAAGGCACCCTTCCCAATTCATCCCATCAACAAGGTAACCTGCCAATGCACCATCAGGGAAACCTTCAATATAGTTTGCCCCAACAACAAGGTATGCCACATGGTACCCTTCCCAATTTGTCCCATCAACAAGGTAGCCCACCAACACACCATCAGGGAAACCTTCAATATAGTTCACCCCAACAAAAAGGTGTGCCACAACTCACCCTTCCCAATTTGTCCCATCAACAAGGTAACTCGCCAACGCACCTTCTGGGAAACCTTTAGTACAACTTGTCCTAACAACAGGGTGTACCTCTAATGCACTACCAAGGTACCCCTCCAGAGCAACAACAAGGAGCTAACCCTCCTTGTATCCAACAATGAGCTAACCCTCCTTACATTGAACAAGGAGCTAACCCTCCTTACATCCAACAAGGATTTAACTCTCATTCCATCCATCATGGTTACCAAGGTTGTGTACCTCAGCAATACCCAACTTATGATCAAAACATGGTAGGACAACAAGGTCACTACACATAAGATTCACAAATAAACATACCAAAAATA
The DNA here is from genome assembly GCA_007258455.2 of Sequoia sempervirens. Taxonomy (NCBI): domain Eukaryota; kingdom Viridiplantae; phylum Streptophyta; class Pinopsida; order Cupressales; family Cupressaceae; genus Sequoia; species Sequoia sempervirens. The sequence goes on along the minus strand of VDFB02026320.1, from coordinate 169,892,551 downwards.
GAGATGGAAATGCAACTACAAGCAATGAAGCAAAGAATATCAAACATGCAAGTAGGGAAACCAAAGAAGACTTATACCCTTCAGGATATATGTTCATTTTCTTTTGATCATTCCTTCACTATGCTTCCCTTTCCAAAAAACCTCGAGATGCCAAAGTTTGATAAATATAAAGGAAAAGGAGATCCAATAGAACACATGAAATATTTCTCAATAGCATGCATGGAAGTCCCAAACAACAACTCTTACCTCATGAGACTCTTTCCTCGTAGTCTTACTAGTCATGCCATCAAGTGGTTTGCCCATCTACCACCAAGAGTTAAAATATTTGATGAATTTTTTACCAAATTCATAACCCAATTCTCATTCAATATAGAACAAGACATCACCATCATAGATCTATACAAAATTAAGCAGAGTCAAGGAGAATCCTTCACCTCCTACCTTCAATGATGGCGACATAAAGCTAGTTAATGCAAATCACCTATTCCCAACAAGGAACTAGTCGACATATTCATTTCAAATGTCCAAGAAAAATTCAACTATCTACTTACCATGTTGTGTCTCACAAACATTAAAGAGGCCATTGAGAAGGGACTGCACATAGAAATGGCCCTCGTAGCGAGAGGAGTGTTCAAGCTAAAAAAACCAAGAGACAATTCCTCTAATTCAAATGAGAAACTAAAAATTTGGGCCAAGAACAAAAATGTCACAAATGATGGGGTGGTAGATGAAAGAGCAATATGGAATGTGAAAAATCCCAATGTACCTCAAAACAAACCTCAAGTAGCACAAACAAGCTATACTCCTAATAATGCACAAAACAACCAACTTACATATTCCCCAAAAAAAAAAGTAGGTAACCAACAAACATATCAAGGAAGGTAACAGACACAATACGATCAACCAAGAAGAAAGTTCACAGTATTAGGAGAGCCACTTGAGACGTTCATGAGCAAGCTAGTGCAACAAAACCTCATCAAGGTTAATGATCGCCCAAACTACGAGGAGTCAAGCTTCAAAAAACCATGGTACAACAAGGACTTGTGTGAGTTCCACAAAATTAAAGGACATAAAACAAACAGTTGCATGAGACTCAAGCACCTCATACAAGACTTGATAGAAAAAAGAGAAGTGGATTTCAAACATCATCCTGAGAACAAGGACCTCCAGATATACATGAACCCAATTCCAAACCATGCTAAAAGGAATGACAAAGGAAAGGACTAAGACTATCATAATGCTAACTACACTTATGGTGACACAGTTCTAGGAACCCTCTCCCAAGTACATGACAATAGGGTGGATGTAGTGACTATACGAGGTGGAGATAACAACTACATAATGTAACTACCCATCGAGGGAGACTTATGATACAAGCAGCCCCACCTAAGCCCACAACTAAGTCATCAAATGCCTACAGTATCGTGGAGCAGTTGAAAAAGACTCTCGCCTTGATCTCAATCCTAGAACTACTAAAACTATCACCCACACATAGGGAGATACTGGAAAAAGAATTAGAATCATTAGTTCCTAAGGACCTCAATCTAGATCAGTTCCAAGCCATGGTTAGAAAAATCACAACCAATCACCAATTAGTATTTTTTGAGAAATACATTCCACAACCAAGCCCTGTACATAGAGGTTGGTGTCCACAAGAACATGGTCAAGAGAGTGTTGATAGACAATGGTGTAGGTCTAAACATATGTACCTTGAAATTCATCAAATAGTTGGGGTATTCTGATGATGTGATAGACAAAGGAAAGAGCATTACTATAAGGGCCTATGATGACCTTGAAAGGAATTTAGAAGGGATAGTCAGACTACCAGAGCAAATAGGACCAACCATCATAGAAACTACATGTCAAGTACTTGACCTTGAGTTGCCTTATACCCTCCTTTTAGGATGCCCTTGGATTCATGCATTTCAAGTGATTCTTTCAACCTTTCACCAATGCCTAAAGTTTCCTCATGAAGGAAAAGAGGTGACATTATATGTCAATCACAAACCCTTCCACTTTTGTGCAAAATTGGAGAAGTATAATAAAATCCAGTGCATGCCCAACAATGACATATCCTTTCATTCATTCTCATATCTTGACCCTTCCACACAACCATCAACCTCAATTAAACCAACATAAAGTGAGCAACAAAAAATAAAAACCATGGTTCAAGTACTTGACAGAGGTAATTGAAATTATCACTTCAACCAAGCATTTTGCATTGGCATGCTTCCACCAATGCCCAAGGTTTATGGAAGCCTGAAGGAGATCAAATATGTTCAAACGATACAAATGATATCCAAACCCACAATTTTCACCAAGTGGGGAGATATGAAGGATGAAGAGATATTTAAAGACCTGCCAACCATGATCTACAAAGAGGACCAAAAGGAACCAAAAAATCCACAACCCATTCTAATTTATCCTAAAAGTAAAGGCTACCAGTTAGCTAAACAAATGGGATATCAGGGAATAGGTGGCCTTGGGCTACACAAACAAGGCCGATGGGAGCCTATCATAGAGGAACAAAGAAAGAAAAATATGGGACTAGGTTATGAGCCAAAATATTGGTCCTTTTAAAATCACTCATGAGTATGGGTCCAATACTTTTCATCTCGCATATCCTTATGGGACCCCCTTGCCTATTCCTTATAATGGGAAAGATCTGAAACTCTAATAGCTTTGATCACCTTATGATCTCCTTTGTACATACTTAGTTTAGGGTTTTGGTTTTGTGTTGGTTTGTTTCTTGAGTGCTAGAGAGTGTGTTTCCACTTTAGCTGACTCTGTTGACCAATGGGTAAAGCACTAATCATACTAATTTGGGTCTGGGTTCATTACTTCATCCTAGTCTATCTCCATCCCCAATCAAAGCCATTGTTACCCTATAATTTTTCCTTACTTCATAAAATTCATTCACCAACTTATAAGTGGCTTAGTCCTACTTAGGCAGTATTTATGTAATTGTCCAAACCTAGGTGGTGTTTTGTATAGTTCACTGAAACCCCCAACTTTCCACTTCAACTTGTCTTATATCACTTTCCCATGTTCTCTACTCGAGCAGTGTTTTGTGGAGTTTGTCGAACTTTCTTTTACTGCCTATATGATGATTAATATTTGAGCAGTATTTTGACTTGTTATTCGAACTTAGGCACACTTTTGTGTAGTTTGTTGAACTCTCCACTTTACCACTTATAGACGTTTTCTTTCAAATTTTTGAAAGACGGTTATATTGAAAATGATGAAGCGATAGCTACCACATGTCATGGAGCAATTTAAGATATTAAATGCTCATCTACTCCCATGTTTTTCTGTGAATTTTTAATAGATTTTAAAGTACTATGACATTCTATTGGTGACAAGGTTTTCAAGAATGAGTTGGGAGAGGCACAAAATTTTAGTTGCGGATTCACCATTGAAGGTATTTATAGTACTTGCTTGTTTTAGCTTACTTTCCTAGAATATTTCTGCCTGCATTTGAGTAGGTTACCTTTTGTTGAGCTATAAACTCTTATTCATGGTGAGGGTTAAATATGTGGGTTATGAATATGTGTCTGGATTAACCTACAAGGGCCTAGAAATCAGAGATACCCATCTAGGGCCTATGATTTTAGATGAAATAAGAAGCAAATTCAATAAACCAAATCCACCACCCATCACTGAATGCATAATTGATAGTGGGTTGGTTAAGGCTACCACATTTCCTTTAGCAGTGCAATGCCCTAAACTCATCTTAGAATGCATTAGGCATTACAATTCACATACATGAGAGCTTAGGATAGAGGATAACCATCTAGTTCTAAAAATCCAGAGGTCCACCTTGATGTATTTCCTGAGAATCCCAGAAAAGGATGACTATTCACCAATGAATATGACAAACTCTCAAATTGAATTTTCTGCAAAGAAAAGGGTTTACAGGAATGAAATAGCAAAGAATTGGTTGGTAGGGCCTAAGAGGGGTAAGTCCCAATTGCCCTGTAAATTGCATAGAACCCATTTTGCGGAAGAAGTCACGGACATTGTGGTGTTACTACACAAGGTAAGGGGAAATGAAGATGTTCATGGATTTCAGAAATGCATGTATTTCTTCATCTAGATTATGTCACTAACTCATTTGACTGCAAAATCCAATGAAAATTTCTGATGAAAGATGGATAATTAGATGTATTGTCGGGTACTAGTGATATTTAATGTATAATTTTCAATTTTTTTTAATTTTATCCCCGACGTTCCTCGAAATTTCAATGAACCTATTTTTTCGTCGAAATTATGACAGAGTTTTCGTCGAAATTTTGACAAACATGTGAAGTCAAAATTAGGACCAACATAAATAAAAAGTGAGCTCAACTATTTATTGCGAAATCATTTTGTGATACTTACGAATTTTCTCTGCTTGCGAATTTGCTATACTTACGACAATTTGTTGAGAACTAAGGACGATTTTCTTGGGAAAAATCAGAAAAAATTCAAGAAGCTATCGCCAAGTTGAGGGTAGTCATTGTCCTTTCCCAGAATTCATTTGTGAAGTCATATTTGTACTTCCAGGTTTGAAAATCACATTTTAAAGCAACATCTCATCAGATTTCATTTTTAGACTTGTGTATTTTCAGAGTTGCATTTTCATATTTTTTTGTGCAAGTTCAATATTCTAATTTTAGGAGTCTAATGGTTGGAAATCATAGTAAAATCAGAATTTAATAAGTTTTGGAATTAGCATTTTAAAATTATTTTGGGGGTCATTAATTTCAGACTATCTTCTCTTTTGCAGGGGTGGTTGCATGCTGAATTTTTTTGGTGTAAAATATCAAAATTATTAGATTTTGTTACCTATCTATGAATAAAAATTATTGGAGTGTGAGTTTGATATTTTTTGAAGATCTAAATATTCAAGCTTGGTAAAGAAAAATCATGTCGATAATATTAGTCCGAAAAAATGAAGAGACACTTGATAGATTGTGGGCTAGATTGAAAAGAAAGGGTGATGGGAAATGTTATTGTCCTTGCAATAATTGCAAGGGCTTAAAGATGAGATGAATTTTAATCACAACAGCTTGAGAAACATTGTAGTGCATGGTCACGCTTGAAGGGGCATGATTATCGTCCATTGGTAAGTTGTTCATTATATGTGTTTATATTGATTGAATTTGTAAATGTTAATATCATTTTAACATTTTATATATATATATATAAAATCACTTGATCATGGTCATGGTTTATTTGTGTCTATCATTATTATAAAGGTGGGGTGCCCTAGGGAACATGATATGGATTATAATGGCCCAGAGAATGTGGTTTTGCAAGTGGACGAACATGGAGTTGTGAATATCGAAGATGAAGTTAATGATCCTATGGAAGAAGATGATCATGCGCTAGAAAACACAATTGAAGATAATGGTACAAATACATTGATCCATGCCACATTTAGTGGCAGAGCTGATCATGATGATCAAGATGACTTCGATGATGTTCATGATTTACCTGTACTTGAGAGGGCATACGCCCCTTTATGAAGGCTCCCAAACAACTCTTCTCGCTATATTGTTGTTGTTGAACTTGAAGGTTATGAATGGTTTATCAAACATAGCAATCTCACGATGTTAAGGTATGTCATATATGTCATTTTTTTCATCTATTTTAATTGTTGTTAGTTCATCACTAGTAAATAAAGGATGAAATATGTACCATTAATATTTTTTATATTAACAAATTATTTTTTTTCTTAGATTGATTGGTGAATTTTTGTTACCACCATCAAATATTTTACCTCGCTCATACTAAGATTTATCTGGCATTATGAAAGATATCGGAATGGAGTATCAAGCAATAGATGCATGTCCCAATGATCATATTATGTACCATAAACTACATGAATTTGCAATAGAATGCCTAGAATGTCATATAAATAGATATCAAAGATCAACTAACAAAAAGGTGCCTCACAAGCTTCTTCATTATATTCCCATTATTCCATGTATGCAACGATTATTTAGGTGTGAAAGCTTAAGCAATTTATGGATTACCATGCACGGAATAGAAGTGGAGATGACATTCTTCAATGCCTACGAATGGTTCTGCATTTAGGGACATGGAGGAAAAATGGCCACACTTTAAAGAAGAACCTCGTAATCTCATGCTTTCATTGGCAACGAATAGTGTCAATCCATTTGGAGAGTTGAGATCTATTTACTCGATGTGGCCTATTTTTGTTATCAACAATAACATTCCTCCATGGATGTCAATAAAGAGGGAGCACATAATGTTAATAAAAAGGGGGTAAAAACTTTATTGAATATTAGAAAGCATCATTACAAAGGAAGCAAAGGACTGAGGTCCCAAGGAAAAACAAGAGAAAAAGAACCAAACAAAGACAAAACATCCAGCATCATCATTCGTCACCATTCCCATCCTTATCCTCAGCAAGAATATTCATTAAATCAAGACAAAGCTCCTAAGGAACCAACTCCCACTCCTCAATTCTCCATCCCTCAACCTGCTCAGAAGCCCATTTCGCCAAACAATCAACTGCCCTATTACACTCCCTTGGAATATGGACAAAAGTCATGGCTTCCATCAATGAACTAACTCGTAGAATTTGCTGCACAACCCTAGCCAACTGCCAGCTGACATTTGCCACTTTCCGCTCAATAAGAAAATTGATCAAGATCTGGGAATCAAATTCACAAACAATCCTCCATCCCAAAGCATGAGCTCTCTCAAGAGCACCAAGAATAGCCAACCCTTCCACTAGGTTGATGGTCTATGTCCCTTCATAGATCAAAAAGAGGAAGATCACCGAGCCCAAGGAATCCCTACCAATCCCCCCAATACTAGCTGGTCTTGGATTTCCCCTTGAAGATCCATCAGTATTAATCTTCAAAACATCAGTTGGGGGAAGTTGCCATTTGCCAGCCCTATGAATTTTTTGCTTCTCCCACTGACCTCTCTTAACCCTTGCCAAAGCCAAAGATGACCCCTAAATCCACAATCTCTCCATCAACTCTATATCTCTTTTCTCCAAAGGGAATTCCACTTCACACCTAGCTTCCACTATTTCCTGAACCATGCCTAATAATTTCTGCCAGATTTGTTGCACCAGTCTCTGTTCCCCATGAAATATCCTTCGATTGCATTCCAACCAAATCTGCCACAACAAGAAGATAGGCCCCACAGACCACACCTCCTACAAAAAGGAGGCCATAGAAGGGGGTCTACCCATCTCTTGCCAAAATTCAATCAAGGAGGAAGCATGAACACAAGGAATTTTCCAAACACCCCACCAAAAATGTCAAAGCTAGAGGGAGAAACGGCAATGAAAAAATGAGTAGAGTCCTCCTCATTAGCACCACACATAACACATACAAAAGGACCCTAGAATCCTCTCTTCCAAATGTTATCCCAGGTCAAACACTTATTCCAGGCCAACATCCAAACAAAGCAATTACATTTTGGCCAAGAAAACTTGTTCCAGACCTTCTTCCACCACTGAATTTCATCTCCAACCAGCCTATGAGACAATAACACACTATAACTAGAGGCAACAATATAGATCCCCTTAGGATTGGGGGACTAGGCAAGCACATCATCATCATGGAGAGAGCTACATCTTCTACTGGAGAGGATACTTTGTAGCTCAACACAATCCTCCTACAAACCAACATCTGGCCACTCATTAGGGGACTTCCATTTGGCCACCTCCATTTGACCACAGGAGGAAAAGGACCTAAAACCACTCACCCGTGACCAACCATCCTCAAGAAATCTTTGACAAAGATTCAACAAGTTGGGAAACTAAGAGATGATGGGAGGAAAACCATCCCAAGAATCAAACCAAAACTGGACCTTAGTCCCCTTCTTGTAGATCCAAAATAATCCTTCCTTAATAAGCACAACCCCCTTTTTGAGGGTGCCCCATATCACTGAGCCCTTCCCCACAAGGGGGTTCCTAGAAATATCGAGTCGAGGGATCCCTGGGAGATACTTCTGAGAAAGAATCTTGGCCCAACTCTTATCCTGCTCGTTACACCAACACCAATACAGTTTCATAGCCAGAGCCTCCCCAGTCAATGTCGACTACCTCAAACCTAGGACACCATAATATTTCAGGCTACAAACAACCTCCCATCTAACCAGACTCCAAGCAACTAGCCTATAAAAATTGTCTCGCCACTGAATCTAGGTCCTTAAGAAATCCCATAGGGGCAACTTGGAGCATGCATCTGTAAATGGGCAAAGCCTGCACCACTGACTTAATCAACTAGACATGACCAGCAAAGAATAGCCATCGATGAGTCCAGTGATTAACTTTCACCCAAAATTTATCCAAAATAATCTGCCAAGACTCCCTAGGCAATCTACACACTGAGATAGGGATACCAAGGTAAGTCAATGGGAGAGTCCCGATCTGAAATCTCAAGGTTTGGGAAATCCTCTACTGAATGGGGCCCATAGTGTTGAAGAAGAAAATGGAAGACTTGCCCTCATTAATTTGTTGACCAGAGGAAACCAAGTAAACATCCAACACTCTTCATAAATTAGAAGCCTCTCGCATTGTATCCATCCCCATCAAAGCGGTATCATACACAAATTGTAGGTGAGTTTGCGGAGGTAAGGTGCCACCCCACCACCAACCTTGAATGAAACTAGATTCCACATTCTGTCTAATCCATCTCCCCAAACCTTCAGCCAAAAGAATAAACAAGTAAGGGGAAAGAGGGTCCCCCTGACAAAGCCCCCTAGAAGGACCAAATAACTCAAAGTGACTCCCGTTGATAAGCACACAGAAAGAGACTAAAGTAACACAGCTCATAACCCATTGAATCCACTCTTCTGCAAAACCAAAAGCACCAAGAACCTACCGAAGGAAGGACCACCAAACTCTGTCATATGCCTTAGCCATGTCCAATTTGATAAACATCGCCTTTTCTTTAGAGCTAGCCATAGAATGGATGATCTCAGTTGCAATAACAATCCCATCCAGAATCTGCCGACCTGCTACAAAACCACTTTGTTCCTTGGAGATCAGCTCCTCAAGCCCCTTTTTCAACCTGTCAGCAATGAGTTTAGAAATAATTTTATAGATTACATTACATAAAGAAATGGGCTGAAATTGGCTTAACCTATCAACCCCCTCGCTCTTGGGAATAAGAGCAAGAAAGGTAGCATTTAGAGCCCTTAGCATCTTCTTATTTTGTTGAGATTCTTAAACAACTGCCAGGAGGTCAAATTTCATAATATCCCATAATTCTTGAAAAAACACAATCGGGAAGCCATCAAGACTAGGCACCTTCCCTTTCTTCATATTGAAAACAATCCCTTCAAGCTCTTCAAGTGAGATATCACTCATGAGCTATTGATTCAAATCTCCAGACACAAGAGAGGGGATACAAGAAAGAACCTGTGCTTCCTCAGGAGACCCCCCTTGTGAGTTCTCCCTAAAAAGAGATTCAAAATACTGCACCACCTCCCTCGAGATTTCAGGGAAGGAGGAAAGATGTTCTCCCCTATCATTCACCAAACTAGAGAAAGAATTACCATGTCGCCTGACTTTCACCGAATTCAAGAAAAAAGATGTATTTTTATCCCCTTCCTGAAGCCACTCAATTCGAGCCTTCTGTTTCCAAAACATTTCCTCCCGTAGCTCCCATTCTTCTAGTGTTTTCATAGCTCGAACCTCATCCTAAAGTATCTCATCCATCACCCCAACCTCCCTTAACCTCCTCGTGATACCATCCAAATCTACCTAATCCATCGCCTTTGCATGGAAGACATTCCCAAAGCAGTGAAGATTCCACCGCTTGAGCTGATATTTAACATATTGAAGTAACTTAGAAAAGGAATACATTGTCGTGCCATAAGCTGGTCTACCATTCTTCCACCAATCAGTCACATAAGCATTCAGAGATAGGTCCCACAACCACATGAGCTGGAACCTAAAAGAGGGAAAACAAGGCACACGAGTTGACTCAGTAGCAAGCTTAATAGGCTAGTGGTCTGATCCTCTCCAATCCAAGATCTTAGAGGAAGAACACCACATCCCTCCAATCTAGTAATAGGATACCAAGAAATGATCCAATCTTTCTGCAATGCAGAAATCGCCAACCCGACAATTGTTCCAAGTGAACTAACCATTGTTGGGTTTGATATCAACAAGATTCAAAGTATTGATATTGTCACGAAGCAGCAGCGTAGAGGGCTCCAACCTTCCAGTACCACCTTGCTTCTCAACCAACTCATAAATAGCGTTGAAATCTCTAGCCACAATCCATGGATGAAAAGGCGTCATATTGTAGATAAGCCTGATATGGGACCACAAACCTTGTTTACCTCAAAAATTTGTAGGAGCATATATATTAGAAAAGAGAATAACTTCCCCTATCTCAAAACTAGTAGCAATCATAGACATAGAGGATTTAGAAGACATCCACCAAAGAGGTCGGATCCTTCGTGGATTCCATAAACATGCTAGACCCCCAGAAGCTTCTTGAGCTCCAATGCACTAGAACTCCCCCCTCCTCCACAACTTAGGTGCCAAATCTTGCATATTCTCAACAGATAACTTCGTCTCTTGCTAAAAGAAGACATCAGGACCTTGACTTCTAACTAAATCATGAACCACTTTTTATCTAGGGCCGTTGTTCAAGCCCCGTACATTCCATGAAAGAACAATCATTACAAGGGGCTTGAAAAAAGAGAATCTAGAGTCTTTACTGACCCTGACTCCACCAAATTCTCGCCTATCATTTTAATCTTTTCCACATCCTTTTTTTCTGCCAAGTTTGGCAAATTTCTCTGCCCCGCCCTTCTTAATATCCTTCTGCATGATGCCCAATTTTGGGGGAGGCTTGATCTTCCTAGCTAAGTTTGAACCAGTGTTCTACCCAGGAAGAGAAGAATCTACACCAACTATTGGAACAACAACTGAGGGGGCCTGAACCTCTGAAAACACCATATGTTGATCAACATCCAAGTGCAGACAATCATCCCTTTGTGGATCCATAGAAGAATCAAGAACAAGATCCTCCTAAGCTAAGCCCTCAAGCCTCTGATCCAGGTTGATCAAACCTGGGTTCACCTCCTGTTAGCTAAGGTCATCCAAAACCTCAAATCTGTTAAAAGTACCTTCATCTTTCCTTTCTTTAAAAGGCCTCTTTTGACCCCTATTCTGATTTCGAGCCTTGACCAGAGCAAAACCATTAGTAGCACCTAACTCATCAAGAGTAATGCTCTTCCCCTTATCTATCCCAGGAATATTGCAAGGAGGTTGTGAAGGCTGGGACTCCACAGGATTATACCTTGGGCATCTCCATTGCAAATGGACATATTCTCAACATAGCCAACAATGAAAAGGAAGAGTTTCATAGTCCAAATACTGCAGCCAAGAATAAGAGCCCACACACATATCTATTGCATTGGGCAAAGACCTACTTAGATCAATTTCAATAAAAATGCGAGAAAAAGTCATTACCTTTTTACCCAAAGTCTGTGATGAAGTCCCAACTGGTTTTCCAAGCACCGAGGTCAGTAATTGCATCACATCCAATCGACAACATTCCACTGGGAACCTCGGTAAACGAACCCACACTGGGACACAATTTGGAAGTTCCTCAGCAGGGTTAAATCTAGCATGCCATGGTTTGATAAACAACCCTACCTTATTATGAAAATAAGGGACTCCCTCAAATACCCTATTGTGATCAATAATGCAATTAAAAGTAACCATGAAATAATTGTTTGCCGGCAACATTATCTCTATTTCCCACTTCGGCTCCCATGTCCTCCGGGCCCAAAACTCCAAAAATTGCAAGGAAACCCTCATCCCCAAAAATTTACAATATAAGGAGTGATTTGAATAATATTCAACATCTTCAACAATCATCTCAGACAAAACAACCAGTTTTGGCCTCCCCTTGCACCGCTCGAGACAACCATTAATCTTCATTATCCGTGCGCCATTACACAACCCCATATCAACAATCCCTGTATTCAGAGCAAACATATTATTATCAAAGGTCTTCATCCCTTGAATTGAAAATTTTGAGCATATTGCTACCCGAAAGTCTAAATTAGGGCACCCCACTAACGTCTCACCCTTCGAGAAGGCCATCACGCCCAAGACTAAAAACACAAACCTTGAACAAAAATGGGTGGGGGAATCCTCCCCACTCCCTTCCTCTATGCACTACACCAACACCCGCACCACAAACCCTCCCCACTCGCACAACAGAAAGAAGGTTCAACACAATGGAAAGAGATCACAACCCTCTCACACCCTACACACCATAAAACACCCACACACCCCCTTCGTTCACCACCACCCCACACTAAGAATGCAGCAGACCCTCCTCCAAGGTGGTCTCCCTACATCGGATTCAAAGGAAATCCCCACATAATACAGGAATGAGCCTGAAGCAAACCACACACCCTAGGACACAGCACAGTCTAAGTAGAAAACAAACCCCCAGACACACAAAAATAATCCCCCCAAACAACGTAGAGCAAGAAAAATCCAAAACGAGCTAGGGCTTGGATGCCCTAGCTCGGCTCACGACCACGCAGACCTAAGCCATCAATGATCTCGAGGGAGCACATAATGTTGTCAATGATTGTTCCAGGTATTTGTTTACATCAATTTTCTTTAACGTAGTAGCATCTCATTTGTCTCGTATGTTGCATAATGACTTATATTTTTTTCATTCAATAGTCATGTACATTAATTTATATATATTGCAGTAAAATGGTTATAATAATTATTTAATGTTTATGTTCATTCAACTAGGTAAGTACCAAGTTAAAGATATGAATGTATATATCGAGCCTCTTATCGACAAGTTATTAAAGTTATGGAATGGTGTCACTATGTATGACGTCTTTAGACCAATAGGACAAAGACAATTTCAATTCCATGCTATGCTTGTATGGACAATTCATGATGCCCCAGGGCTAACACATTTTTGAGGTATGTTATAAAGTTTGACTACACTTTAAAATTATTTAATTTTATGAAGCAGATATCATGCATGTTTTTTAAATAATCTATCCATTATATATAATTATAAAAATTGACATATTTAATCCAATTATATATGATCTTGCAAGTCTTCAAACAAAGGGAAAATTTGCATTTCCAAAAGATGAAATCTCATCGTTCAACAAGTTTAGGAAGTAGGTGTTTGATGAGTATAGGCACTTCCTCCACATAAATTATAAGTATTGAACTACTGAAAAACATCTTTTCAATGGGAAAGAAGAGACTATATGAAAACCACGAAAAATGACACCTCGCCTATGGAAGTTGGAATATAATAGAATTAATCGTCAAGGTTATACATTGGATCAAATTGTCTATCTATCATATATGATATGTTTTGAATTTATATTTTTATATTATGTTGTGTTTACTCATGCTATAATTGACAATGATTGTCGTTGTTAATTTGTTTAACTTCTATGCTTCATGAAGGTCGTCAAAGCATTATGGTCAGCTTCCACAGGGGCTGAAAAGTTATCCCAGACAATTTAGTAGGTTGCCCTACTATGAGCAGCTACAAATTGTGCATTTGTTTGATACAATGCATATTGGAAAGAATATAACAGAAACATTATGGAAAATATTGGATGGAAGGAAAGACAAAGAAAAAATTGTCAAAATTTGTAATGACATTCAAGAAGCCAATCATGCAACGAAAAATGTCATTCAATTAAATAGCGATGGAGACAAAATTAATATAAGGGCCCTTCCTTGGTTATTAACGGAGTAGCAAAGCAATGCTATAAAAGAAGTTATACGAAAAATTCATTTTCCCACAGGATTTGCTACAAACATAAACAATATAATAAAAAAGAAAGGTGAATTTGGGTCAGGGATGAAAATGTATGATTGGCATACCTTCATTAAGATAATTATTCTGGTATATTATATACACTTGTATAATGCATGTACTTTTCAGTGTATTGTGTTTACTACTTTTGGAAAAATAATGAAAAGATCATTTTATAATTGTTGCAGTACGTTCTACCTCTATCTCTCCTAGAAAACTTTGACAACAATGTCAAGCAAGTTATATATGATCTTGGAAAATACATGAGGTAAGTAGCAATATTTGTTCAATTCATTATATAGATCTTATAATTTCCATTTGTTTTACTTGTTATGTAATATACTGTATATTTTTGTTAAATCTCGTTAATATATTTTTGCCTTGAATCACTTGTAGATGGTTGTCATCTAAAGAAATCCATAAAGAAGATATAAATTATTGGAAGAGAAAAATTCTTCGTCTAATGTGTGAAATGCAAAATTGTCTACCTTCAACATTTTTCAATGCACAAGAACACTACCTCATACACCAGGTTGAGGAGATAGAATTGTGTGGACCTGTACACACAAGGTCAATGTGGATGGTTGAGAGGCACTTGGAATTTTTGAAGGCTTTGGTTAGACAAAGAGAACATCCTGAGGGTTCTATAGTGGAGGGATATATGGTATACTAGACCATGGTGTACATTAGTGAATATCTTCCTAAGTTTACAACAAAGATCCATGTAGATCGCATTTGGGATCCCAACTCCATTAACAAATTCGAAGGAGAGTAGCTGATGGGGAAAGGTAGATTGAGAAAAGTGAGGTAATTATAAGATGGTCATGGAGATTAATTGGAATACATTTTGCATATGGTTTTTATGTATATTGTACTTATTTAATTATTAATCTTCAATATGCATCAATTATAAATTAAGGTCATATTCTGCGGTATTTAACTAATTATACATCGTTTGTGAATTTCAATTTTTTTTTATACAATTGGCCGAGAGTGGGATGCACTTCATTTTTACATCACAAACAATCTTGATTGGATGATGGTATGGATTGAATAATGTCAACAATTTGGTCGCTCATTAACATGGGAAGGTGTGGTTTCATTGGTTAAAGAAGCTTATTGTAATGGAGATTCCAATGTTACATAAAGGGAAATTGATTTAGCATATAGTTTAAGAGATAAACAAGTACGTATAAATATATTAATCACCCATATTATTTAATTATTTTCAATTATATTGATGTATATATATGTTGAGATTGTTTTCTTTGCATATATTCGGCCAAGAATAAATATGTTTATCAACTAACGATATTACAATAATTTTTACATGTTTGACATATTGTAGGTGAAACACCACAAGGCTATGTGGTGCAATGGTCATAAATTTTGAATCAAAAAGTAGGATGACATGAAGAAAACTTGTGATTTTGGTATAACTGGGCAGCCTCTTTTAGGTGATCTAATGTTTCATCTAGTGACATACATCCAAAAGTCTCTAAAATTGATACTATGGGATTTTGGATGATATACTTGAGTGTGACTTTAAGTCCTTCTCGTGATTAATTTTGTTCGCTGGTCCCATAGTACATGCTTCATTGAATGAAAAATGATCCCTCGCAGAGAACTATTACTGAACATGATAATAGATTTTCCATGGTTAATACAAGGCTTCCATCAAGCCAGCCAGAAATGAGCCCATGTTCTTCCGCCGCCAGAGCAAGTATTTTACTCGAGGTTCCGTGTGTAAACCGGTTGGTCATTTGTTGTTAGACATGATCCAAGAGGAAGGCCGATAAAGTATAATGTATGGAAGAAGAAGATACCAAAGATGTAGAAGATGATTTAGATGATGATTAGGATCAACAGTTAGTTGATGATGTCCCTGACGAAGATGTCAAAGAGGAGGAACTAGATCATGATGATGTAGGATTTAATGTTCATGAAGATGATATCTGTGTGGATGATGACATTATCGAAACTGATATGAATGATGATGATGATGATATGACCAATCCTTACAATGTCTAATCTAGATTGGATGATATAGACAAAGAGTTGGATGAAGAAGAAGATCAATGACATTGAAATGTATGATTTATTACATTATCTATTTGATATTAATTTATTGATAGAATTATATTTGACTTATTTGGTTACTTAATTAATCCATGATGTTTTTAATTTTGTCACCACATTAATTTTACCTGATGTACTTTTAATGCTCTTGAAAGGTCAAAAAATTAAAATATTTCATTGCTAGATGTTAATAACCTTGAAATTAGGTAGGTTCTTCTTATGTTTTATGTGATCATAAAAGATTTAAAAGTGAGTTGTAGAGGTGGTTGTTTAGTGGTTGAGGTGTAAAGGCCTTTAAAAGGCATAAAGTGATCATTGTAATGGTTGTTGATGGTTGAGGATTTAAAATACAAGCTCTTGACATTCGAAAATCTGTGTTTTTCTTCAAATTTTCTATATTTTTCCTGTTATGCAACACTATACGGTCACATGCAGCAATATTTTGATGTGAAATTAATTCCAGGTCGTGAAGATATGTGTTAGCTTTGGATTTGAATCGATTTGAGGGATTAAGGACTGATTTGAGTTAGTTAGAAAGCTTCCATTTCTTTGCATACCTTGCTAATTTAATTTTGGCTTTGTAGTCCAAACATGATATAAAGGGTCTCTTACACTTTTTGTGATTACTGTAGCTTGTGTAAGAGGTCCCATGGATACTATTGTAATTGTAGGATGCATGAATAGGGCATAGGATGCATAAATATGTATGTATGTATGTATTTGTATTTTTAAATGTAAATGTAAATGCAATTACTGGATGCTCTCCTAGAACAATAAATGCAACATATCATTAAAGAAATCTATATTTATGTATATAAATGTGCATTTCTAAATGCAAGTGTAAATGCAAAGAGCATATGGTTTTATAGTGTTATAGAGTGTACAATCAATTGTAGGAGAAGAAAGCATGGTAGAATGATTGAATCCAAATTAAAAAGGAGTTGGTGTGAACTTGGATTTTCTATGTTGAAGCATCAAATAATGCCTTGAGCATATTTGGATTAATTAAAAAAATTGCTTTGGTAGACTATAAAATTTCTAAACCAAGGAAAAAATGTAACAAATCTAAGTCAATCATCTTAAAATGCCTCACTAAGTATACTTCCAAATCATGAATCTACTTGGTGTAAGATCCCATAGTTATTCAATTATCAACATAGAGTATAAAACTCAAGAATTTCCTATCTACTATTTGAGTGTAGACTATAGGGTCATGAGGAATCCATATAAAACTACAATTAATGAGAAACATTTTGATCTTTTCATACAAATCTCAAGGATCCTATTTCAATCTGCGCAATGATTTTTCAATGTTCACAAAAAGTTGGAGTTATCACTATTGATAAAATCTAGAGTTTAAAACATGTAAAATTCTTCCTATAAGTCTTCATACAAGAAGGCACTTTTGACATATATTTATAGACTTCAAATATCTATGTTGCAACCAAGGAGAGTACAAGCCTAATGGAATTCATCTTATCTATTAGAGAAAAAAGTGTTAGATATGTGTTAGCTTTGATTTGAATCTAATTTGAGGGCTTAAGGCATTCATTTGAGTTAGAAAGCTTCATTTCTTTGCATACAGCCCGTTACTCCTATTTCTTTTGAGTGGTTTTGTAGTCCAAACATGATATAAAGGCTCTTACACTTTTGTGATTATTGTAGCTTGTGTAAGAGGTCCCATGGATGTTTGTATTGTAATTTTGTAGGATGAAGGAATAGGGCGTGACATGCATAGCAATATGTATGTATGTATGTATGTATTTCTATTTTTAAATGTAATGTAAATGCAATTAATGGATGCTCTCCTAGAACAATAAATGCAACATATCATTAAAGAAAGCTATATTTATGTATATAAATGTGTTTTTCTAAATGCAAGTGTAAATGAAAATGGCATATGGTTTTGTACTATTATAGATATAACATATCCATAAATTAATGTA
>VDFB02026320.1:169744093-169874609 GCA_007258455.2 Sequoia sempervirens | reverse complement strand
AGACTACTCCAAATCACTCAAAACCCCAAAAAAGTCTTATTAAATGTTATGAAACTCAGGATTCATCAACTTTAAGGACTGAAGAGATTCAATACATACTGTTCTTTCAAACCCTTGTTTATAGGGTGAACAAGCACTGAAACAGGGAGGGTTTCAAGGTTAAGACACATGCAAACCTCAAAACCTCTGGCCAATAGTTGAAATATGTCACAATATGTCTAAAAAATCATTTGAGATCATTTCCAAGTGCATGCATAGGCCATTTCTTCAAAACCCTGTTGTAACCTCCATTATTCAAGAGGAGAAACTCATATTTTGGCTTGAAAATAGCAGCATTACTTTATATCCTTGTTACCCCTACAATTACACACTCAACAAGATTGAAAATACATCAAAGAAAATCCATTCCACTGACCTACTAGCCCTACATCAGTGGAATGGCCATTAGATTCTTAATAGACTCTCAAAACTACTAATTAAAGAACACAGTCTGAGGCAAAAATAATTAACCTCTCATTCTTTATTCTTGAAATGAACAACCACTCACTCTTCCAAATGAAATTTATCACCTTCCTTGATGAAACAAACAAGAAAACCATGCCACTAAATTTCTTTTACTACTTATACAAAACTGAAACAAGGAAGGGAAAGTTGCTAAAACTGAAAAACAGAGTAACTTTATTGATTATTTGTCCAAGAATACAACGTCTCTCCTTCACTCAGCCTTTTCAAGGCTTTATATAGTTTTCCCTTCTTATAACTAACTTCTCAACTTCCAATTCAGTTCAAACTACCTTTTACCTTTTGATTTCCCTTGTTTTATGCTCTTTTGTCCATTAACAACTTTTGACAATATAAGCAAGTATTGCATTTTTTCATCTCCTTTACTACCTAATAACTTATTGCATGGAGTAATTACATTCAAATTAGCCTCTACAAAGAATTAACACCTTATTTTTACATTAAACACATAAATTTGACCAACTAGCCTTTCAAAGGAATTTACAAGATCTAGGTGCTCCTGCACCAAAAATAGTCATCAGAAGCGCTATAATTTTTTACGAATGCGCTAAAATAGTTAGAAGGGCTAAAACTTTCTGTGGATGCACTGAAATAGTCAGAAGTGCTAAAATTTTTGGTGGATGCGCTAAAACAATCAGAAGCACTAAAATTTTCAATGGATGCACTGCAGAATCCCTCGATCTCGCTAAAAGAAAACATGCTTGAATCCTGTATGAACATTTTTCAGAAAATTTGTTAAAATATGGGGTTAGAGCCCCACGGTGGTCACCAAAATATAAGTGTGGAATAAGTAAACTAAGAACACTTCTTAATAAGACATTATATCAAAGATTCAAAAGCAATTAAACTAATTTAAAGCAAGAATCTACTAAAAGCATCATATTTTTCTCTATCTCTAAAGATTTATTAAGTCACGGGGATCTCAGATTTGGTAAGCATTGTAACTATTAAAATGCTAATCTATAGAATGAAATATTGCTAAATACAATGATGTAATCCTGTGATGATGTCTAGATGATATGGTGAAGCTATTGTAATCTAAATTGACATGAAACTATGGTGGAAAAAGCCATAGTGATCTATGATGCAGCCATGATATTGATTCTACTGATGCTATGATTGCTATTGCTAAGATGCTTGATTGCTTGATTGTTTTTCCTACAAAGTTTGCACAAAGATGGGATCCATTTCCTATTTCAAAAGGATGTATTTATAGATTCACGACAACAATTTTGTGAAGCGGAAACACAGGAAAGGTCTGGATTTGATCTTGAGGATTGAATGGTGAGAGATGAAGAAGCTTGAGCTGATTATGGGAATGGTTTCTCCCCAAGAAAACATCAGGCTAGATGATAGGAAGAATCAGAGGAAAGAGATTGAAGAGGATTACCAGCAAGTTTGCCTCCACAACTTTCCCGTGAATGCTAGTTGAAATAAATTAGATGTTTTATATCTAATTTAGTAGGTGATGAATAGAGGAAAATTTTCCTTTATTTGAATATTTTGATTTATTCAAATTTAACAAAAAGAAGATATTTAATTAAATGAAACAAATCTTTGACATTTGCTTTTTTAATAAAAGTAATATGATAATTAAATAAATATTTATGATATTTTATTTAATTAAGAGGAAACATGATTTAAATAATTAAATAATAAAAACTATTGAAGTTTTTTTATTTAATTAAGATAAAATAATTTAAAATTGAAGAATTTAGAAGAATGAACTATAAATAAATATTTCTATTTATTTAATAGTAGATGAATTTAAGGGTAATTAATCAAATAAATCGTATTTAATTAATTAGATTATCTAGACCATTTTTAGGTGTGTACAATATGATATATTGACACCTTTTGTTCAGTGAACAAGTGAATGTTTCTAATTGTGGTTTGGGTCACATAGCTACTTCTATGTTATTTCTAGTGTAATACCTAACCTTGTCTCATATGGGGTACTGAGGTCTTGTGGTTTGCATTGTGAAATATTGTGTTGTAGCTGTTATGTAATTTTTGTATAAATGTGAAAGTCTATTTATTTTTATTCTGATTTTCTTGAGTGTGTTTTATTCTTTTGTGATTTTTAGTACTTTTATAAGATTTATATTTCATTTTTATGGCTAAAAAAGGTTTCTAGGTGTAGGACCTATAGCTTTGGGGTTAAATTTTCTTATGAAACATCTTAAATGGATATTAGAACCCACTCTACTTGCCCACTTTTGAAAAGTAGAAAAATTAGAGTTGGTTGGGTAGTTTAGGTGGTTAAGGAAAGGCAGTTTATTTCCCCCTCTTATTTATTCTTTCTCCTTGAGTGGAGAAGAGGATCTCTCCTTTGGAATCATTCTTGAGCTCTTTAGTTTTCTATTTGGTAAAGACCAATGCTAATTGGAGGAAAAGAAGAAGGGTAAAGGAAGAAAAGATGGAAGAGAGTATTTGGAGAGTCGTCTGCAACTTGGATAGCAATTCTTATGGTAGGTTCTATACCCTTTGTTAGATATTGATTTTGATGTGTAAAAGAATGTTTGAATGCTTTTCTATGTTTTTGAAACCTATTTGAAATAGATGGTGAATCCTTATGCCTTTTTTGTGAATTATGTGTGAGTACCCACCTTGTCTAAATTTTAACATAAACAACCATATATGTGTTTTAGGTGAAGGAATAATATAATGTGAATGAAATTGTTATAATGTGAAAATTTATGTAAAGTGAGTATAATGTGGAGTATATTTGTTGATGGATATATGCGAAAAGTGTTATATGTTCATTGGAAGAGCTATGTGACCCTAGCTCAATGGTGGGTTAAGTTTCAACCCTATGGTTGGGTGAAAAGCCCATTGTCCAAGATTGTTTTTTCTTTGTTGATTATTTCTCTTTTAGGTATATGTGTTAAATAAGGAATATTATCTTGGGGCTTTCAACCTATGGATTTCAATAGAGAAACATGTTGGTCTTGTGGGGATTTTAAAAGCTCTTAAGAACCTAAGGATGCTTTGTAATTTAGAGTTCAATTATGGTTAAAGGTATTACAATTTACTTTTTGAAATTGAATAAGAAGAATAAAAGTTAGTAGTTCTTGTCTTGGAGGATTCTATAATTCAAAGGATAAGATGAATTTAGAAAGAACCAAGTGTTAATAAAATATTTTTTGTATAGGATATTGTTGTGTAAATGTTTAATACATACATTTTCCAACAACATGTTTAAATTTAGTAAAATAAATTTTCTAAAGTATATTCTAGGGTGTTTCTATTATATAAATAATAAATAAGAAGTGTAGAAAATAATATCAAAAAATCAGCTTAACACACTTTATTAATCAATTAATGAGGTTACAACGTTGTTGCCCCCTATGCTAAACAATAAACTATTATAAAGTAGTTTCAAATATTTGATCATAAAAACTGATTAAAATGATATTAAAATATAGAATTTAATGGATTTTTCAATTATTAATCTCAGAACAATATATTAAAAAAATGTAATAACCCAAATCACCAATTGTGATTTATTAAGAAAATATTGGCATCATTTTTTAAATAATAATCTACCATAAAATAGTATTACATAATTGATCACATAGAATGATATACAAATAACTAGAAGATAAAATTTAAAGGGTTTCTTTAGAACATAGATTTTTATGACATAGCTTAAATCAGATCAACCCAATAAACCAATTCAAATTTATAATAAAAAAATTACTATTCTCTACTTTAAAATTAAAAACAAATTGACAAAAAAACTTGGGAGTAGAACCAAGTAACAATTTAATGAAATCATATTAAGTAAAGAGAGTTTAAATACATTTATATCATCTTCTTCCTCTTAACCTGCGACATAAATCTTACCAAAAAAAAAAAACCTTGCAAGCAATCAATAACAATGAAGGAAATCAAGATATAACATTGCATTTGAAAAACAATCTTCAAACACCAAATAGAAAATAGTTGAGGAGAATCGTATTTAAGGTATCACAAGTTAGTTTGAAATTATTGCTTAGTTATTTATTAATTACCCAGTTAATTAGTGTTTAGATATACCATTTTGATGTAGAGGAAGGACAAAGACCTAAAAAAACTTTCCTATCACTGTCAAACAAGATTTCAAAACTTAAGGCTGCAATTATGCATTTTGTTCATCCTAGACAATGAGTTCTCAAACCCAAAAGGTGGGGCAGCAATTCAGACCTTTTTGGTCATAATTTTCTTCAAGTACTTGTTAAAGGGAATGTCAATTTTTTTTTGGATACCCTTTTGGCCCTTACTAAACAAATGTTAAAATGAAGTAGGGTTGTTTTGTACTGAACATGGCAAAACAAGGTGTTCATTGATCAAAGCCATAGGCTGCCTCATTGTGAAATGAAAGGAACAATCATTAATAACTTTCACAAAAAAATAATGAAGCCAACTGCTTCAGTGGCATTGAATATAACCTAATTACAGAATTTTCCTAAAGTTTTCATAAATATCCAATGGTGGAAAAGAAAGTTTTGGTGTTTTTTTCTCAAATTGTAAACCCTAGGAAGCCACAAACCTGCTCTCACCAAAAATGGCATAACTCATTCAAAATTTAATGAAATTTACTAAAACCAAAAGCATATGAAACTATATTAATTCATTCAACTTTTAAAATTGGTTCCAAGCCCTTAACGTACCATACATGGCCATACTATCACGTTTCCAGACTGCAGATTCTGGAAAACACTGTTATAATAGGGTAGTCTTCACCAATATGGCCATATCTTCCACAAAACTCAATGAAATTCAATGCCACAAAAACAAAAAGAAAGAGTATTCACATGCCAACAAATTCCAACCATTTTAAGATCATTAAATGGGCCATACAGGCCATACATGTAATTAAATAACAAGACTACAAAACTGGAAAACTAAAAAAAACTTGCTTCAATTCACTCAAAGTTTGAAAAATCACTACTACAATCCTTGCATTTGACCATTCCATCTTATTCATGATTTTTTCAACCATTTACAATTTAGTCCCACATTCTAACAATTTCATGTAACTGAAAGCCACATTTTTGACAACTTTCTAAAAAAAGTTGCATGACAATTTGACAACTTTCGACAATTTTTGCAATTTTCCAACTTTTCCCACCAATGACTAAACCCACAACCAAAAATATATTGAATACATAGGAGATGGTCATAAATGACCTTATTAGCCACTAAAACCTATTTTCAACCCAAAATTACAAAAATACCAAAAATGAGCAATAATACTTAATATATTTTATAAATCATACATAAACATTGAGTCTTAATGTTCAACTCGTAATTGTAAAGTAATATAGTAGTCACGAGATCAAGATAGGATTTTAATGACCTATTTTATTTATTTTAAAATTATCAAGAAACTAAAAAAAATAAAACTCAAAATTAGACTTGATTTAAAATTGTTTAAACATGTTTTGATATAAAAATATATATAAAAAATTGGGACAAGAATAAATTGCTCAAATTAAATCTTAGAATTGGTACAACTTTTGAATTTAATGAGTAATTTCATAGTCAAATATATAAAATGAAGTATGGGATATTATGATCACTATGTTGATTTTATCTACTTGGGTTATATAACTAAACATTGTACATAAACAATTAAATAATTAGACATATTTATATTTCACATTACTCAAATGTTTTAATTTCAAAGAATTTTTATATGTAAGGACAAAGAAATTTGGATAGTAATTAATTGTTCATTTTTTTTTAATTAACGTGAGTTATACATTTATGGTTATTCAATTACTTTTTTCCTTTAGTCTTAGTGAAAGAGTGCTAGTTGTACTCTATATTAGAAAAATAAATTCGTGAACATATTTCTCTCCTTCGATGTTTCTTTTTTTAAGATTAAATTGTTGCCCTTAGTTAGAGGCAATATTAAAGTTAACCCTAGACTAGTTTGTCACCATTCCACTCTTATTCATTGTGAAAAATTCTTATGATAGAATTGTTAACTTAATGCCATCACAGATGTGAAGGGCATGCTTTTTTGTTATGTCTTAATTGAGTTGTTTAGTTTAACAAAAAAATTGGGAGTTTAGGTTGTGGAAAATTTAGAGCATGAAAACATCTCCTATGTATGAACAAGAAATGGTCCAAATAATCCTCTATATTTTTTTATTCTATTTTCTTCATCCTATAAATTGTCTTTTCCTATCCATAACCTAGAAATAGTCTTAATTTTGTCCAAGAAAATATTTTTCATTAATTCCAAACTGTGAATAGATTTAATTGTTAATCCCGTGAACCAATGCAAGGTTTATTATTTTAATGTGGAAGGAAACAATTATAATTTTTTATTGTCCATCCAATAATCATTATTTTGATAGATGAATTTGAATTTAAACAAGAATTGGTTAGTATTTTCTGAAGGTTTTCCCCTAAAGGTTGGAAGAATTCATGGAGACGTGTTTATCATGAGGGATTCATTTCTTTTTGGTGTTAGAGAAATAGGATAGGAAAAAGTGTGATTGTTGTTACCTTCTTGTTCCTCTCCTATAGTGTTTTATTTTTTTTCATAATGACATAAATATCATTTTCTAATTGGTGTAATGGTTTGTTAAGTGTGCCTATTTTTGGTTGAGTGGGTAAACTTCAAATGTGACTAGAAGATAGTTCTAGAAGTAGATGCCTTTATTAATTATACCTTGACTTGGACCAATCAAACTCTCCTTATTATATATAAATTTGGTTGGGGGCTCTTAAAAAATTAACTAGGAAATCCTTAGGTCTACTCATAAACTAAAAGAACTCTCCTATGATTAGTATTCAAATTTTGTATCAACACCTAGAAATTGCTAGTATTCATCCCTAGCAATGACACCTCAAATAATGAGATCATTGTAGTGATTTATAATTATCATCATTTAATTATTATCAATCCAAGTTGTGTCAAAAGAAGTCTATCATACGTTTTGAGTACTAAATGAAATATTTTTCTCCTAGTGAGGTCTAATTTGCATTAAGCTCTACTAAGCCAGAAATCAGACATGTTCTATGGAAACTCTGAATTAAACACACTATTAAAATAAAATGTGTTGAAATCAAAATTTCTCATACAAAATGTATTAAAATTTAATTTCTTAATTTTAAATGTACTAGAGCTAACTATCTTTCTTAAAATAAGAATAAAAGTTGTGTAAAAGATAAAATGTCAAAAAAGAAAGATATTTTTGGTCCTTTTTTTAATTTTAATTACCTATGGTTATTCTAAATAAACAAATTGATATAATTTTTGGTTTGAAAGGGGTATTTTACCTATCTAGTTCATCACCTAGTTCCTAATCACACTTGTTACTTAAGTTTACTTAAGGTACACATAGGATACTTATCACTTTATGTCTCAAGTCCTCATATTAAGACACATGTCACAATATTATGCAATTCTATGTTCATCTTGGCCTATAAAACCAAAGCGTTTATTTTTTAATTCATTCAATCCATTGCAATCTATCATTTACACCATTTTATAGAATAACATTATTCTTTCATAGTTGATATCTCTTGTTATTTCATAGAAGTTCCTAGATATTGGGTGGCTACAATCTTGAACCAAATATTGCATGGTATAGAGTATTATATATCAAATCTTATAATTATTACATCAAATTATTTGGCATGTAATGATATGTAATATAGAAAACATAAAAAATCCAAGGATTTTATTCTTTGAGTGAGTGGGCCCAACTCACTTCGATCAATCATTTCCTCTAAAAGTGATCAAATATACTTATTTTCCATATATGATAGGAAGATATTACATTCTTCTATTATTGCTATAGAAAATGAAAACTATGCTTCTAATAACCAAATTTTTTTCAAATATCTAAAATCTCATTCACATATTTCTAGTTCTCTCTACTAAGGTTAGACATAAATGAGCTAAGAGTTCCCACTACTTGAAAATTTCCTAATATTTTATAAACCATAGCATGCATTAGGCTACCTATGACACTATCATTTGGAACATTAATGATATCCTCTAGATCATCATCTAAAATGGGAAACTAATTCAATGATAATTGGTACTAATAGGTGAATGAATATTGATTAGATTATAATCCTACGTTGCAAATAATTACTAAAAAATATCTAAACATATTTCTACATAGAAAATTGTTACAAAATGGTCCTAACATACCTATTCTAACTAGGATAAATCCTTCTTCTAACTAGATCCTTATTGATCTTCATATATAAGATTTATTTTGCATCACCCAAATCCTTCATTTAACGTATTAGATAACTAATTTTTCATCTCCATAATCATTCCACTATTATTTATAATGAACAAAAACTATCAACATGTAAGTTACAAACTAATCTTCAATCAATTTAAAATAAACACAAAGATCATAGTCACTCCTCACAAACCCAATTTCTAATGAAAAATATTAAAATTTTGATACCACATTTCAGGTGACTAATCTTTAGACCATCAAAGGATTATTTTAACCTACAAACCAAGTTGTCCTTCCCTTTCATCATAAAAATAGTTTGTCATAATATTTATTCCTTAAGATATTTATGTAAGAAATTAGTTTTATCATCCATTTACTTTGATTCTAAATCATAAATAAGAGTAATATAAAGTAGGGATCTAATAGAATTTAGTTTTTTGATAGTAGAGAAAATTTGACCAAAAAGAACTCCCCCAACCTAGGAGTAATATTTTTCCATGAATCTTGATATGAACCTGTATAACTCTCAATCTACTCCAAATTTCTTCTTAAATTCCCACTTACAATAAATGAGTTTCCTTCCCTCTAAAATATTGATTAGATCCCAAGTCTCATACCTATTTAAGGCCATCATTTCATATTCCATAGCCTCCATCCGAAAAATAATTTTCCTTCAAAGAAAGAGATTTCTTATAGTTATAGGTTCATCATATTAATACAAAGATAAAGTAAGTTCACAATATTAACTTGGTGAACAAACCTATCAACTAGTTTTGTTACTTCATGGACCTTCTCAAGAGTTTACTAAGAGGCTTCTCTTGTTCTTTCTCTAAACTCTATCAATTTGAAACTTCTTCCTCTAAATCCTCATGTACAACATATTATTTTTCTATTTGTGGAACTTAAATATTCTTTTTTGTTTCACAATACATTTTTTTTTCCTTTCTTTTGTTGTCTATAATAAAACATAACTCTTAAGTTTCCTAGAAACACATATCTAAAATATACCATTTTCAATTTTAGAGGATTCCAAATCTTGTAACCCTTAACATTATCACCTTAACCAATGAAAATTCATTTATTATCCTTAAACTCTAACTTAGATTATTTTTCCTTAGGCTCATGAATAAAATCCTTGAGACCAAGAAAATTTCTAATGTGCAAAAAATAATATTTCTTACCTATCCACACTTCATATAATATTTTATCAATCAAAGAATAACACAAAGATCTATTAATCAAATAACAAGTAGTACAAAGATAGCCTTAGCCTAAAAAAACTAATCTAAATAACCATTATTCAACATACTTCTATCTTTATCCATTAATGTTCTATTCATCCTCTTTGTGATGTGATTTTTTTGTAGCATATGTGGAGTTGTTTTCTACTTCATAATACTTGCATGTCTATAGATATAACTAAATTCACTAGAAAAATATTCCTCTCCATTGTTCAACCTTAACATTTTTATTTTTTGATCCATATGATTTTCAACAATAAAAACTAATTCTTTAAAAAATTTATAACTTTAGACTTATGCCTCAAAGAATAAATTCAACTATAATGTGTGCAGCCATCAATGAAGGAAACATTTAATATCAATATCTTCCAACTGAAATAACATCCATAAGTCCAAATATATCATTATAGATAACCTCCAATAATCTCTTTCCTCTAGTACTATAGGAATTAAAATTTACTCTACTATATTTTTTAAAACACACAATGACCTAAAAATAAAAAATCTATGAAATAACCTAACAAACCATCGGTAAGGCATTAATCCATTTTTCGCCAGCATGACCCAACTTGTGGTGCCACAATATACACAAACATATTTTTTTACTTACATAAGTTGAGTTGCAATTAGTAGATGCATCAATCTCAAATAGATTAGCACACTAAGATCCATAGATAGCACTATATTCCTTCTAGAAAACCTATAACCACTCCTATCACATGTGACATGTAGTCCAACATCATTATAATTATAAAATTATATTAACTTTCATGTTAATCCTAAATGTGCAACACATATATGAGGTATTTTTCTCCCATCACTAAAGATAAGTTTTACCTTCCCTTGGGCAATAATATGATGCAAATTATTATCACCAAGGAAAATCTCACAACCTTCATATGCTTGTTATTAAGAGACCCACTTCTTATTAGGATTAGTGTGATATAAGGCACCTAGATTAATAATCCATGGATCATCTAATGTAACTCAACAATTGAGAATCCATAGGATTGTCAATTGTTGCAAGCAATTAAACTTTAAATCCTATTGGATAGTACTAATAACAACCACAAAATGATAAAATCTAACAATTTATTTAAAAATCAAATTGTCTGCAATATACATGAAGGTACAAGGATTTTGGATTTATAAAACTATGTCATTCCTACAACAACTATCTATAGGAGAGCATGTGAAAACTTCACACATTCTGAAAATGATCATCTATAGGCATACAAAATCTGATCACAACTCTTCACACCAGAAAAAATAACTTGCAACAAACACCAAATTCAATGAAATTCATCTTTAGGACAACAAAGTATCACTCATCCTTTCATACATTCTTCTTTTCACATTTTCTGCATTCTTTTTCTTGCAAAAATATCCCCTGGCAATCTAGGCGTGGTTTTTCCTCCTTCCTATAGTTAAACTTCATTCCCAACTCTCTCCTATTGGGCATGAGTTTTTCCTTGTTCTGGAAGAGTCTTCAATTATTTTTCAAAATTTTCCTTCCTGCTTCTCAATCTACTCTCTCCACCCCCTGAACACCTACCTTTTCAATTTCTTTCCACGAGATATTTTAAAATTCATGAAAATGGAGTTACATAATGTATTAAATTCCGACTCATAGGCCTAGGCATAGAACTTTTTCTTTTTGGAAAATCGAATTATACACACAAAATTGCCATGATTAAGAAGAAGCAACAATTAACCATTTGATTTTTCTCATGCCAAACATTAAACCATACTATGTCGGAGGAGCTGAAGATTTAAATAAAAAGTGTCTACAATAAAAACCAATACAAAACACAAGAAATTAAAATAAACATGTTTTTGGGTGTGTAGGATTATTCGTGCACTTAGATGCTCTTGCATCATCATTACTAGCAATGTTAGCACAAATAATCAAAGCATCAATTCTATCATTAGAGGATTTATCATTGGAGAAATATTTAAAATATTTTTTCTTGTTTCTACATTTAGTATATGCATGGACATGCTTCCCAAATTTTTAAAATATCATATCACTTTATCTTACCAAGGATTTAGACCATCTTTTTACTTAGGCCTCTCATTATCCACTTTTTATTGCCACCTTTTTCCTTGGGTATAATCCATACACATGTAGTGAAACCTTGAACCCTCATCTATGTATTTCTACCTAGTTTATTTTTTGAGAAAGGTAGAAACTAGGGTGTCTGGCAAGGGTGCTAACCCGAGACACAGAATATCACACACAAAAACTAGAGAATATTATTGTATTCAGAATAATGAAATGCTTACATGCAGAGGATCCCAAATCCTTGAGTTCTACAATACATGCCCCTTGCAGAAAATTATAGAAGTTCCCTTTTCTCAGTATGCACTCTTCTCCCCCCCCCCCAAAAAGCTACCCGAAAATTAGAAACTAGCCCTTAAATAAATCCTTTTTGGTTTGGAGCCAAAAACAACATTCAAATTATGAGTTTTAGTGGCTTGGTGCTGAAGATTACAATTTGAAATTCAAATTTTAAAATCACATTAAAAAATTAGCACATTTTTGAAAATGCACCAACTTCTAGGAGCCATAACTTTTGATTCGAGACTCCATTTGACGAACCATTTGAACCGTTGGAAAGGTCTCAGAGTGAAGAACGTGCTAAGAACCAGACTAGCTAGTTTTCATGATTTATAGGTCCGTACGAGACCATTAAGTTCCTCAAACTAGACTTAGAATATTTTTCAGGGCAAAAAGTAGAAACTGAAACTTGAATAACTTTCAAACCGGGAATGATCTTGACCTGATTCTTTTTCCAAAGTGCTTATTTTTCTATCTTGAAGCTTCCCATAAATTTTTTCCTCCTCGCGCCTTCAAATTCAAAACTGCTAAAAATAGAAATTGACCAAAAAAAATAGAAATGCAATTCTGAAAGTTGGGAACTCTTATTCAACGAAAAGGGTATCCAGAAATGCAAAAAATATATACAAAAAGCTAACAAAAAGGAAACATAAAGGAAAACATATTTTTGGGTGATGCAAGATTTCCCTTACACCACTAGATGCTCCTACATCAGTGTCCATCTTACGATAGATATAATAGCATCATTAATGGAAACTATTAGATTTTTCAAAGATTTAGGTAAAGAGAAAAGAAATAGCATGCATTTATCCTCCTCGTGAATATTAACATATATATGCTTCCTAGCTAACTTAGAATCATATTAAACAAATTTAAATGCTCAACTATAAATTCTCCTTCCTTTTTTTAACAAATTTAATTTCTATTTTTAATAAACTATATTAACAAGAATAGATTATTTTGGTAGAATTCGCCTATCCTTCTCCATATATTATATGACATAGTATCCTTATATATATATTAAAAATTTAAAAATAAAATATTCATAACCATATATTTTCACTTAAGCCTTCACTTAAATTTTCTGCAAGTCTTCATCCAATACACTAGTATAACTCTCTTCACCTATCCTATCTCTCCATTGATCTTTTCCCTAGACAATAGGTCCTTCATTTTTAGTTTCCACAACTTATATCTCAAGCCATTAAATTTTTTGAATTTTGAATGGAATGTTCTTTTCATGGATTTCCTAACCAAACTCAAATCTACAAAATCACAAAAAAAAAGTGCTCCCACTGTAGCTAGAAAATGCCCAAAATAGTGCAATAAAGACACCCCATGTTCTAAAATCAAAGCATACCTCTAATACCAAATGTTCAATAATATGGTAAATGCTACAATGAAAATATTAACACAATAGAGATTTAATCATTTAAATATGTGATTAATCTATCAAAGTTGATTTACCAATGATAAAAAAAAATGAATAAAAAATATAAACCATATGAGTTCACTAAGTTTACATGGAGAAATCCTTGTGGGAAAAATTGTACCATCAAATAGACCCAATCTTGTGTTAATCTCAAAAGAGTACCCACTAATATAATCACTTATCCCTCTAATAATAGACCAGTGGCATAGAATTACCATCAAAAGAACCTTATAATTATCCATCTTATGACTCTAATATATATAAAAGTCAAAAGCTAGATACTAGACTGAGTATCCAATACTATGAGTCTTAATCATGATTCATAGTAAAAATTAATGCCCCCGTAGTCATGGTCAATAAATTTAGAATAGTGACTTCTCTTACTTATCTTACACATATTACAATGATCTTACATGATATGGGTAATATCATAATGGTAAAATCAATTGCTTTCACAAATATAGGAACTCCATGAGGGAATTCAATATTTTTCACTACCACCAAATTGAAAAGATTCTTTATAATTCCCAAATTGAACTTTAAAATGCATCTCCCTATTTAGAGAAAATTCTTACATAATATCTAAAGTATCACAAAGAATGAATAATAAATAAATAATATCACAACCATTATATGGGAATCTTATTGGACAAGGTTAGTCAGGTGCTTTGGATGAACGAATAGTAGTGGGGGATGGGAATTTTGATGATTTTACCACTCCATGATGTTTGGATCTCATACATTGTTTGTCATATACATAATTAACTATAATTTTAAGATAGAATTTTCAAGGTGAATGGCACACCTAATCCTAGATGGAGAAACCTAAAAACCATTTTCTTACCACATTCCAATGCATTTTACCTAATTTATACATAATTATACTTGAAACATAAACTACTTGGGAAATATCAAGTCTTATGCATAGTAAGGCATACATGAGGTAACCCACTAGACTAACATATGGAATATGTGTCATTTCTTCTATGTTCTCTAGAATCATGTAGCATTACTTTAGGTATCAATAGGAAAATGAAATTATTAACAAGTTTATAATCTTGCATATTAAACTTTAGAAAAATGGAATAAACATAATTTCTTTGAATTAAATAAATATTTGTGTTAACCCTATCTCTTTATGATGCAAGTGGGACTCCCACGTGCATTTCATAACACACATCCACACAAAAAAATTATGCCATTAAAGTAGAGACTCTTTTCCCACACTCACAAAATCAACACAAAAGCTTACACAAGCATAACAAACAACATAGATGTTGATTTCATTTGATTTCATAAAATCCAAATAATATTTCTCATCAAACAAATTGCACTCAAGTACAAGAAAAAATAAACCCGTCACATTCTTCATAATATTGATATTTCATTACAATGAATTTTCACAAACGGTTTCTGGGTTTTGTGCTCCTCCTTCCTAGATTTTTAGAAAATTTTGAATTTTTCAATTTCATTTAGAAATGAAAATAATTTGCATGCTTTACCAATACTGGTTTTCCTAGTTACGACTTCAGACTACCTCCTCTCCCAATCAAACCTTCTAAATGCTCATTATTCCTTCCTGGGCATGGGTATCATGCATTCATCTCCTTGATTATTTTTTTTGGAAAAATTCAAAATTTTCCCCAAATATACACCACTAAATCCTTCTTGCACCTCCACTCCTATCCACCAAGCACCATTGGAAAACATTTATTTCAATTCTTTAATTAAATCATAGGAGTTACATAGTAATAAAAAACTAATTCTCCCAACTTTGGCATGGGATTTTGTTTCCCATATGAAATTTGAATTTACATCAAATTCATAAACATTGCATTTAAAATTCATTCCAAACACAAGTGTAGGAAAGGGGGTCCCATTTGAAATAGTTGAAAGAAGAAAGAATGAGAATTATTTCATGCCTGGAAGATCAACAATACACCAAAATTAAGAAAAGAAAAAAATAAAATAAAATAATATATTTGGTTGTGCAAGATTTCCCGTGCACCCCGATGCTCCTGCATCAAACACCCGAGGTAAGAAGAAATATTCCCTAAGTTGGAACTCATGAACATTTGAAAATCCTATGTTTGTTCTTCAACCATCTTTCTTCCTTATCAACCTGTTTCTTCATATCTCTTCCTTCATCCTTCATCTCTATCTTCCACTCATGAAATTCAATTTACTATACCAAGGTTCTTCTTTCCACCCATCATTTGCAACACCTGCGTACAAATTGACATTAACAAATTCATAGAAATCAATGAATTCTATCTACTCATCTTTCTCACCTATTTCTCCTTCATCCTATTCTTTTTATATGTCAACAAGAGTCATCATACCTTGTTATTTTTCATTTTGTAACCTATTATTTATCTCCCTAACCATCTCTCCCATTTTACTTTCTTTCACCATTTCTTGAAAATACAAATCAGCTTTAATATCAACTTCAACAAATTTTGAAAAGTCATCAAATATCTTAATTTTCTCATCTTCCCCTACTAGTGTATCATCAATTTCAATATTCTCAGATCTATTATTGCAAACCATGTCATTTTCATGTGAATCAACCTTTTCTTTATCATAAAATAATTCTGAAAATTCAAATTTTACCTCAATGGTTGTTGCAACTTTTATTTCACCTATTGTTAATCCAAGCCACTCCTTTTCAATTATTGCAATCTGCATTAATAAGTCATTTTATTCTTCATTTTTTGTTGCTCCTTCACTTCCCCTATTCACCATATTTCCCATATATACTATTCTTCACTCTGCTTTCCCAAAATCCTTAATTTTTCCAAGTCCTTCAATGGACCAAACTTCGTTGCAACTTCATTTATTTTTACCTCTGTAGCTTCATTGTTACTCACTACAACAATGCTATCCTGTGTGTTTTCTTGCTTCGCTACCACTACACCAACTTTTTTTTCTTAATTATTTGCTGCAATATTATTTTCTTCTTCTTTAACACCATATGCATGACATTCTGCTACATCTTCTTCTACAATTTCATTTACTTTTATTGCATGTAAATCTTCATTAACATATTTAAATGATACCTCTTTTGTTGTTGATATATCCTTGTTTTCACCACTTTCTTTTTCTTTGCCAAATCTTGCAAATAAAACATCTTTAGATAAAACACAATCTTCAAAGTTACAATTAATTTTATGGTCCATAGTGACCATTTTATCCTCTTTCTTCCTCCATTCTTTCCTCGTGCCTTTCTTGTTTTCTTCCTCTCTTTCAACTGTATTTGTGTGGACTGCTCCCACATGACTTCCTCTCCATGCTCTTTCCATCATAGGGCTGCAACACTACACTTCAACGTTCTTCTTTATGCTATCCTCTTTGCCAAACCTCTTCTTTTCCTGTTTCTTCTCTTCGCTATCCTCTATTACAACTTCTTTTCCTTCTTCATCTCCTACACACAAATCATTACTTGTAAATTTGTTAGGAAACAAACAATGAAACTCAATTTCATCTATTTTTGATCTTCCTCAACTGTAGCTTTCTTCTTTATTCCCAAGCTTTCCTCAAGGGCACCAATATCACTTCTATATTTTTCAACTATGCAATTAGCTTCTTTTCTCTCACTTTTTCCCAATACTCTTCCCAAAATAAAATTCTCTTAGGTCTTCTAATGACCCATCATATCTTCTTCTTAAAAGTCATTTTTAGAGACTCACAAGTCCCTCTATAGTTACAAGTACTCCTTGCAACAATTTTTCACTCACAAAATTATCCTCTACCCAACAAATACTTTGGAAGATGCTTCCTCTACCCACCCTCTCTTAGTGGAAGAACTCTACACCTTCTACCCAACTTTATCTCTATTTGAGGATACAAGTCGCATGCCCTCTTTCATACCTACAACAAACAAGTTCATTCACAACTCCTTTCTATTAAAAGGTGCAGGACAACTGAGAGGGGGGCTGAATTAGTTGTCACACAAATTCAAATTTAAAACTTCAACACTTATCAATTCCACAACCACACTATTTTGTTATTAAGTATACGCATGAAACACAAATAACAGAAAGTAAATCAAAACAATGAATAACTTATTTTTACATGGAAAACCCAATGAGGGAAAAACCATGATGAGAAATAACTCACAATATAAAGTAGTTTCATAACTAAATATATAAGGCTCACTACCAAGGGCTCACTTCCCTAAAAGGACTCACTATCATGATACAAAATCTCTTCTACTTACAAGGGAGGCTTACGGCCTACAAAAGGATTCACAAAACAAAATTGGGCTTCACAGCCAAAATGAACTGAGAATGATGCACCTAACAAGTGTTGATGCAGTTTTAGTGATGCTCAAAATACTGACTTGACACACTTCATCATTTTCGCTTTTCTTCACTTTCACATTCACTACTACTTGATCAATCATACACACACTCTCTGTACTATATTCAAAAACTTGTTCAACACATACACACACACACACATATATATACTCAATCTATCTGCAAGCATAAACTAGGTTAGCCTAATTAGATGCATCTCCTTTCTTACCAAAAATACCAACCTGTTGGCTTCAAATATCCACAAAATCTTCCCAAAAGGAAATCCAAATGCTTAATATGCTTCATCATGTCAGAATAGACCTAAGATAGGTCAGACATATATCCACATAACAAAATTAATTCACCATATCATGACTAATCAAAGAAGTCAGCTAGAAATAGACTTCATTGCAAAAGGAAAACAACAAAATAATTCCAATACATCATACAAGCATGGGAGCACAAGAAATTTTGAACATACATGCCTTCAACAACCATAAATTGTTCCCCAAATCCACAAGCATTAACTAACAACTATGGAGGATTGTAGACAAGAATACCAAATAGTATAGCTTGAAAAATAGGTTTAGATACCAGACCAAAATACTGGATCAGGCACTAACTTGGACTTGTAACCATAACATGGTGACATCAATGACAACACAAAATTATGGAGATAATCATTCTTCTTCATTCTTCCAACAATCTCCCCCTTTTTTATCGATGGCAACATGTGCCATAGATATTTAAAAAACTCTCCACCAATCTCTCCCAACTTTCCAAATCTTTCCCCCTTTGACATCAATGGAAAAGGGTGACCAAAAAGATGTAAAAATGGTGACATCAAAATTTAAAAAAGATTCCAATTCATACAAAAACTTACAGCCATCCAAAAAACTTTCAGACATTCAACTTTTCAACAATAATTCAATTTTTTTCATCTTATTTAGTTTCCCTTTTCTCTTCCTCTTCTTCTTTTCCAGAGCAAACAAAATAACAAAAATTGAACATTCAGAATTAAGTAAAAATGACACTCTTCACCTCAAACACCTTCTTGTACCTTTCCTTGATAATTGGATATAACTTCTTGTAGTTGAATGTAGCTAAATCCATTCTTGTGTAGATACTTTCCAATAGGTCCAACAGAGTAAAAGAAGATGACCAATGTGAGTACTATCTTTCACAATCTTTTGCGTCAGTAAGTATTCTAGAAATATGGTCTAACCGAACCTCAACAATCTCCTTAAGGAGCCAAAAAGTCTTCACCACATCATCTCTTTGTCTTTGCACAACAATCAGCTCAGCTTGTAATTCACTAAATCTTAGCCTTTGTTTCCCTTCTTTATCTTCAAAGATATCAAAGTTCTTTCTGATGTGTTTACTTTAGATTCATTTGCTTCAATCCTACTTCTAAAATTATCTACTACAGAAGGCCACCAAAGACAATATTTGTAGATATTTGATATTTCTTTGATGCATTTATTTGTTTCCAAGATAAGTTCAGATAGTCTCTACTTAGCTTTAGTACATCTCTTTTCAACCAAGGCTTCAAAATTGCATCCTTCTAGACCTTCAAGCAACATTCTTTCTTCAATAATCTCAACTAAATTTTATGGTAAGGAGTCAAAGACAATTGATACATCAATACCTTTTTGAAGTAGATACTCTACTAGAGTGTCATCAATTTTTAGTTTGTCAATAGGAGAAGTTGCATTCCATATCTCACCAATCTTCTTTATCTTTCCTTTAACCAACATAGACTGGATGTCATTTGGATCAAAAGATTCAGATCCAAGCAAAGATTATTTTCCTTCTCTTTTGAAAAGACAGTGATGTCTTCAATTATAGATTTTATTTTCTTCAATTCCAGAGGGGAATCACTAATGACAACTTCCAATTTTATTTTACCGGAGGATGAACCTACTTCAAATTGACTCGGTGCTGACATACCTGAGCATAGACTTCTTCTTAAGGATGTGAAATGTGATTTGCATACACTTACATTATCTGCCAACACTTCTAGGTATCTGTAGACTTGTTTCCTAATAGGAATACCAGATTCCCACACAACATTTTATTTTCCCAGTAGGGAGCTCAAAAAGTAAAAGACCAAGCACACAAGAAAAGATCCAAATCGAAAGGGATAACCCTCAACCACTGACATTCAGACATTTTTAGATAGATTTTCAAGTAATAGGCTACACACATCAAACTGCCTATTTTCCTTAACCATCATATGTGCAATGTAAACAACAATAGCCAAAGTCGAGCCTTCACAATTTCTAAAATATATTTTGTAAGAAACACCGTATGCAACATACCTCATAGCCAAATCCACAAGAGTGTTTATCAATAGAGCTCGAGTGTCTTTATTAATGCCAGTTATTTCCTCCACATCTTTGTATTTCACAGTTTTCTTTCCAAGAAGATCCCCAATACTACATAAGCTAGTAATCACTTTGATCGCTTCCTTCGAAATTAGGTAGGGTTTGTCCAATACAATGCAATCATTCTTGAAACAATTCAACAAGAACAAAATAAACTCTTTATTAGCAAACCACAAAAAATTTCCCCACAAATCCATACCTAGGGTTTTTATGTTCTATAATTCATTTTCCTTCAGCCCTAGTTCCATTTCTTTCATCTTCCTATGATCAAATTCTTCCAATTCACCTCCTTTCAATTTTAGTGCAATGTCACCACTCGATCCTTTGTCCATTGTCATGCTTAACTTTCTTCAAGTTGTTTATGATTAATCAAAACCTATTTGTTTTCCTTCTTCCTTTTACAAACTGAGAAATGATTCCTGATTACCTATGACAATTTCTTCAAATTCCCTTTAGAATTGTTTCAAATTGCTTCAAGATCCCTTCAAGGCACTTTTCCAAATCTTTAAATGCTCAGCTGATCAAAAAGACTTACAAATTTTACCTTATACCCCACTGATTTTCCTTAAAATGCATTAAAAGAAAAAAACATCAAAAAGATGCTAAAAACATTTTTCCCAACACAAAAAACCATAATTCAGTCTGCAAAATATCATGCCAACATGTTTTCTTCTGGTTCCTTTTCCAAAACCTCCAAATAGTCATTCTTTACATTCCATCCTCGTGCCAACCTCTGACACTCCATTTATAATTTTTTTGATAATGCTCCCCCTAAGACCATGCTAGGTCTAATTCCCGAATAAATTGTATGTACTGGATGAGGGCACAAACACATCAATAGTTTCAGGTTCTTCTTTCTTCTTCCATATCTTATTCATCTCTTGCTTCATCTCTTCTTTGTCGATCTTCTTTACGGGATCATTCTTCTCTACCAGAGTGAACTGCTTTCCTTTCTTACTTATGCAAACCTTTGAGATATGTCCTGGTTTATTGCAATTATAGCATACAACACTTTTTTGATTAGTCTGACCTCCATTACTTCTTGATCTACATTGATTTGCTCTATGTCATGTTGATGTTTTCTGCATAGCAACAACTCAGACATAATATAATATCCTATCTCTCTTGAAAGGTAAATCTCTATCAGAAAGCCTATAGAGATAACCCCAAGGTCTCTAATGTCAGGTCTTGACAATGCATAAACAACTTAGAAATTAAATTGAAAATGTTGGTAATCACAATGGGACCTTACTACAAGCAAATACTGAATCTTAAATTTATCAGATTTAGCAATATGATGATACTTCAATCCTAAATCTAACCCAAATGATAAGAAAATAACAAAATATATAAGGTTTCAGAGAGATCACTAAGATTAATGCTATTCCTAAGATTAACAATGCAAATGATGAAATACTTGGAATAAACCAATCCCTCATAAACTAATTCATTCTTGACCCAAATGAATCTGCAATCTTACAAGAACAGTGCAATCTTCTAAGGTGTTAAATATTTTCAAATCATGAACATTCATCCAAGACAACCCAAAGGCAATTGAAATGAATAAACCCTCACAATTGAACTAAGCACAATGAATATAAAAGTCCAGGATAACCTTGCAAAGCAACTAACAGTCAGTTGGTTGCAAAAAGTATGGACCAGGGATTGCTGCAACACTTCAAATATCAAACCATAAACATCATTAAATAAAATCTAACTCTAAATATTTAAATATCAAATTTCCTCAAAGCAATTCTAAAGATAGAATAACAAGAACCATGCAAGATAAGAAGAACACAAGTATGGCACCAAATCACAATGTCATTACTTGCATCAAATTAGCCACTGTAGCAACAATTCTAGCTTTCTATTACAATATTTGCTTGAGAACAACTACTTGCTAACTCTTGCTCTACTTAATTCGCTTCTACACTAGCTATTTCTCTATTCGTCTATGTCAATATCTAGCCCTTACAAATGAGGAAAAATGCCATATTAATAGAGACCCCCCAAGATATGTCGGCCCAGTTAGGGTTTTACAATAATAATAAGCCACAATAAGTCAACCAAGAGAAATTCAAAATAAAATAAATATGCATTAAATGCATGAACTTCATCCAGGTCGGCCTGGGATCTCCAATGTAGCTCGAACCAACGCATGCAAAAATAATAGGGAAGCACAAATCTTGATGTACCCCAACATTAACTATCTTTCTCTTTGTCTTTATTTTGATCCAACATTTCATGCACCTTCAAAAGCACCTTATCCAAGTCAGCCACAGGTGGTAAAGGAAAAACCTTTAGTCG
Source organism: Sequoia sempervirens (assembly GCA_007258455.2). Taxonomy (NCBI): domain Eukaryota; kingdom Viridiplantae; phylum Streptophyta; class Pinopsida; order Cupressales; family Cupressaceae; genus Sequoia; species Sequoia sempervirens. The sequence continues at coordinate 169,851,874 of VDFB02026320.1, read as the reverse complement.
ACTCTCAATTGATGTAATTTCATCCTTCGATTTTTTCACTGACTTATCCCACTCAACCTTATATGTTAGATATTTATCAACAATAGCAATGTAGGTGGCTGCATCATCCAATTGGTGCTCAGTAATAGAATCATCACTAACTAGAACATAAACATCTTGCCACCACTTCCTCAACTGTTCTAAACTCAAATACTTAGGTGCAATCTTCCTTCTCCTTGTCATTATCTCATAGAAAGCAATGCAACCATTATAGACACTAGTTAGGGTATCATCAATTTTCCTCCTCTGCTTGTAGATCTTCTTCAAAACCTGCTGCCTAATTTGCAAAGCCTCAAACCACTCCCAAGGTTCAACAGCTCTGGAGGAAGGGAGAATTCCATAATGTATAATCTTATCCTTGGTATACTCCATGATGGTTCTGGTTTTCTGTAGCAAGAGATTTGTATCTTCCTTATCTTGGGCTAATACCTCCTTCAACCAATAAATTTCCCTCATAGCATCTTTCCCAGATGAGAGAATATCCCTGATAGCATCATTTCCTTTAGTTCGCACCCCTTGCAACCAATTTATAGTAGAAAGAGTGGAAGCCTTCATCCTTTCCAACTCAATGATAGTTTCCTAGGGTAAGGGATTTGTAGCAGAGGATGAGGGATTAATGGATTGCAAGGGTTTCATCAAATCCTCCAAGCATTTCCTGAGTTTTTCATTTTCTTTCTTCAGCTCCTGCTTAGTTTGAACTTCTTTCCTCAATCTCCCCAGGATAAATGTGCTAGAACCCTGATATTCTTCAATGTCTTGCTCAATGGAAGTGGGCCCTAAATTAATAGTCTATGGGTTGTAATTTTTTGCAATTACATCATCCCTACTCTTGTCCAGATCAGGAGTTGCAATGTGAACCGCCCTATTGCTTGCCTCATCTCTTTTGATCCTAGAAATGACCATGGCCTTCTTTTTTTCTTTATCTTTTCCAATCTTAGTTAGTAACTCATCCCAATTGGTTTGGGTGTCCACAAAAACTTGCTTTTTATTTATTTCCTTATCCAACCAATCCGGAACAGTGGATTCTAATTGTACTTTACTCTGTCCAACCTCCTCCTATTGATCCTTAGGCATATCTTCATTCAAATTCTGCCTCTCAGAAAGCTCTTCAGCCTTACTCTCCTTTTCTCCATCATGTTCCTCATTGGGCTCAAGTGATGAAACCTTTTCTGAAACTTCCTCTCTTTGAGGGGATTTTAACTCTTTAGTCCTAACACGTGAAACTTCATATGCAACCAAGGGAGACTGCATCACTTTTTCTACCTCTTCCTTAGCATTGTAAAGTTCACCCTCATGAAATTCTTCCCCTTCAGTGTCTAGATGATCTTAAGCTTTCTCAGATTCACCTGGTTTGCTTTGAGCTTCATGGGAATAAGGAATATCATCATGTTGTTCCTCATGAGAAGTAACTAAGGAGGGTCTTCTTTGGCACACTATCCTTAGGAGGAGTCCTTGAGTTCCTTGTATACACCTCTATCTTCTCTTATGAACTCTCTACATTTACCACAGGTGGAACAACTTCTTCCTCATCCTTAGAACCTACCTTTTGTGATAATCTTATGATTCTTCTCCTTTTAGGCACAGGAGCATCAACTGGAGGACTCTTCTTTTTCAGTTTCCTCCCTACTAGACTTCTTACTCCTTGAAGTATGTCCCCTCTTTTTGGCAATTGGCTTTCTCTATTTTTCTATTTCTTGGGCTTCATCCACTTGAACACTGTTAATCTTGATTTTAAAAGAAGAATCCACCTTACCCTTACCTTTAGGATCTTGCTCAGTAGATTCCTCAGAAGTGGAGTGAGGGTCCAAATCTCCCATCAGATCGTAGGTGCATTGTACACCTTCATTTTCCAACTCCCACATTTTATGCTTCAGCCACATTCTCGTAAACTTGGTGACTGGATCCATTAACTATTTTAATTCTATCTTTTCTTCTTCAAGCCAATCCACTTCACCAATTGGCCTGTCCTTCACCTCTTCATAAGCATGGCCTTTAATCAGGTACCCATCATCTTCAATTTGATCAAGAACTGACTTCACATTATATAATTGGACTGATTCAACTAGAAGCCGAGAAAACTTCTTCTTCCTTACCTCATATTCGCCACTGCAATTGGCCCGGTAGTCCTCGAGATCAACCTTATGGCTATACTCTCTACTGGCCTTCTTTTGGGCTTCACCTGTTATGTCAAATCTGGACCTCTTGGAATGGAAAGATAAGCCAAGAGTACTCATCTCTTCCTCTGAAGCCTAAGCAGAAATAATGGAAGGGCATGCCTCTCCAGTGCTTATCCTCAAAGGGAAGTCTCCACCAAAACCAGTCTTATGCTTATCCCTCTTGACAATAGCATCAAAGTCACATATCTATCTAGTGACTTCCAAAAGTAAGATATGATCAGTGGGATATCTTAAAAGCCTGTATGGAGCCCTTTGACAACCATCAACCCAGATATATGAGAAGGTTGGAAACTGAATGAACCAAGCACCATATTTCTTGATTAGCTCCTTAGCTTGGTCTAAAATTGACATGTGCTCTAAACCCTGAAGCAATTTGGTGATATGCATGGTGAATGCATCGTTAACCCTCTTGTAACTCGAGCTTCACAAGTGCAATTGAGGGTAAACCTCATAAATAACATCCTGCCCAAATAAACCCTTGGTACTTAATCCCTTGTATGGATGAAATCTTGCAAGTGCATAGACTAAGTATGAGGTCATTGTGAAGGTCTTGGTTTGCAACACACTAGACAACTACTCATGAATCACTCTACTTATGACAACTGCCCAATGATAGTTAATCTTTTCTTGTTCCATCCTTGCAATGATGTGGCACATCCAATTCTCAAACATACCTGCACTTTTCAATCCTACCACCCTACTAAGAAGAGTGATGGCATCATAATACTCCTTGAATTTTTCACTGAATAGCTATTTAGGTAGTTTGGAATAGTGAGACTTGGGCTTCTCCAGCCAGGAATTGATAAGCTATTGTGATTTAATAGTCTCTTCTTCATAGAAATTTTTAGCTGCCTCCATGTTAAAAGCCACCACATGAGATCTGTCTAGCATGTAAAAGGTCTGAGCTATGGAGACAAGGTTTAAATTTGCCACAATCCTCCCTTGAGGACAAATAATTCTCTAGGTATCCTAGTCATAATGTCTAGCACACTCAAGGACTAACTATAACACTACACTGTAGAGGGAAAACCAACTACATGTACCAATCCTGACTCCAACATTCTTGTAGCCACCAGAGGAAGATCCTACACTGCCATTTTGCCTTTGAACTCCTCATAGTCCCATAATCCAATGTTGGTATCTGTTACTTCTGACCAGATAGAAGTGATCTTTCTCTCTAGAATTTTTCTCTTGATATCCATCTTAATCCTTTCTACTTCAGATACAGAAGACCCCTCCATGTCACCCTTAGCTTTCCCTGCTACTACCTTGCTAGATTCAGCCTACACTTGAAAAAGAAACCATAGTAAAAACCATAGAAAACCAATGTTAATCAATCAAAATCACCATTAGAATGAATCACATATAAGCAAGGTGCCATTAAACCTCAAATAAAATGATCATATTAAACTTCGGGTTTCAGGACCATCCGCAGAATCCAGGTCAGGGAGGAATTTTGGGGAATTCTGATCTAGATAGATTCTGGTGGAATGAACATGAAAACACTTACTAGCAACTTAATATGATCATTATCAATCAATAAACAACATATGAGGTCTCAAAATAGCATAAATTAATCATAAAATAGACCATCATTCACAAACACGTCATGCTATTTCATATTCATTCACTTTCCACCAGATTCCAGGAAAATCCACATGGGACAGATTTCCATGAAGGAAGAGGCATTATGCAAATTTCAAAAAAACTAGGGAACGAAGGACTTAAGGAAAATCCAGAGCTGACAGAAATCAACGAAGAAGATGGATCTCCGAAAAATAATGAATTTTGGGAAAACGAAAGGAGTGGGAATGTCAGGAAAATCTACTAGAACCGGAGGAAAAACCCAAACTTCAGCATTAAATCACAATCTCATCTAGTGTTAATGGATCAATCATAAATTTCAAGAAACTAGGCTTGAGACAAGTTTGAAATGGGCCTTCCATAGGTTTTCTTAGAATTCTAGGCCAATTCTAAATCAAGCTAAGGTGAAATGGTGATGCTCTAGGTATCAAACCCTACAGATCCGCCATTGACACATAGGGAAGCTTAGGATTTAAACATTTCAACTGCTAAATCTTTGCTAGGGGTTACTCACGGCTCTTAAGCAAGATACTTCATAATGCAAATGAACAAACAACCTCATAACTTACTTGGGAGATGATAAACAAAGCAATTTTGGGCAACCCTAGCATCAGACACTGAAAGACAAAAATTTGAACCCTGAACATGTTTAGAACATCAATGACCAATCACATTCTTCAATTAAAATAGAGGAAACATGTACATACCATTTGACGAAGCAAAATCAATCTCAGAAACAAGAAAAGTGAGCTTAATGGCATCCAACAAAGAACAACAAGGAAAATGCCAAAGAAATCTTCACCAGATCTAATAATTTGTAAATCAAATGCCTTAAATCAAGTCTATCACCAAAAGAATGCTCTCCTCAGCTTAGCTGATCATAGACAATAAAGCATAATGGCACAAAAGACCTCGAAGATCGGTTAAATGCATCCCTTACAACAATATGAATGAACATTAATGCCGCCAACAAGACAACTAGGAAAATATGGGAACCTGACGACAGGATGAAATTTAGAAAAATCTGGCCTACACGGAATTCCATGAAGACCGAAAATCTTCAAACAACAGTGCTCAATCAGAGTCTGAGCAAGATCCGGGAAAATCCGGCTGGGGTGGAAAATCCCAGACTCAGGTGAAAACTCAAAATTCACCCTGAACCTAAGATTTTTAATGAATAACTTAGGGTAATCACTAAGGAAATCAAAATAAACATTTAAGCACATGCCATAGCAAGATAAATCCTCAAAATCAAAGGGCCAAGACACCAAAAACCAAAGTGAAAGAGGGTCCCTGCTTTCAGCTGGGCGCGTGTGCAAAAACTACACAACAAATGGTGACTCATCTAGGAAATGCTCTAGAGCATTTGATGATGAACAGGAATCAAGGACCTAGAATCTCTGGTTTCAGTCTCACTACCAGACAAACAAATCAAAATGCAAAGATTAAAGAGTCAGAACCAAAGGGTAGACCGAACCTTCCATACACTAAAAATCCAAGTGTGTGCATATGAGTTCATTGCCTTCCTTGAGCTACTACAAAAACCAAGTTTAGTCAAGTCAGGCTACGTAAAGATTCTAACTTCAAAAGCAACCTGGATAGAGCCTCGCTACTAGGCAGGCATCTATAGCCCCGACGAGGTTATCACTATAACTCTCCTAAACATAGCTCTATTTCTAGTCAGGCATCTATAGCCCCGATAGAGATATTCAGATACTCCTGATAAGTTGAATTTGTTATTTTGATTTTCAATATTTCACTTTTCTTTCTTTTGATATTCTTTTCTGTGTCACTTTTTCATTTCAACCTGTGAACAATGAAGTTCACACTCAGGGCTGAGAACCACAGTGGCACTGAAGCAAAAATATGATTTTTTTTCACCTAACAAAATTTCACAAGGATCCTACGGTAACCTCAGGATTCTTAAGATATATGAAAGATGTAAGATTTCAGAATATTTCAATTTCAAATCAAAACCAGTGACCCATCTTCTATAAATCAAACATTTAGACTGTTTGGAAATAACAAAGACTTCAACCATCCTTTCAAGACACAAGACTAAAGTCCACCAATAAAATACTTAGAACAATCCCAGATAATGATATATTTTCCATGTAGGTGCAACACATCCAGAAGAAAACAGGGAAACCCCCAAAGTAAGAGCAGATAAAAAACAAACCAAACTGAAAGCAAACCTACACTAACAAAAACAAACAAAAACAAAGAAAAAAGGGAAACCTACCCTAACCAAAGCAAAGCAAAGCAAACAAAACAAAAGGAAACCTAATCTAACTATATACAGGAAAAGAGCTAAAAACAACTCAAGACTAGAACTAATGCTTCAAATACTTTCCATTGACAGGCAGTGGGATATCCTCTCCAGTGATAGTTTTCAAACGAAAAGCATTATCACCCAAGATTTCTAAAATATAGTAAGGGCCAAGCCAAAGTTTATCAAATTTTCTATGATCTCCCTTACGGTCATGGGCTTTATCCCAGTAAAGAACCAAGTCAGAAATCCTAAAAGCTTTTACTTTGGCTCTTTTATCAAACCATCTTTTGACTACGCCCTGATGTTTGGCAAAGTTTTCCAGGGCTTCGTCTCTTTTTTCCTCAAGGTGTAACAATTCAGCAAGTCTGGCCTCATGTTTATCTCCCTCATCATAATATTCATTAATGAACTGAAGGGTGGGAATTTTTAACTGAATAGGAAACACAGGCTCTATTCCATAAACCAGGTGGTAAGGTGATATTCCTATGGAAGTCTTATGTCTTGTACGATCTACCCAAAGAGAAAATCTGAGTTGGGTATGCCAATCCTTTGGATTTCTTTCTAACAGTTTGTAGATAACAGTCAGGAGATTTTTGTTGGAAGACTTAGCCAAACCATTACCCTGAGGGTAATAGTTGGATGCAAACTTAATGATAATGCCATGATCAAAGGCACAATTAGAAAAATTCAACGATGAAAATGTAGGACCATTATCACAAACTAAAGACATAGGACATCCAAAATGGTTAATGATACCTAATTCGACGAAATTAATTACCACCTTAGAAGTACATTTCTTGCAAATGAGGGCCTCAATCCATCTTATAAAGTAATCAGTGATAGTAAGGATATACCTGTGACCTGCAGAGGAAGGTAGATTAATTGGACCTATGAAGTCCATCCCCCACTGTGCAAAAGGTTTTACCTCAAAGACTGGTTGGAGTGGGAGTGTTGCATACTTCTCCCTCGTTGCCGCAGTCTGACACACATGACAAGCTGTGACATGGTTGTGTGTGTCCTTGAATAGTATAGGCCAATAGTAACCAGCTTTTAGAATCTGATTCGCTATAGAAGGTGCTAATCCATGGCCTATACCATATCTGTCATGAAATTCCAACATCATTCTTTTAGACTCTGCCTTTCTTAGGCACCTTAAGTAAACACCCTCATAATTTTTCTTATATAGAACAACTCCCTTTAGCATGAAATTGTCACTCTTTAAGCACAATTCCCTTCTTTGTAGTGCATTAAGATGATTAAGAAATCTCTGGGTCAAGAGATAATGAACGATGTCATCATACCATTCACCAGGGGAAACATCTTCTAAATTGTAATGTTGGGTTGCAAGATCAGGGCCTGTCTCTACCATTGTCCTTGTAATCCCTTGCCATCTTACCAGTTTCATGGGTTGAATCTCAATATCGTACTTGAAAGGAAATAGAAAAGAGCAATGGAAAGTACTAATAAAGAGCAAATGTTTGAAGGAAAGATATTACCAAATAGATTGAAGTAGCCAAACCAAGCACCACCAAAGCAAGAGAGACACAAGAATTTGTTAAGGGGAAAAAACAAGAAAAAACCCCAATATTATGAATGGAGGCAAAATGCCTAAAGAATAATACAAAGAGAGAGAGAGCTTCAGCCTTAGCTTGTTGCTTGAATCTTGAAGAATGAGAGGAGAAGCACCTCAATAAGTAGAGGTGAGAAAGAGGAGTTAGAATGTAACTCCCAACTCAATGAATGCCACCATTCATCTATGTGTGTGCAAAGTGTCACCTCTTAAGGAGGTGGATACAAATATTCCTTAATAAAGGAATAAAAAATAAGCCATCCTCACACATGTGTGAGATGACAAAAAAGACAAAAGACTTGTAGGGATTCCTTTGGAATATTCCTACAAGTTAATAAAAAATTACAATTAAAGAATAACCTTTACCAAGTAAAGATTAATCTTCTAACATCCCCCCTTAAGCTTTACTTGGGGAGGTTACATCAAACCCTTCAATGGGTTGTAAACCAAGATTTTTACAATGAAAGAGAAATTTATCTTTACAAAGAGCTTTGGTGAGAATATCTGCAACTTGATCTTCACTTTTACAATACAAAAGAGAAATTTGCTTGTCTTCAATTTGCTCTCTAATGAAGTGATGTTGAAGAGCAATGTGCTTGGTCCTTGCATGAAAAATTGGATTCTTTTCCAAAGCAATAGCACTTTGATTTCACAATACAAAGGAGTAGGATCCTTTTGAGGTAGACCCAAGTCTTCAAGTAATCTTCTTAACCATAATGCTTCTTTAGATGCATTTGTACAACCTTTATATTCAGCTTCTGTAGAACAAAGAGAAGTAGATTTTTGTTTCTTACTATTCCATGAGATTGCACCTGATCCAACAAAGAAACAATAACCACAAGTGGATCTCCCATTATTGGGATCACCTTCTAAATCTGAATCAGTATAACCTTTTAAAGAAAAATCATAATTTGCATCATAAAAGAGACCAAGATTAAGAGTGCCTTTAACATATCTTAAAATTCTTTTTGCAACTTTAAAATGAGTTTGTTGTGGTTTAGACATAAAGCTAGAAACCAATCCAACACTTTAGGTGTTTGCCAAATTTGCATACCCAAAATAATGTAATAGGCCCAAATCACTCATTTGAAATTGTTGATTGAGTTGAGACTTAACATCACTAATCAAAAAGTTAGAACTAGAAGTGATAATTAAATCATTAAAATAATAATCACAATATCATTTTCACTATGTTTAATATATAAATTTGGATTATTAAGAAAGCATAGCCCAAATTATAAAATGTCAACATATAGACATAGCAATAATAGATCTAGGTTTCCTCTCACTACATCATTTGTTGTAATGTAAAGGGAAATTGTGTCAAGATTAATAATAAAGGACTTTGAAAATTAGTCCTAAAGATGGTTTTTAAAAAAAACCATATTGCCTTCAATAATGAAACATAAAGGTTTCAAGAACTTGATCCCCATCAATTTAGAAAATAGATCTAAGTTCATAAAAAAAATAAGTAAGTGCATACCATCAAAGTGGATGGAAATATTTTCCATGGGTCCCCAAAAAAAACTCCAATGAGACTTGATAAAATATATGAGTCATTATAGATAGGGCTCCCTATGCAACATTACTGCAAATGTGACTAGCACAAAATATATGTAAAGGCTCCATTGAGACTTGATAAAGTGATTAACTTGCAAAACATATATAGATGGAATAAATCCATCAAGAAGGCAAATACTCCAATGAGCTTTTAATTTTCAAAAAATATATAGATGAAATAAATCCATCCAAAAGACAAATTGACCAATAATGCACAATATCAGATTAATGAGACACAATAAAATATCAAATTCCCTTTTTCAAAACAACATAATTGTAGTTGAGAAGGAAATACTAGATTTGTTTTAAATATTACAATAGATCAAGACTTAGGTAGAGAGAATGATAATTTCTCAAGCCACAAATCAAGCCACCTTAAGTTATAAAAAAAATATTAAAAAAAAATTGTGATGGAATAATGGGAAATGCATACTATGAAGGGAATAATTATCAAGTATAAATAAGTCATTAAGACGATACTCATGCATTCATGACTACATGAATATCCCCTTTTCATATTCCAAATATAATTGAGTAAAACAAGTACACTATTATTGGGTTGATCAAGTCCAATAATAAAGTACATGTGTAGTTATTTTAAAAGGAATTTTTTTAAGAAATGCCTATTTAAAAGACAATTTTTAAAAATGTCTAAAAAAAATAGTCCATTGAGAAATTTAAAAAAAATCTAAAAATGCCTTATGCAAATTTATTTATCTTTTTTTAAAAAAGGTCTAATTACTTAGACAAAATAAAAGAAAAAGAAAGAGATAAAAGCTCCACCAAAATATTGAATATATATACTGTTATACATAAAATAGAAAAAAGATAAGTGCATTTTATACAAGCATGTTAATTTCCATTGCCACAGTAAGTAAAAATGGCAAGACATGAACTTTCTATTTTTTTTTTTTCATCTTTGGATGTAGATGGATCAGTTTCAATTGTAGCAACATCCAAAATATGTTTAAAATGAAAGAGATATGAGTTTTCCAAGAATGATAGTTAAAAAAATTCAACTTAATTTCAGAAATTAAAGTAGACATGATTGTAATAAAAAATTCACAACTTTATGAGACAAATAACTATTGTAAATATTTGCTTTTAAAAAAAATCTCTCTTGATCAAATTAAATCTTAAAAAAATATCCTCTTTTAAAAAAGAATTACCTAAATTTAGAACAAAATAAGCCTCTTTAGATAATTTAAAAAAAATCTCCTTTTCATATAATTCTTAAAACTTAAAAAATCCTTATTAACAATTAATTAAAAAACTTCAAAAAATTAAATTGATTTTTTAAAAAATAAAAAATCTTAAAAATTTAATACCTTTACTTTAAATGGAGTATTTAAAAAAAACTCATAAAATAAATTATTTAAAAAAGCTTTTTATAAATATAAGGATTCTTTTTCTAAAGAATAAAAATATACTTTCTTAAAACAACGATAACAGAGAATTTAAAAAAAGAAACTTTATACTAAAAGAAGTTTTTTTATTTTTTATTTCATGCTTTAAAGGGAAAAAAGAAAGAAATCAACCTTTTAAAAAGTGAGTGCACAAAAAAGAGCGGTTTGAGGGAAGTTAAGGAAATTTAAAATGGATGTAAAATAAAATAAAATGGAATGAAATTTTTTAAGTTTGAAATTTAACTGTAAAAGAACTTTTGTTTCTTTTTAAGAAAACAGAAAGAGAGAAAAGGGCAGGGAGAAAAGAGGCAAGTAAGAGGTGAAGTGTGAGGAGAAGCAACAGCAAGGGTTTTGAGAGACGAAGCAGTAGGCCAGAGGGGATATTTAGCAGCTTTTTCGAAGCAGCAGGCAGAGGGGATATTTAGCAGCTTTTTCAAGGGCCAAGATTACAACAAAAAGCCATGGTTCGAGCAACAGAGGGGCAAGGGCTGCAAAAGTTTTTTTATTTGAATTTATTATTTACTGTATGAATAAAAATTTGGGTTTTAGATATTTATTTATTATTTAAAAAAAAACTTCTGTAAGAACGTGTCAAGTTTGAAAAAGAAAGATTTATTTGAAAAGATTTCTAAACTAGGGTTAGAGCTTAAAAAAAAATTGATTTTTTTACAGAAATTCGAACATGCAAAGATGCAAATATGTAGAATATAGAGATTTTTTTTTTAGAGATTTGCAAAAAGCAGATTAGTCTTTTTTTAAAAAAATAAAATAAAATTGGAACTAGGGTTAGATCCGTAAAAAAAAAAAATTATTTACAGAAATTGATTTTTTTTACAGAAATTTGAACATGCAAATTATGACATACAGAAATAATTTTTTTTTAAAAAAGACTGAACTATAATCCTTTATTTGAGGGTTTCTAAAAATCTGCAAAAAAATAAACATGCATGCAAATTATAATGGATTTTTTTTACAGATCTAATATACAGATTTGCAAAAAAAATAGATTAGCTTTTTTCTAAAAAGAATTTCTGAACTAGAGTTACAGCCCCTAAAAAAATTGATTTTTTACAAAAATTTTAATATGCAAAAAATGGATTTTTAAATTTTTCTGCAAAAATAAATAAATAAATCATGCATGCAAAATATATTGCACAAAATTGAAATTTGAAAAACTTAGAAATATTTAGATAAGAAATCCTGCACAATGGTTAGAAAAATATATCAAACAAAAAACAAGATTAGACTTTTGGCTCTTCTCTTTTTCTCTTTGAGTGCCTCCAATGGTGTGTTGAAAAATCTGGTAAACCTTCAACAATGTAGCTCACAAAATATTAGTAATACCAAGCTCTGATACCATGAAAGGAAATAGAAAAGAGCAATGGAAAGTACTAATAAAGAGCAAATGTTTGAAGGAAAGAGATTACCAAATAGATTGAAGTAGCCAAACCAAGCACCACCAAAGCAAGAGAGACACAAGAATTTGTTAAGGGGAAAAAGCAAGAAAAAACCCCAATATTATGAATGGAGGCAAAATGCCTAAAGAATAATACAAAGAGAGAGAGAGAGCTTCAGCCTTAGCTTGTTGCTTGAATCTTGAAGAATGAGAGGAGAAGCACCTCAATAAGTAGAGGTGAGAAAGAGGAGTTAGAATGTAACTCCCAACTCAATGAATGCCACCATTCATCTATGTGTGTGCAAAGTGTCACCTCTTAAGGAGGTGGATACAAATATTCCTTAATAAAGGAATAAAAAATAAGCCATCCTCACACATGTGTGAGATGACAAAAAAAACAAAAGACTTGTAGGGATTCCTTTGGAATATTCCTACAAGTTAATAAAAAATTACAATTAAAGAATAACCTTTACCAAGTAAAGATTAATCTTCTAACAGTACTCTTGTAACATAGTTACCCACTTAACTCTACGCTCTCCTAGCTCATTCTGCATCAACAACAACTTGACTACAGGATCAGGAACTATTGCAAATATTTTGTTTTTGAGGATATAATGTCAATATTTCTTTACAGCTTTGACTATGGCATAAGCCTTCTTTTCCACACTTGGATATCTCAGCTCTGCATCCTTCAATGGTGCACTCATGAATGCTATGGGATATTCATTTCCTTGATCCAATTTTTGAGTTAACATAGCAACACAGGAGTGATTAGAAGCAAACGAATATATATAGAATGGCTTAGCATAGTTTGGACTCACCAAAACTGGAGCTTCAGCAATAGCCCTTTTTTATCTCTACAAATGGTTCCTTTGCTTCTGCATTCCATTCAAATTTGGCCTCTTGCTTCAACATTGCATTCAGTGGCTTAACTATTTCTGTGAATCTAGTGATGAACTTCCTCACAAATTTGATCTTGCCAAAGAATGATTTCATTTCTTTCTTGCTAGCAGGTGGTGGTATCTTGAGTATAGCTTCTATTCATTCTAGATCAATTGCAATTCCTTTATCAGAAAGAACATGCCCTAGCAATTTACCTTTTGTAACTCCAAAGATGCATTTCTTTGGATTGAGAGATATCCCAAACTCTACATTTTTGAAAAACCTTGCACAAATTTGTGATATGATCACCTCTTCTTAGAAAAGACTGTCAGATCATCCATATAAATGATTATGCACTTACTAATTATGTCTTTAAAGGAAATGTCCATGGCTCTTTGGAATCTAGCTCCAACATTAATCAAGCCAAAGGGCATCCTCCTATAGGCAAAAGTGCACCACTTGGTGGTGAAAGCAGTCTTGTGCTTTTCCTCATATTGCACCATAACTTGATTGTATCTTGAATAACCATCCAAGAAAGACATCATCTGAGATCCGTTGAAAATATGGAGCACTTCATCCAGTGAGGGTACTTGATAATTATCTTTTTCTGATGCTCTATTTAGGTTCCTAAAATCTACACACAACCTGATTTCACCATTTTTCTTTCGCACTGGAACCAGGTTTACAACCCAAGTCGAGTGTCTGACTGGAAATATGATTCTTGCATATAGTAATTTCTACACTTCCTTCTATATTATGGGTTCTAGTAGAGCATTGATGGGCCTTTTCCTCTGTCTGAAAGGTTTTACTCCTGGATTGAGAGGGATAGTATGGGTTATGATTGATGTATCATAAGTCTTTAAGTCTTCATAACTCTAGGCTATCACATCTGGATATCTATGTAATGCATCGATTATTCCTTTATTTTCTTCTGGAGTGCATACTTTACCAATGAAGACATTCTTGGCATCATCCTGAGGTCCCATATTATACTTTTCACATTGCCCATAGATGGACTCCTTCCTGACATCCTGTTCTTGATCCCTGACCTTGTCCAGATTGAAGATCTTTTCTAATTGCACCATTCCTCTGGGAATTGAATTTGTCTTCAAATTAATTACTCCTTCCAAATCCATCTTTGCTTCTTGGAGTTCAGTTTCATCAATGATTTGAGAAGCAAAGACATCTGTAATTGTGATAAAATCTAAGATATGCTTGTCGTCTTTAAAAACCTAGAAGTTGGTGACATTGTCAGGTACTAAAGGTACTGGGGTCAGTTCCACTGTAAACTTCTTTAATCCATAAAGAGATAAAGGTTGTAATGTACTAGCTGCCTAGGCAAGGGAGTCAACTGTTTGGTTCTTACTTCATGGAATCACCTGAATGTTGAAGGCATCAAATCCTTCAATAAGATCCCATACTCTGTGTCTACAGTTGGTCATTCTTCTATCATGACAAGAGTATTGTCTCCTAACTTGCTTGACTACTAACTTAGAATCCCCAAAAACTTGCAAGATCTTAACCTTTTTCTTCAATGCCATTAACAACCCATGAACCAAAACCTCATATTCTGCTACATTATTCGTACAATGAAATTGAAGTCTATGGGCAGCAAAGAAAGTCTTACCTCTTGGACTAATTAGCTCAAATCCTGCCCCAACTCCTTGCTTCAATTTGGATCCATCAAATCTCAGAGTCCAACAACTAGCAACTGCAGACTTCCTTGTTGTATCACTTGCACTATTGCTACTGGATGGTTCTTCAAAAAGAATCACTCTTTTCCCTTTAAGATCCTCTTGGACATTCTAGATATTAATTTTCACTGCTGGAGTGGGGTTGATACATTTATGTATTTGTTCCACTGCAGCCTAGCACAAGCAACAGTCCAGTTTTGAATGGGAGGCATTATGCACAAGCTCCTAGAACTGCATTCCTAATGGTTGGAACTCTTAATAACTCAAATGCAGATAGACTTACCTTTAATTTTCTAAGTTCTTCAGCAACATCCATGGCCAATTGTTCCTCACTCAGATCAACAGTGGTCTCATTTGGGTATTCCATCACCTTGTCCTTGTTCGTATCAATACCTCTCCCTTTTGGCAGGTCCATATGTCCTTGATCTTGAGATAAATATTTCCTAGACACTTGAGGAAGTGACGGATTATTGCTAGCTTTAGGATTTGGAGGCGTGTTGAAATTTTTTGGTGGAATGGAAGTAGTGAAGGGGCTTCCAGCCTATGGACATCTATGTGGCAATTCCCTCAAGTCATACTTCTTGGCAGGGCTCTGGAAAGTCTGTACTTCTTCAACATAAGCCTCTTCCTCATCTCTGGGACCATTATCATTCACTGGATTCTCATCAAATAACTGTGTAATTTCATCCCCATTGCATACCTGGTCTACCTTTTCCTTCAGCTGGTCAGATTCTTCTTCGGGTACATTCTCCTTACTTTGTGGAAAAGGAGCATGATTCAGTACCAACACTGATGAGTCATAAGGAATATAAGGCACAATTTCCTAACTACCTATATTGTTCTCCACTTCATACTGAAAAATTGAAGTTGTCGTTTGGAACTCTTGACAATCTAACTCATAATGTTGACTCATTTTATGGAGCCTACACCAGCCTGATAAAGCAGCCTCAACTAAATATACACCATTAGGAGGCTTCTCTTGATTAACTGATTGATTGATAGGCTGATTAACTGGTTGATCCAATGGGGTGGGAACTCCTCCATTGTTAGGCCTCATGTTCCAAGTCCTGTTCTGTCCTGGTGGCTGTCTCCTGTCGAACTTGTGTCCACCACCTTTCCCTCTATCAAAGTTCTGGCCTGAATATTGTCCCTTTTCATTATTATATCCTATGTCGTTGTTGTATCCTCTTTCATTTTTGTACCCTCTGTCATGATTGTATCCTCTTTCATGATGTTTCCCTCTATCAAAGTGTTGTCCTTGTGGATTATCTTGATTTTCCCTATTCTGATTGGACTGCATATTTCTCTAAGTAGCTTGCAACTGACTGTTTTGGTTCCTTAAGTAAGTCACCTCCATATTCAGCTTCTTCACTTGTTCAGACAATTCATCCAGTCTCTCCTTGTCAGGATTATTATATGGAGGTTGATTCACATTATTTTGGGAATATCCAACTGTAGTATTGGAATTTAGTGATTGGTTTCACACTTCAGAATTCTGCAGATACATGGGAAAACTAGCCTGAGGCTATGCATGAAGAGGTTGATTTACATTTTACTGAGGGTAGCTAATTGTAGGTGGAACTTGTCTTATAGGAAGTCCTGGGTGAGGGACCAGAGGCAACTAAGGTACTGGATTCATGATGGGAGTGTGGTTAGCAAGAGCTTGGTTGAGAGCTGGGACTTGTCCAGGGTGAGCAACAGGTCCTAGTGATGGTAAAGGCCCAAACAGATGTTGCCTTAAGGCAGTACTAACCTTCACAGCCTCAGTGTATGCATCAAGTAGATTATTAGGAGGGTTGTTCCTCCACTTCATAAAAGTAGTTGTCAAACTGTCAAGTCCCTCATAATAGACTTCTAAAGTAGTGGCTTCATCAACAGCGTAGGGAGCTTGTAGTCAGGTATAGGCATGATGAAACTGGTTGTTAAAGGATGCTATAGGCTCATGGACCTCTCTCTTAACATCAGTGAACTGAAGATAGAGCTCATTGGGACTAATGGGAATCCTAAACTTCTACAAAAATGTAGTCTCTAGCTCAGTCCAATGCTGGATAGACCCACTAGGTAAATGATTGTAGCAATAGAATGCATCCTCTCCCAATGAATAAGGAAAGAGTCTACAAGCTACATCCTCATGATTGATTCCTCTATCCTTAAGGCCAGTCTGAAAGATCTTGATATGTTCCTCAACAGTTCTATTGGGATCATTAACATGGAACTTTGAACAAAAGTGTTTAGGGTTCTTGGGCATGACATTATAATTGGAAAAACTCAATGGAGATGGGTTATTAGCTAAGAAAGCCATTGGTGGAGGTGGGGTGGTAATGGCTAATTTATGACTGGCTAAGGTTGTGTAATGGGAATGTCCTCAGACTCAGACTCAGATGAACCTGATGAAGATGGGGATGATGGAGATGGTTGGGTGGATGATGATTCTCCCCTTCTATTGGTCCTTCTTGACCTAGTAGGGACTGGTAATTCTTGAAATTCTTCCTCTCCTGGAGTATATCTGGTTCTTCTTCTAAATCTTTCAGGAGAGATGGCATTCAAAAATTGATCTAGCTTGCTTATTCAGGCCCTTCTTCTAGCATCAATCTGTTGATAATGTTTTCTACACAGCAACAACTCAAAAATAATATAATATCCTATCTCTCTTGAAAGGTAAATATTTATCGGCAAGCCTCAAGAGATAACCGCAAGGTCTCTAATGTTAGGTCTTGACAATGCATAAACAACACAGTGATAAATGTGAAAATGCTGGTAAGCACAATAGGATCTTACTACAAGCAAATACTGAATCTTAAATTTATCAGATCTAGCGATATGATGATACTTCAATCCTAAATCTAACCCAAATGATAAGAAAATAACAAAAGATATAAGGTTTTATAGAGATCACTAAGATTAATGCTATTCCTAAGATTAACAATGCAAATGATGAAATACTTGGAATGGACCAATCCCTCATAAACTAATTCTTGCTTGACCCAGATGAATCTACAATCTTACAAGAACAGTGCAATCTTATAAGATGTTAAAGATTTTTAGATCATGAATATTCATCCAAGACAACCCAAAGGCAATTGAAATGAATAAACCCTCACAATTGAACTAAGCATAATGAATATAAAAGTCCAGGCTAACTTTGCAAAGCAACTAATAGCCAGTTGGTTGCAAAAAGTATGGACCAGGGATTGCTGCAACACTTCAAATATCAAACCATAAACATCATTAAATAAAATCTAACTCTAAATATTTAAATATCAAATTTCCTCAAAGCAATTCTACAGATAGAATAACAAGAACCATGCAAGATAAGAAGAACACAAGTATGGCACCACTTCCTCAACTATTCTAAACTCAAATACGTAGGTGCAATCTTCCTTCTCCCTGTCATTATCTCAAAGAAAGCAATGTAGCCACTATAGACACCAGTTAGGGTATCATCAATTTTCCTCCTCTACTTGTAGATCTTCTTCAAAACCTTCTGCCTGATTTGCAAAGCCTCAAACCACTCCCAAGGTTCAGCAGCTCTGGAGGAAGGGAGAATTCCATCATTTATAATCTTATCCTTGGTAACTCCATGATGGTCCTGGTTTTCTATAGCAAGAGATCTGTATCTTCCTTATCTTGGGCTAATACCTCCTTCAACCAATCAATTTCCCTCATAGCATCTTTCCCATATGAGAGAATGTCCCTGATAGCATCATTTAGTTTAGTTCACACCCCTTGCAACAAATTTGCAGTAGCAAGAGTGGAAGCCTTCATCCTTTCCAACTCAGTGATAGTTTCCTGGGGTAAGGGATTTGCAGTAGAGGATGAGGGATTAATGGATTGCAAGGGTTTCATCAAATCCTCCAAGCATTTCCTGAGTTTTTCATTTTATTTCTTCAGCTCCTGCTTAGTTTGAACTTCTTTCCTCAATCTCCCTAGGATAACTATGCTAGAACCTTGATATTTTTCAATGTCTTGCTTAATGGAAGTGGGCCCTAAATTAATAGTCTGCAAGTTGTAATCTTTTGTAGTTACATCATCCCTGTTCTTGTTCAGATCAGGAGTTGCAATGTGAACCACCCTAATTCTTGCCTCATCTCTTTCAATCCTAGAAATAACCCTGGCCTTCTTTTTTTATTTATCTTTTCCAATCTTAGCCAGCAACTCATCCCAATTGGGTGGGGTATCCTCCACAACAACTTGCTTTTTCTTTATTTCCTTATCCAACCAATTAGGAACATTGGATTCTAATTATACTTTACTCTGTCCAACCTCCTCCTATTGATCCTTAGGCATATCTTCATTCAAATTCTACCTCTTAGAAAGCTCTTTGGCCTTACTCTAATTTTCTTCAGCATGTTCCTCCTTGGGCTCAGGTGATGGAACCTTTTCTGAAACTTCCTCTCTTTGAGGGGATTTGACCTCTTCAGTCCTAACAAGTGAAACTTCATATGCAACCAAGGGAGACTACATCACTTTTTCTACCTCTGCCTAAGCATTGTAAAGCTCACCCTCATGAAATTCTTCACCTTCGGTGTCTAGATGATCTTTAGCTTTCTCAAATTTACCTAGTTTCTTTGAGGTTCATGGGAAGAAGGAACATCATCATGTTGTTCCTCATGAGAAGTAACTTGAGGGTCTACTTTGGGCACACTATCCTTAGGAGAAGGAGTCCTTAACTTCCTTGTATACACCTGCATCTTCTCTTCTGAACTCTCTACATTTACTACAGGTGGAGAAAATTCTTCCTCATCCTTAGAACTTGAATTTTGTGACAATCTTATGATTCTTCTCATTTTAGGCACAGGGACACCAACCTCAGGACTCTATTTTTCAGTTTCCTCCCTACTTGACTTCTTACTCCTTGAAGTATGTCCCCTCTTTTTGGAAATTTACTTTCTTTTCTTTTTTGTTTCTTGGGCTTCCTCCACTTGAACACCCTTAATCTTGATTTTAAAAGGAGAATCCACCTTACCCTTACCTTTAGGATCTTTCTCAGTAGATTCCTCAGAAGTGGAGTGAGGGTCCCAATTTCCCATCAGATCGTAGGTGCACTGTACACCTTAATTTTCTAACTCCCACTTTTTATGCTTTAGCCACATTCTGATAAACTTGGTGACTAGATCCATTAACTCTTTTAATTCTGTCTTTTCTTCTTCTAGCCAATCCACTTCACCAATTGGCCTATCCTTCACCACCTCAAAAGAATGCCCTTGAATTAGGTCCCCTTCATCTTCGAGTTGATTAGGAACTGCCTTCACATTATATAATTGGACTGATTCAACTGGAGGTTGGGAGAACTTCTTCTTCCTTACCTCATATTCATCACTGCAATTGGCCTAGTAGTCCTCAAGATCAACCTTATGGATATACTCTCTACTGGCGTTCTTTTGGGCTTCACCTATTATGTCAAATCTGGACCTCTTGGAATGGAAAGATAAGCCAAGAGTACTCATCTCTTCCTCTGAAGCCTGAGTGGAAATAATGGAAGGGCATGCCTCTCCAGTGCCTATCCTCAAAGGGAAGTCTCCACCAAAACTAGTCTTATGCTTATCCCTCTTGACAATAGCATCAAAGTCACATATCTATCTAGTGACTTCCAAAAGTAAGATATGATCAATGGGATATCTTGGAAGCTTGTACAGAGCCCTTTGACAACCATCAACCCGGATATATGAGAAGGTTGGAAATTGAATGAACCAAGCACCATATTTCTTGATTAGCTCCTTAGCTTGGTCTAAAATTCTCATGTGCTCTGCATCATGAAGCAATTTGGTGATATGCATGGTGAATGCATCATTCACCCTCCTGTAACTTGAGTTTCCCAAGTGCAATTTAGGGTAATCCTCATAAATAACATCCTACCCAAAAACACCCTTGGTACTTAATCCCTTGTATGGATGAAATCTTGCAAGTGCATAGACTAAGTACGAGGTCATTGTGAAGGTCTTGGTTTGCAACATACTAGACAACTAGTCATGAATCACTCTGCTTATGACACCTGCCTAATGATAGTTAATATTTTCCCATTCCATCCTTGCAATGATGTGACACATCCAATTCTCAAACATACCCACACTTTTCAATCCTACCACCTTACTAAGAAGAGTGATGGCATCATAATACTCCTTGAATTTTGCTCTAAATAGCTATTTAGGCAGTTTGGAATAGTGAGACTTGGGCTTCTCCAGCCAGGAATTGATAAGTTGTGATTTAACAGTCTCTTCTTCAGAGAACTTTTTAGTTGCCTCCATGTTAAAAGCCACCACATGAGATCTGTCTAGCATGTAAAAGGTTTGAGCTATGGAGACAAGGTTCACATTTTCCACAATCCTCCCTTGAGGACCAATAATTCTCTGGGTATCCTGGTCATAATGTCTGGCACACTCAAGTACTAACTATAACACTACACTGTAGAGGGAAAACCAACTACGTGTACCAATCCTGACTC
This sequence comes from Sequoia sempervirens, assembly GCA_007258455.2. Classification (NCBI taxonomy): domain Eukaryota; kingdom Viridiplantae; phylum Streptophyta; class Pinopsida; order Cupressales; family Cupressaceae; genus Sequoia; species Sequoia sempervirens. The sequence continues at coordinate 169,830,852 of VDFB02026320.1, read as the reverse complement.
CAACATTCTTGTAGCCACTAGAGGAAGATCCTACGCTGCCATTTTGCCTTTGAACTCCTCATAGTCCCATAATCCAATGTTGGTATCTGTTACTTCTGACCAGATAGAAGTGATCTTTCTCTCTGGAATTTTTCTCTTGATATCCATCTTAATCCTTTCTACTTCAGATACAAAAGACCCCTCCATGACACCCTTAGCTTTCCCTGCTACTACCTTGCTAGATTCAGCCTGCACTTGAAAAAGAAACCATAGTAAAAACCATAGAAAACCAATGTTAATCAATCAAAATCACCATTAGAATGAATCACATATAAGCAAGGTGCCATTAAACCTCAAATAAAATGATCATATTAAACTTCGAGTTTCAGGACCATCCATGGAATCCAAGTCAAGGAGGAATTTCAGGGAATTTTGGTTTAGATAGATTCTGGTGGAATGAACATGAAAACACTTACTAGCAACTTAATCTGATCATTATGAGGTCTCAAAATAGCATAAATTAATCATAAAATAGACCATCATTCACAAACATGTCATGCTATTTCATATTCATTCACTTTCCACTAGATTCTGGGAAAATCCGCAAGGGACGGATTTCCGCGAAGGAAGAGACATCATGAAAATTTTGAAAAAACTGGGGAACGAAGGACTTTGGGAAAATCTGGAGCCAACGGAAATCAATGAAGAAGATGGATCTCCGAAAAACAATGAATTCTAGGAAAATGAAAGGAGTGGGAAAGTTGAGAAAATCTGCCAGAGCCGAAAAATCTCGAACTGGAGGAAAAACCCAAACTTCGGCATTCAATCATGATCTCATCTAGTACTAATGGATCGATCATAAATTTCAAGAAACTAGGCCTAAGACAAGTTTGAAATGGGCCTTCCATAGGCTTTCTTAGAATTCTAGGCCAATTCAAAAGGAAGCTAAGGCGAAATGGTGATGCCCTAGGTATCAAACCCTATAGATCCACCATTGATGCATAGGGAAGCTCAGGATTCAAATATTTCAACTACTAAATTTTCACTAGGCATTACTCACAGCTCTCAAGCAAGATACTTCATAATGCAAATGAACAAACGACCTCAGAACTTACTTGGGAGATGATAAACAAAGCAAGTTTGGGCAACCCTAGCATCAGACGCTCAAAGACACAAAAATTTGAACCCTAAATGTGTCTAGAACATCAATGACCAATCACATTCATCAATTAAAAGAGGCAATGTGTACATACCATTTGACAAAGCGAAATCAATCTCAAAAATAGCAAAAGCGAGCTTAATGGCATCCAATAAAGAACAGCAGTGAAAATACCAAAGAAATCTTCACTAGATCTAATAATTTGTAAATCAAATGCCTTAAATCAAGTCTATCACCAAAAGAATGCTCTCCTCAGCTCAGCTGATCACAGACAGTAAAGCATAATGGCACAAAAGACCTCAAAGATTAGTTAAATTCATCCCTTACAACAATACGAATGAACATTAATGCTGCCGACAAGATAGCTAGGAAAATCTGGGAACCTGACGACAAGACAAAATTTAGAAAAATCCGGCCTACACGGAATTTTGCAAAGACCAAAAATCTCTAAACAACAATGTTCAACAGGAGTCTGAGCAGGATCTAGGAAAATCTGGCTGGGGTGGAAAATCCTAGACTCAGGTGAAAACCCGAAATTCACCCCAAACCTAAGATTTTCAATGAATAACTTGAGGGAATCACTAAGGAAATCAAAATAAACATTTAAGCACATGCCATAGCAAGATAAATCCTCAAAATCAAAGGGCAAAGACACCAAAAACCAAAGCAAAAGAGGGTCCCTGCTTTGAACGGGGCGGGTGTGCAAAAACTACACAACATGGCCAAATTTGTTACAAGTATAGCAGTAGCCATTAAAGGATTCATTCATTCTTCCTCCATTAAATATGTTCTTCATTACATGACTGATCATTCTCACTTGAGATCTACATTCAATAGCTTTATGTCCAACCTTCCTACATTGAAAACATTGTGCGATGAAGGGACCAGAAAACTCGTTGTTCCTGCTCCTGCATTTTTTTTCCTTGTGAACATATTTATTATAGAAAAAAAAATAACATTGAAAGAGGGATACCTTTGTGCATTACGCTATCTAATAGGTTGTCTCCTTGCAAACTTTCCTTTCTACTTCCCTTTGTCTTGAGTCATTTGATTATCCTTAGAAATTTCACTTGCATCATTTCCCAAGTCAGCTTTTTCTTTACTTGGTTTCTATCCAACAAGTAGTTCTCCAAGCTTATCGGAGCTAGATCTGAAACTATTCTCATAGAGTTTTTCCTTTTCCAGTTCTACTCTCAAGTACTACCTTTTGTTCTAGTTTAGAGCATTCATCAGACTTATTTTGTATCACTATATTCATACATTCTTCAATTCTCTTCTTTTCTTCTACAATCACTTCCAGTCCAATTATCTCTTGTTTCAACTACTCACTTACTTCTATGTGTCTTTTCTTGAATTTATTCAATTGTTCTTTCAACTTTCATATACATTCATTTGCTTCATCAATATTCTCTTTCATATCTTTGTTTTCTCTTTCCACTTTGTCAAGATCTTCAAGAGCAGTGTGAAGCTCTACTTTATCATTCATTTATTCCATCTTTAGGATCTCCCTCAAGTTGTTAGGCTTTTCTAGAGGGACCTAGGATCTGATACCAATTATTAAAAGGTGTAGAAAAACTGAGAGGGGGGTGAATCAGTTATCACACAAATTCAAATTTAAAACTTCAACACTTATCAATTCCACAACCACACTATTCTATTATTAAGTATGAGCATGAAACATAAATAATAGAAAGTAAATCAACACAATGAACACTAGATTTTTATGTGAAAAACCCAATAAGGGAAAAACCATGGTGAGAATTAACTCACGATATAAAGTTTTTTTAGAACTAAATATATAAGGCTCACTACCAAGGGCTCACTACCCTAAAAGGACTCACTGTCTTGATATAAAAGCTCACTGCTTACAAGGGAGGCTCACTACCTACAAAAGGATTCACAAAAAAAAATTGGGCTTCATCACCAAAATCAACTGAGAATGATGCACCTAACAAGTGTTGATGCAGTTCTGATGATGCTCAATAGATTGACTTGACACACTTCATCATTTTCTCTCTTCTTCACTTTCATATTCACTACTACTTAATCAAGCATAGAAACACTCTTTGTACTCTTTTCAAAAATTTGTTCAACACACACACATAAATATATACTCAATCTATCTACAAACATCAACTAGGTCGGCCTAATTAGATGCATCTCCTTTCTTACCAAAAATACCAACCTATCGGCTTCAAATATCCATAAAATCTTCCCAAAAGGAAATCCAAACACTTAATACACTTCATCATGTCATCATAGACCCAAGATAGGTCACACATATATTCGCATAACAAAATTAATTCACCATATCATGACTAATCCAAGACTTTGGCTAGAAATAGACTTCATTGCAAAAGGAAAACAACAAAATAAATCCAATACGTTATACGGGCATGGGAGTACAAGAAATTTTGAACATACATGTCTTCAACAACCATAAATTGTTCCCCAAAGCAACAAGCATTAACTACCAACTATGGAGGATTGAATACAAGAATACCAAATAGTACAACTTGAAAAATTAGTTCAAATACCGAACCAAAATACCAGATCAGGCACTAACTTGGACTTGTAACCATAAGATGGTGACATTAATGACAACATAAAATTGTGGAGATAATCATTCTTCCAACACTTTCATGGCTTCACTACTTCACTCTTCACCACTCTTCACCCATAGGTCCTAGTGCATACTCTGCACTCTCAAGATATTTTGGCTCTAATACCATTTGGTGCAAGTGGGACTCCCAAATGCATTTCATAACACACATGCACACAAAAATTATATGCCATTAAGGTAGAGAGTCTATTTCTACACTCACAAAATAAAAACAAAAGCTTACACAAGCATAACAGACAACATAGATGTTGATTTCATTTGATTTCACAAAATCCAAATAATCTTTCTCATCAAACAAATTACACTTAGCTACAAGAAAAATTAAACTCGTCACATTCTTCATACCACTAATATTTCATTACAACGAATTTTCTTAAATGATTTATGGGTTTTGTACTCCTCCTTCCCAGCTTTCCAAAACATTTTGAATTTTTTTATTTCATTTATAAATGAAAAAGTTATGCATGTTTTACTGAGACTGATTTTCCCAATTATGACTTCAAAACACCTCCTCCCCCAATCAAACCTTCTGCATGCCCATTATTCCTTTTTGAGCATGGGTATCATGCATTCAACTCCTTGATTATTTTTTTTGAAAAAATTCAAATCTTTTCCCCAAATAGGCACCACTAACTCCTTATTGCACCTCCACTCCCAACAACCAAGCACCATTGGAAAACATGTATTTCAATTCTTTAATTTAATCATGAGAGTTACAAAGTAATAAAAAAATCACTCCCAAATTAGGAAAGGGATTTTATTTCCCAAATGAAATTTGGATTTACATAAAATGCATAAACATTGCATTTAAAACTCATGCCAAATACAAGTGTAGGAAAGGGAGTCTCATTTAAAATAGTTGAAGGAAGAAATGAGAATTATTTCATGCCTACAAGACCAACAATACACCAAAATTGAGAAAAGACAAAAATAAATTTAAATAATTTTTTTAGTTGTGCAGGATTTCCTGTGCACCCAAATGCTCCTACATCACTGGTCGATTCCACAAAATGATATAAAAGTCATGGAAAATCCTAACGTGGGAATTGGAAATTCCAACAGGTGACTAACATCTTATGGTCGTTCATTTACATTGTCAAACCAGGGAATGTATACTTGAAATGGAGCGGCACTGTATGTGCACTAAGAACTAGTTTCAATCACAATTTACTAGAAATAAATGCTTGGAAGGAATTCTACTTATGCTATAGGAATGTAATGTAATGTATTCTTAACTTAAGCATAACTTAATCAAAGCAGAAATCATGACAACTATTACTAAGAAACAAACTATGAACTGGCCTTATGCTACAGGAACAAACACAGGGATGGATTCCCAATGCTGCAGGAACAATATAAGACTGAGTTTGCGCTGAAACCTTCAAGAATGAAATATAACTTATAATCAATAGGAGATAAATAACTAACTACATATACTCACTAAGTGGGCCCCCTTAGCAAGCATCAACCAGTTTATGCAAGAATTGAACTCAAAACTTCATCAACTTTTATTCACAAACTTGGAATCATATACATTGATTGTTCTGCTTGTAAGAAAACTAACACAAAACACTGTTTCTCATTATAATACAAAATTTAACACACTTCATTTTTCACTTACGTAGGAGGAACACTTATTTATATTAGAAAAATAACTAACTACCTAACTCTAACAGAGAAAGACGTGGACATAAATGCATCTTGAAACCGAGGAACAGACTTCTCATAAATGAAGGCATATCTGTTCAACACGATTAAGAGAGAATTTAGTATTCCACTCTTCCTAGATTAATGATCATTTAGATTTTCTCCCAATAACCCGGTCAGAGAGTCTTTGCTGGAACAACTTCCTCAATGACGTGTTGGAAATGGACTTTACTGCAGCCCTGAGATCTGATGCACTTTGACTCATTCATGCTTCCTTTAACAACCTATGATGCACATGGCAACAGAAGCAAAAGAAAACACAAGTGGAAAATAACACAATACACATTCATTAATCACATATTAAATCCATTTCATTATCCAAAAACCACATGCATTATATCAGTCATTCAGTAGGTCAAACGGGGTAATTAATACAGAAACATAGAAATGTTAAGCTGCAGGAATATAGGAATGTGTTGCTACAGGATACTACCCGATTTTAGATAAAAATCCTTTAATCAAAGAGTTAAAACAACCATCAACAATAAAAGTAAGGGTATTAAAAATACATCATAATATTCAAATTATGAGCATATTTTGAGCTCATCATTTGCCCCCTACTTATCCTAATGATGGTCCTCCAGCATTAAGCTTTCTAGTTGTTTCTCCAAAATCAGTAGGAGTAGTATGGCCCTGTAATGAAGTTTTGAATTTGTAGTAGAAACCTCTGAAACTTTTCCATCTCTCATACCTGTGGGTTTTTGCATCCTCATTAAAATCTGTAGCCCAATAAGGGTAAAGTGGCCACATCAAAAGTGGAGGTCGAAATGTTAATGGTAACCATAACTCAAACCTTCTCTAAAGACCAAGCTGCATATACTTCTCTGTCCTTCTGATGGCTGCCTTAAAGTTTAGACGGCTATGAGGCTCATATTTCCTCAGACCAACAGTTAGTTTTTCCCATCTTGTTTCAATTCTGGAAGATGAAAGCTTCCAAAACAAATATGTTTGGTCTTTGAACTCATCATACAGCTACTTACTGATATCAAATATTTTCATTCTTTCTATCTGATCATTGAATCCATACACAACAGTAAGCCAAGTTCTCAAAATTGTGTGGGGAGTTGAGCTTTTAGGTCGCAGTGGAATAGGTTCATTCCTTTCAGCCTCTTCATAAGCCTCTAATTGTCTTCTATAGTTAGTTTCATTGGCTGCCCAAGAAATGAGTGACCTCAGATGAATGTCACCAATGTAGAGAAGCTTATTCCACTCTATTTCAAAGAGAATTAGCAAACCATGCAAATAAAACTCACATAAATAATTTTTCAGCCAACTGGGTGCTACTTGATATGCATCATAAAATTCCTTAGCTGTGTGAATGATAGGGTCTAAATTTTTTGAAATTCTCATCAATTGGAACCAAAGAAATTTCTCTTTAAGGCACATAGCATATACCATAGGTGGTGGTCTACATCCCATAGTTTTACCAGTTATCTTCACCATTCTATCCATTTTCTCTTTCATTTATTTCATTTCCTATTTTTGTCTTTCAATTTCCCTTTTCAATTTCTTCTTTTCTTCTTCCCAAAGACTTTGTTGAATTTTAGTTCTAGCTAAATGGTGGAAACTCAAAGTTTGAAATGTAACAAGCCTCCATGTAGTCCTAAGATATTCCAAATATTCAATCAAAAATGTCCTTTTATAAACAACCAATGCTCGACAAGTTTCAGGGGGTAATGGGGTTTCATTGGACACTTCAGATTGTTCAAGTTGTTCTTCCTCTTGCTGCAAGATTCGACTCCTGTTGTTGCTCAGGAGGAGATTGTGTTTCTTCTGAAACTTTCCTAATTGCTTTAGCCAAGTCATCAAGACTTGGCATCCCCCTTCCATTACCACTACCATGTTGTGCTTCCTCAACTTCCACTGTCTCAGTTCACACTTCCCCAGGAATAACAAACGGACTTTGTGGAACATTGTCAGATACATTTTGAGAAACATGATGACTGAATTCTTCAGATTCCTCAGGAATTACTATAATTTTAAGTTGAACGGAGGTTAAGGTAACTCTACATTGTTTCCTTGATGAAACTCTTTTTGGAAATTTTTCTAAAGTAACAGCTGTAGGAGACACTTTCATGGATTTCCTCTTTCTAACCTGCCTAGAGGATCTAGACTCAGCAGGAGAAGATGATAGTGAAACTGCAGTGGCAATAGGCGTTGCTACAGAAGAAACTTCTACAGGGGAAGATGCTATAGGAAAGAGTGGAGTAGAATGTTTTCACTTTTGAACATGAGGGTCAGATTTTGGGGTTTGTTCTGCCCTAGATGTGATAGGGTAGGGTTGGATAGAACACTCATTGTCCCATGCTCTGGGTCTCACCTTGGCAAACCCCTTTGGTGTCACTCTCCACCTTCTTAGCCTATAGGCCCTAATGCTTGTTAGGCACCCCTGGTTCTCCTGCCAACCCTACTATCATCTCCATTTCCCTAACCAAGCCAATCTTGGTGCTCTCTCTTCCATTCTCTCCTTAGCCTTTACTCTTTCTAAAGGCTAACTAAACCTCCAACCTTCACTAACTCATTATAGGGGTGTGTGATGTATCCCATGGATTCAAAACCTTCCCCTTGGGGTTCTTGTTCATTCACTAATCTCCAATTCTCTATCACTCTCACCAAACCCTATTCTAGGGTTTAAAATGGCTACTAGCCCTTGAGCCCCAATTAGGCCTCCTAACCCGAGAAAAATGGAATTCACTCCCAAACCCTCCAAATGACCTAGGTTCTTTTCTTGGGGTTTGTGTTTCCTATGGCCACACCTTGAAGATTTTTTGAGTTTGGAGCATGTACTATCTGTACACTGCCCTAACCATGATCTTAGCACTTTTTAGGCTTGTTTTAAGCCAAATTCTAACCTTTTGTTTGAACAGACAGTTCATTCTTCCTCCATGCAGTCTGTCAGGGCTCCATCCTTCTTCCCAAGCCTCTGCAAGGCTTCCTACATCCACCACACACCTAGGTTTTCCAGGGAATTGACACCCCTGCAACTTTGGTGCTTTGCACTCTTTGACTATCCTAACTGGGCACTGCTAAGCTCGCCTCGGAATAGTATTTTTCCTTAGTTATCTGACTCCTAAGGACTCCTAGACCTATACTATTTATAGATATGGATCTTAGCCTCAACTCCCATAGACTATACACCAAGTATAGTGGAAGACAGAGGTCTAAGACTCCATGATTGACAGTTTGCTAGACTGATCAAAAATGAAAAGAAACAAAACTAACCAAGAACAAAGCTAGAAAATGATGAGACAACCTAACTATTGACCACAAAAATCTTGTAAAGTAATTATCACACGTGCCACACACTGCTCAGTGCCTGGAACCCTCCATTAACACGCTAAAAGAGCTAAAAACTAGAAAATTTACAAGAATTTCATTATTTTTCCATATGAACTAAAACTCCAAATGATACAAAACTTTTCCAACCTCAATTCTAGTTTGAGGTCCACCTTTTAAAGGCTCACAAAGTGGTTACTTCTCCTTTGGTCAGACATAACCACCAAATTAGGCAAAAATTGCATAAATGCAACATTTTGGGCTTTATTTCCAATTCCTAGTGAATCCTAGTGGAAACAAGTTGTAAAACTCATCCATTCTACCATGAGCTACTAATAAACCTTCCTTCTAACATATTCTAACACTTCTAACTCAAATCAAAATGGTCAACATGACCTTAAAGCATTAAAACCCCCAAAATTTCATCCTAGGCTCACAAATTTGCCTAGTGCTACCTAATACTTCCTAGGTGTTCCTGCACCATTCTCCCCCTCTTAGCCCAAACACTAAGGAATGGAAGGAGATATCAATGACATGTCAATACCAAACTTCTTGAACTAATCTTCTTGTACCCATGTGGCTTCTGATTCATGCTTGTTCTTCCACTTGATAAGGTGCTCCATGTACACCTTGTACCTTGTAGACTTTTTCACTCTTGACTCCAAGATCTTCTCTACTTGAGGTTTGTCTTGATTAGGTAAGGATATATTGTTGATGTCCTTGAAGATCTCCTTACTATTCTGATCCACATCATTGACTGACCCCTTATACTTGATCAAATTAGCTACATTGAACACTGGAGAGATCCCTAGGTCGGCTAGCAACTCCACCTTGTATGCATTCCTCCCATATTTGGCCAATACCTTGCACAAACCCACTCTCTTCATCTGCAACTTGGTTGACATTCCCTTCTGCAACCTTGACTTGTTAAGGTGGACCATGACATAGTCTCCTACTGCAAATTGCACATCCTTCCTTGACAAATCTACCTTCTTCAACTTTTGTGTAGCCTCGGCGACTATCCTCTTTACCTGCTCCTGAATCTCCTTCATGGTCTGACTAAAGTCTTCTGCATGTCCACTTCTTTGTTCCATAGCTCCAAGATCTCTGAGCTCACATATGCCTCTTGGGTGCATCCCATACACAACTTCAAAAGGACTCTTCCCTGTGGTCCAGTTCACACTATCATTGTAAGCATAATCAGCTTGTGAGATAACCATATCCCATGTCTGTCCATACTCCTTAGTTAGGCACCTTAGAAGGTTACCTAGCACCTTGTTAACCACCTTTGTTTGACCATCGATCTGAGGATGGTAAGCTGATCCAAAAGACAGGTTGGTACCCAATCTACTCCATAGAGTCTTCCAAAAATGATTCATGAACTTCACATCTCTGTCATAAAAAAATACTTAAAGGTAGTCCATGGATCCTTACCACTTCCTTGAAGAAAAGATGAGCTATGTAGCTAGCATCATGAGTAGTTTTGCAAGGGATAAAATGACTCATTTTGCTAAATCTGTCCACTACTACATAGACACTATCAAAACTAGTCTTGGTCTTAGGAAGGCCTACCACAAAATCCATGCTTACACACTCCCATGGTTTATTAGTAATGGGTAGGGTTTGATATAAACCAACATTACTAGCTCCTCCCTTAGCTTTCAAACACACAACACATTGTTCCACATACTTTCTAACATCTCTTGCCAACTTAGGCTAGTAATAAAATCTTTGCACTAGTTCTAAAGTCTTGTTGATGCTAAAATGTCCACTAAGACTTCGATTATGCTTTTCCTGAATGAGATTTTCCCTCATTGACCCTCTTGGAACATATAATTGATTTCCTTTAAACAATAACCCATTTTGCAATGTATATTTTGAGTATTGGCTATGGAAATGGTTCTCAAAGTTAGAACATACCTTATAGACCTCTGAAAAGTCTTCATCTTCCCCATAGAGATTCTTAAAACTATCAATCCCTATGCTCTTCACTTGTATCTCCTACACTGTCAACAACCTCCTTCTCAATGCATCTGCTACTTTGTTTAGCTGTCCCTTCTTGTGCTTGATAGTGAAGGTAAGAGCTTGGATGTACTCCATCCATTTCAAATGCCTATTACTCAACTTCTCTTGAGTGCTGATAAAGCTAAGTGTCTGATTGTCAGTAAAAACTACAAACTCCTTGGGTAGAAGGTAATGCCTTCACTTCCTAAGTGACTGAACCAAAGCATAAAGTTCTAAGTCATAGGTTGAATACTTATTCTTAGCTTCATTGAGCTTCTCACTAAAGAAGGATATAGGCCTACTCTCTTGACTTAGCACTCCTCCTACTACCACTCCACTTGCATCACATTCAACAGTGAAAAACTTGTCAAAACTAGGTAACAAAAGAATAGGTTGAGTTGCCATTTCTTGTTTCAGTTTCTCTAAACCTTTCTCAACTTCTTGAGTCCATTTAAACTTAGTTTTTAAACCACCCTTGATTGTTTCTAGGACTGGTGCAAAAATGCCACTAAAATTCCTTATGAATTTTCTATAAAATTGAGCCAATCCATGAAAACTTCTTACCTATGTCCCTGTGGTTGGAGTAGGCCAATTTAGGATGGCTTCCACCTTGCTTGGATCCATCTTCAATGATACTTTAGACACTGCAAAACCCAAATATACAAGCTCTTGCTTAAAGAACTCACACTTCTCAAGATTGATTGCCAACTTCTCCTCTTGCAATCTTCTAAGAACCAACTCCACATGTTTTAAATGCTCTTTTGCTGTCTTGTTGAATATGAGGATGTCATCAAGGTATACCACCACAAATATCCCTGTAAAGTCTTTAAGCACTTCATTCATGAGCCTCATGAATGTTCTAGGGGCATTAGAGAGGCCAAATGGCATCACTCTCCACTCATATAACCCATCATTTATCTTAAATGTTTTCTTCCACTCATCACCATCCTTAATTCTGATCTGATGGTATCCACTCTTGAGATCCAACTTGGTGAAATATTGAGCTCCTCCAAGACAATCCATTAAGTCCTCAATTCTAGGAATAGGAAACCTATACTTGATTGTGATTCTATTTATTGCTCTAGAATCAGTGCATAATCTCTACTTACCTCCCTTCTTGGTTGCTAAGACCACTGGTACTGCACATGGGCTGATGCTCTTTTGAATCAATCCTTGATCCAACAACTCTTGCACTTGTCTAGCTACCTCTAGATTCTGATCCGGTGTAAGCTTATAAGCTACTTTGTTAGGAAATGAGGCTCTAGGTATGAAGTCAATTTGATGACTTATGGCTCTCTTTCGAGGTAAATTTGCGGGTGCACCATCACTTATAATGTCCTTGAGCTGATCCAACAACTCTAGGACTGCTCTGAGTATGACTATCTTTTCAACCTTGTCTTCTTTTTTAGATTGTAACATAACCACATATCCTTCACCCCCTTGATGTAGGTTGTTAAGGAACTCCTTCCCACTACTCAACATGACACTTGGTGTCTTTGACTGTCCCTCTTCTTCTGACAGTGACTGCAACTTGAAAGTCTTCCCATCCTTCTTGAATGAGATGGTGTTCTCTTTCCCATCATATATGGCACCTCTATCATATTACCATGGTCTGTCCAATAGTAGATGGCATGCATCCGTGGGTAACACATCACAAACTAACTTGTCCTTGTACCCTCCAATGGAAAACTCCATTGTTACTTGCTCATTCACTAAAACACTTTGCCCTTTGTTTAGCCATGTGACCTTGTAGGGGTTAGTGTGGGGTACCTTCTCCAATTTCAATTTCATTACTGCCTCCGCTGAGATAATATTGTCTGTTGAACCTGAATCTACTATGACCTTGCATACTTTACCAAGTATCTTGCACCTTACTCTAAATAGAGCTCTCCTTTGTTTTGGTTCTTCCTTGACCGGTTGTCTGATCAAAACTCTACTGAACATCAAATTCTCTCCCACCTCAGATGACTTAGGACTCATGGTGTCCTCTTGTGCATAAGCCACTCTCTTCTCATTGTTTGATGAAGATACTTTCTCCGGGCACCTATAAGCAGGATGACATACTTGACCACAATGGTAGCATTTCATGTTTGTAAAGTATGAATTGCTCCTGCCTACTCCTCTTCCTCTATTTGAACCTCCTTTAGGTCCTCTACCTCTATTATATCCTCCTCTATAAGATGTTTCTCCTCCATGCTCTATGAGTTTAGACTCTCCTTGGTTTCTTTGGTCATTGCCTCTACCTTGGTAGCCACCTCGTTGTCCTCTTTGATCTCTTTGATCTCGTTGATCTTTGCCTTTGCCTTTGCCCTTAGAAGCCTGGTCTTGCTTCCTCTTGTTTCTTTCCTTAATCTTGATAGCTAATTGGTAACATTGATGTACTATCTTAGGACTTAAAAGAGCCATCTCCTCTTGAATGTTCCATTTCAAGCCATTAAGATACCTAGCCACCTTGAGACTTTCATCTTCTGAAACATTAGACCTCATACAAAGTTTTTGGAACTCCTCTGTGTAGGTATTCACATCTTGGTCTTTCTGCCTTAGGCTTTGTCTCTTCTTGTGTAACTAAATCTCATAATCATCTAGCATGTATGCTTCCCTCACTTTGGCAGCCATTCCTTTCCAAGTTGAAATAGGCTGCTTGCCTTCATTTTCCCTCTCTATCTGAATGAATTTCCACCATGTCAAGGTAGAACCTCTTAATCTCGATTTGGCCACCTTTACCTTCTGTGCTTCAGTGACTCCATCACATTCAAAATGGTTTTCCATTCCCTCTATCCAGTCCATGACTAGATCAGCTTCCATTTTTCCACTAAATAGTGGTATGCCTTCAAGTTCCTTTCCACTCAAAGCCTTCAATGCCTTCAAGAAAGGCTCCTCTTTCAAAATGGGGTCTTGTCTTCCTCTACAACCTCTTCTTCCTTTGGTATCCTTCCTTCAAATTGTAGGCTCCTCACTGCTTGTTCAAGTTGGACTATTCTTTCCCTCAATAGTTTATTGTCTTCCTCCTGTTCTTCAACCATCTTGGCCAACTCTGCATTTGTCACCATGATGGAGGAATCACTAGACTCAATCTCAGACATACAAGATTCTTCCCAAATCTTTTACTTGCTTTGATACCAATCTGATAGGGTAGGGTTGGATGGAACATTCAATGTCCCATGCTCTGGGTTTCACCTTGGAAAACCCCTTTGGTGTCACTCTCCACCTTCTTAACCTATAGGCCCTAATTCTTGTTAGGCACCTCTGGTTCTTCTGCCAACCCTACTATCATCTCCATTTCCCTAACCAAGCCAATCATGACGCTCTCTCTGCCATTCTCTCCTTAGCCCTTACTCTTTCTAAAGGCTAACTAAACCTCCAACCTTCACTAACTCGTTGCAAGAGTGTGTGATGTCTCCCATGGCTTCAAAACCTTCCCCTTGGGGTTCTTGTTCATCCACTAATCTCCAATTCTCCATCGCTCTCACCAAACCCTATTCTAGGGTTTAAAAAGGCTACTAGCCCTTGAGCCCCAATTAGGCCTCCTAACCCGAGAAAAATGGAATTCACTCCCAAACCCTCCAAATGACCTAGGTTATTTTCTTGGGGTTTGTGTTTCCTATGGCCACACCTTGAAGATTTTTGGGGTTTGGAGCTTGTACTATTTGTACACTGCCCTAACCATGATCTTAGCACTTTTTAGGCTTGTTTTAAGCCAAATTTTGACCTTTTGTTTGAACAATCAGTTCATTCTTCCTCCATGTGGTCTGTCAAGGCTCCATCCTTCTTCCCAAGCCTCTGCAAGGCTTCTTACATCCACCACACACCTGGGTTTTCCAGGGAATTGACACCCCTGCAACTTTGGTGCTTTGCATTCTTTGACTGTCCTAACCGGGCACTGCCAAGCTCGCCTAGGAATAGTATTTTGCCTTAGTTCTTTGACTCCTAAGGACTCCTAGACCTATACTATTTATAGGCATGGAGCTTAGCCTCAACTCCCACAGACTATACACCAAGTATAGTGGAAGATAGAGGTCTAAGACTCCATGACTGATAGTTTGTCGGACTAATTAGAAATGAAAAGAAACAAAACTAACCAAGAACAAAGCTAGAAAACAATGAGACAACCTAACTACTGACCACACAAATCTTGTACAGTAATTATCACATGTGCCACACTGCTCAGTGCCTGGAACCCTCCATTAACATGCTAAAAGAGCTAAAAACTAGAAAATTTACAAGAATTTCATTATTTTTCCATATGAACTGAAACTCCAAATGATACAAAACTTTTCCAACCTCAATTCTAGTTCGAGGTCCACCTTTTAAAGGGTCACAAAGTGGTTACTTCTCCCTTGGTTAGAAATAACAACCAAATTAGGCCAAAATTGCATAAATGCAACATTTTGGGCTTTATTTCCAATTCCTAGTGAATCCTAGTGGAAACAAGTTGCAAAACTCATCCATTCTACCATAAGCTACTAATCAACCTTCCAACATATTCTAACACTTCTAACTCAAATCAAAATGGTCAACATGACCTTAAAGCATTAAAACCCCCAAAATTTCATCCTAGGCTCACAAATTTTTCTAGTGCTACCTAATACTTCCTAGGTGCTCCTACACCAAGATGACTCTCCTACCTTCATTTTTCCTTTTTATTTTCTACTAGCAGACCTGGTTTGTACTTTGGTAGAGGGCTCTAGTGTGGAGGTTGCAGGACTGAGTGCTGCAGGAGCAGATGATTCTTGCTCTGCTTCCTTACTTGTAGATTCTACTCTCTTTTTCTTTTTCTTGTGTTGTGCAGGGAGTGCTCTAGGAGGCTCTGAAGGTTGCAAACACTTTTGGACAACAAATTCTTGCCAAGAAAGGGATGATACATCCCTCAAGGAATGCTCAATCAAGAATTTAATGAGGGCATGATGGGCGATAGAGTTGTCCCTACCCCTCTAGGTTTCAAGGGCACAATGTTTCAAAAGGTTTAACAAAAAAATTGGAACATTGACAGCTAAATCGTGCCTCATATGACTCAATAGTTTAAAATTATAGGAATGCAAATAGGAAAAATGTCCCTCACAAGTCAAGTACCTGATTATGAAGGTAGCATATTCTGAGTATGGAGGAGGTAGTGACACCCATTTGCATCCTTGTTTGGAAACCTCCAAGGGTCCATCTATTGGTATTGTGAATTCTTCCTTAGTAGAGACAACATCTCTCCCTGAAGAAAAAATTTCTCCTACTGCTGGAAGCCCAGTTACTTTTACCATCTGCTCTTCTATAATGGCTACTGTCAAACCCCACACTATAGCTTCTTCCTCTGAAAGAGTTCTCAAAAACTCACCTGCAGCTTCCTCATTATAGGAATCTATCCTTAGAAAATAATTCAGCCAACCGCAATTGCTGAATTCCTGAATTGCTTGAGAATTTTGCATCAAGGGTTCATGAGTTGCAGGCTCATGTCTTACTAACTGGCCACCCATATTCATAAATTATCCCTACTGAGATTTTTGAAACTCAAACGTCTTCTGAAAATTCAAAAAACTTCTTCTGCCCTGCTTCTTTCTGCCCTATTGTCACTTTTCTTTACTTTTCCAAGAATGACCCAAAGGATAATTGCATGAAATTATTGTTAAAAACTACTCAAATCAAGCAATTAATTGTTGTTTAGGATGGAAGCACGCAGTCATACTTGGTAAGTACAAGAAAATAAAAATGTCTTAACATTTGTGACAGTGGCATAAGAAAAAGTTGAAATGGATTATCCTTGCCCCCTACTAAAAATTTGGCATGTGTCCACACATGTGCAAAAAGATAGGTGAAGAACAGGCAATGATGATAGATATGTACATAGCAATTAATGAATAAATGAAATAAATAAATGATGTGACAATAAAAGATATCGCGTGCCATGTAATAAGTGCTCGTACATGCTAGGAAAGATCATAGCTTAGCATGAAATGATGGCTGGAATTAAAACCATAAATGACGGTGGTACGGCAAGATGAATAACATGGATGGGTGACGTGGAAGAAGAGGAAATGAATGGTGGTGATGGATGAAAAATGGAGAAAGTGGCTTCCTTAAAAAGGAAACATTTATTATGGGCATGCAACATAGAATTTTAAAGAGATGCTGCAGGAGAAAGACTAAAGCCTTTTGATGTAGGAAGATCAGTGGCCGCATCTAAAACAAACTGCTTCATAAATTCTTCTTTGGACATTGGCTTATGATACAACCTAAGACAGTGTCCATTAACCAGTAGCTTGAATCAGAAAGGATCTATTGTAGCTAACTGAACTGAACCATTATCAAACACATTTTCTATTTCATAAGGACCAAGCCATCTTCTGGTGAGTTTACCTTGATTTTCCTTATACTTGGAGTCATAGAGCAGCACCCAATCACCGACAGAGAATTTCTTAGTTTTGATATGGTGGTCAT
Organism: Sequoia sempervirens; assembly: GCA_007258455.2. Taxonomy (NCBI): domain Eukaryota; kingdom Viridiplantae; phylum Streptophyta; class Pinopsida; order Cupressales; family Cupressaceae; genus Sequoia; species Sequoia sempervirens. The sequence continues at coordinate 169,813,681 of VDFB02026320.1, read as the reverse complement.
GCCATTTTTTTCTTTGCTGCTAGATAGCTTCAGTATGTTGCAAGGAAGCTTTCCTTATCTCATCTAATACATTTAGCTACAGGAGGCATTCCTTTTGGGCTTCTAAAATATCAATGTTAAGTTGGAGAGCAGTCCTTAAGGTCTTATGCTCAAACTCTATTGGCAACATGGTAGTTTTTCCATAGAGTAACTCAAAAGGAGTGAACCTTGTAGTTGTTTTCCATGTTGTCCTATAGGCTCAGACTGCTTCAGGAAGGTGACTGCTCCAATCCTTCTTGTGTAATTGTACTGTCTTAGTAAGGATTGCCTCAATTTCTCTATTGGTAACCTCTTCCTAACCATTGGCTTGAGGGTGATAGGGGCTAGACTTTTTGTGCCTGATCTTGTAATCATTCATCAATGCAATGATTAAGTTTGATGTAAACTAAGATCCTTGATCAGTAACAAGTTCCCTTGGGACTCCAAACTGAGTAAAAATCTGCTCATATAGGAACTCAACAACTTCATTATCATGGGCATGTGTCATTGCTTTCACTTCCACCCACTTGGTTACATAATCAGTGCAAACCAAAATGTATGATTTTCCATTGGATGGAAGATCAATAGGCCCAACAAAATCCATGCCCCACTTGTCAAAGGGACTGACTACCACTTGAGGATACAGGGGCATTTCACCAGAATTTGTTGGTCTCCCCATGCGTTAACATCTGTCACATTTTCTGGTGTAGGCTGCAACATCTTTGTGTAGTGTGGTCCAATAGTATCTTGTAGCAAACACTTTCATAGATGTTCTCTTGGCTGCAAAGTGCCCACCACATGGCTCATCATGACAAGCATGCAAAATGTCATAGGTCTCATCTTCCCTAACACACCTTATGAATTGGTCAAGGCCTGTGTAAAATAAATAGTCTACAATCTATGAAAAGTTATAACTTTTCTCTACCAACAATTGCCTTTCCTTTAGTGAGAAGTGGGATGGGATATTGTTGGTTGCTAAATAATTTGCAATATCTGCATACCATGGAGTTTGAGCAGCAATACAAAATAGATGTTCATCAGGAAAGCTATCATCAATTACCTCAGGGGTGGCAGGTGTAGTTGTTTGAAGTCTTGACAAGAAATCAGCCACCATATTAGCTTGGCTTGGCTTATCAATAATTGTGATATCAAATTCCTGCAACAATAGGAGTCATCTTGCTAATCTGCCAGATATGGCAGGCTTATTCATGAAGTACTTTATTGTTGCATGATCTGTATGGACAAATATTTGGTAACTAGTGACATAATGTTGAAACTTGTTGAAGGCATGCACAACTGCTAGCAATTCTTTCTCTGTGATAGTATACTTTAATTCAGGGCCTTGAAGATTTTTGTTAATGAAATATATGGCATGCTCTATGGAATTCTCTTTCTGTCCTAAAGCTGCCCCTATGGCATAATCAGAAGCATCTGTGTGTATATGAAAGGGTAGACTCCACTTCGGTCCTTGAAGAACAGGTTCCTGAGTAAGTAAGTTCTTAAGCTGTAGGAAAGATTTGTCATAGGCCTCAGTCCAGTTAAATTCATAATCCTTAGTCAATAAGGCATATAATGGACTGACTATTTTGCTGAAATCTTTGATAAATCTTCTATAATATACAACATTCCCTAGGAAGCTTCTAACATCCTTTTGTTTCATAGGTGTTTGCAAAGTTAGAATGCCTTCTATTTTTGTAGGATCAACTTGAATTCCTGCTTGAGAGATATGATGGTCTAAAACAATTCCCTCTTGCATCATCATAAAGAACTTCTCACAATTCAAAGAAAAAATTTACTCCTTATATATTTTCAACACTTTCTCCAAATTTGTTAATGCTTATTCATAAGTAACTCCATAAGTGGTGAGGTTATCCATGTATATCTCCATAGAATCATGACAAATGTTAGCAAAAATACTAATCACTGCCCTTTGAAATGTTATAGGTGCATTACACATGCCAAAAGGTAAGACTAAGTAGGCAAAAGTGCCCCATGGATTGGTAAAAGTTTTTTTGTCTTGATCCTCAGGGGAAATTCTAATTTGATTATACCCATTATATCCATCCAAAAAGGATAAATACTTTTTACCAGACAATGAGTCTAGAACTTAGTCAACAAATGGTGGTGGAAAATGATCCTTTTTAGTTGTTGTGTTCAGCTCCCTGTAGTCTACACAAACTCTCCATTTTCTACCTTTTTTAGGAAAAATCACCAATGGAGATACCCATTGACTGTCTGAAATGGGGTAGATAAAACCAGCATCAAGCAATTTTTGGAGCTCTTTTTTATCTATTTCCTTGAGTGTTGGGTTTATCCTTCTTTGAGGCTGCCTAACAGGTGTACAGTCTTCCTTAATATAGATCCTATGAGTACAGAGTTGAGGATATATTCCCTTCATATCTCCATAGTCCCATGCAAAAACTCTATGTTGATCTTGCAGCATTGTGACTATGGCAGTTTGTTGAGATTGAGGCAACTTATTATTGATGTTTAGACAACGGCCTAGAGACACTTCTACTTTCTTGGTAAGATCATCATGGAGGCTGCTGATAAAGGTGGTGTCTAAATTTCATGTGGAAGAAAATTATGATAAACTACAGAAAATTTAGGTGGCAAGCTCTCAAGATTCAGTTGCTGCAGGAAACACTGGTAAAGACAGCTATCTGGAATAGATGGGCTACTCAGATCAGAGTTGGACTACAAAATGTGTAAAAGCAATCTATCCTCACTCTGAAACTAGGAAAATGGATTAGCTTGCAGCATCATTAGCTAAGCCAATGAAGTAACTTCTTCAGTTTCCTCTCCTAAATCTGGCCAAATTGGTTGAGACAAGTCTGGCTGAGGTTGGGCAGATGGGTATAAAGCCAATTTCTTTCTTGACTGACCATCAGAAATTGTTATGTCTCCTGAATGAAATCCTATAAAAGAATCAGTTGTGGCTAACCATGGTCTACCTAGGATGATAGGATATCCTCCCAAATTTTCCTTAGTGGACAATATGGTGAAATCTGTTGGGTATTTCCAAGACTCAAGGATGACAATAACATCTTCTACCACTCCATCAGGTGTTACTGTGGAACTATCAGTAAGCTATAGGATGGTAGGTGTAGACCGAATGGTTAGGATATTCAAATACTCCATAGTATGTTTGGTCATTACATTGATGGTTGCACCAAGGTCAATCAAAACATTCTTTACTATCTGGCCATTAATATATTTTTTTACCATAGGACTCCCAGGGTCAGTATATTTTGGAATGACTACCTTCCCTAACATAATATTTGCCAACTATCCTAGAACATGGATAGTTTGGGGATCCTTTTTCTTTCTTCTTGGTTTCTTTAAACAAGCCTCCTCAATTGCCTTTTCATAAATCAGGACATCTTTAATGGCTTGAAAAAGGGGAATTTGAATGTGCACATTCTTTAGTTGATCCAAAATATCAAAGGTAGGCTCTTCCATAGACTTGGATGTAGTAATTTTCAATCTCTGAGGTAAAGGCGGTTTGGCCTGATGCTACAAGACATGCTCCTTAGAGACAATATCTGATACAGGTATATGTTCTACAAGATCAGTAGGTTGTTCAAAGGCAGAGTCTAGAATCTTTGTAATTACAGGCGACTGTAGAGTAGGGATAGTGGTTCCAGACCTGAGATGGATATCATTAATATTTAGGGCATAAGTTGGATACTGATTGGCTTCTATAAAATACATAGGCTGTTGTTGTTGTTGCTGCTTATTATTAGGATTTGGAAATGGTTGAGCAGGCATAGGAGTTTGTTTTGGAGGGCTAGTATTTGTTGCAGGTGCTGTAGGAGGTGGCATGAGGGCCAGAGGTTGTGGCTGTTGAAGCTGTAGAGATCCAAGGAATTGGTTCTACCATTGCTGAGAAACTCTCCATTGAGAATTCTACTGCCAGTTACCTTGGGATGGAGTCCATTGTCCTTGTGGCTGTTGCCAACTTCCTTGAGGAGATTTTCATTAAGGATTCTGATAGTTAGGCCAATGTGGTTGAGAAGTATTCCAAGGTGGTGATGGGCCATATGTAGGTTGCCATTGGTTATTGTAATTAGAATAAGGATTACCCAAAGTCAAAGGGTCTTGAGGCATACCTTTTCTTTGAGCCCATGGTCACCTTTGTGCAACGAAAAATACTTGGTCATCATCACCCTCTATTATCTTAAAATTAGTAGGTAATTTCTTAGCCTCTAGGTTAGCCACCATCTTACATCTATAGTCACAATTCTTCTGTCTGCAATGTGGACAAAACTTAGCCAATATTACTTCAGCTTCCTCATGTTTCTTCCAAGCTTTCATAGTATCCAACTGTGTATCCATATTGTTTATGATATCCTGCTTGAAATCAGATAGCAAATGTGTGATCTCCATCCATGAAACTCCATTAGTAGAAGACTTTCCCATTGTGGCTTAATGATCTCTACCCTTCTTAAGAATTGCTCGAGAGTAGTTGCAACATATTTTCTTGATACCATCCAAAGCAAATTGGGTTATATCTCCTCCTCCCATCAGATCTAGGGCATCTATATAGGTGTCATTGATTCCCCTTAGAAAAAGTAGTTTCTAAGATTCTTCATTGAGAGTATAGTGTGAATTCTTTTTTAGGGAAAACAAGAATCTTGAGATATAGTCTTCTAGGCTTTCATCCTCCTTTTGTTGAATTCTAAATATATCATCACCCTTACTACCACTCTTACAATATTCCTTGTATTTTTCAAGAAATTTTGTTTGCATAGCTTCCCAACAATCAACAACACCCCTTCCCAAACTCATAAACTATCTAAGAGCTCCCTCCTTCCAAGTTGTAGGAAACAACTTCAGCTTGTGAGCATCTTAAGTGTAATCATAGCTACGATAGAGGATGTCAAACTCAAACAAGAAAGTGTATGGGTCCTCTGTAACTAGTCCATAGAACTTGGGAAGTAATAAAGAAGGAATATTTTTAAGTTTATCATTATCTTGCTGAGAAATGATGGGGAATTCAAAAGTAGGAGGTTGATTAGGTGGATTACGTGCCATATTTGCTTGATGGAGTATCAAAGCAAATGGATTTTCTTGAGGTTCTTCATCAGCTGGGTCAAATGGCAATTCAACAAGTAGGTTTTCAGCAAATGGATTGATATCTTGGTCTCCTCCTTCATCAAATAGATTATAATCTGATTCATAATTGTTATCAATGAATGGAAGGTTAGGGAGGAATCTTCCCAGAGTGTCTCTTCTTCTATGCATGCAATAGAATTAACTGTACATTGAAGGAATTTGAAAATTCTTGAATAAACACACTACACTACTGCTAACAATGACTATGACAGGTTCTTAGCTTGACACCATCCCCAACAATGACACCAAAAATGGTCAATTCCACAAAAGGATATAAAAGTCATAGAAAATACTAACCTGGGAATTGGACATTCCAGCAGGTGACTAACATCTTCTTATGGTCATTCATTTACATTTTCAAACCAGGGAACGTATACTTGAAATAGAGCGGCAATGTATGTGCACTAAGAACCAGTTTCAGTCACAATTTTCTAGAAATAAATTCTTGGAAGGAATTCTACTTATGACGCAGGAATGTAATGTAAAGTATTCTTAACTTAAGCATAACTTAATCAAAGCAGAAATCATGACAACTATTACTAAGAAGCAACTATGAACTGACCTTATGTTGTAGGAACAAACACAGGGATGGATTCCTGATGCTGCAGGAACAATATAAGACTGAGTTTGCACTGAAACCTTCAAGAATGAAATCTAACTTATAATAAATAAGAGATAAATAACTAACTATAGATATTCACTAAGTGGTCCCCCTTAGCAAGCAACAACTAGTTTATGCAAGAATTGAACTCAAAACTTCATCAACTTTTATTCATAAACTTGGAATCATATACATTAATTGTTCTGCTTGTAAGAAAACTAACACAAAACACTGTTTCTCATTATAATACTAACTTTAACACACTTTTTTTTTCACTCACGCAGGAGGAACACTTATTTATATTAGAAAAGCAACTAACTACCTAACTCTAATAGAGAAAGACGTGGACATAAATGCATCCTGAAACTGAGGAACAAACTTCTCATAAATGAAGGCATATCTGTTCAACACAATTCAGAGAGAATTAAGTATTCCACTCTTCCTAGATTAATGATCATTTAGATTTTCTCCCAATGACCCAGTCAGACAGTCTTTGCTGGAACAACTTCCTCGATACCGTGTTGGAAATGGACTTTACTGCAGGGCCAAGATCTACTGCACTTTGACTCGTTCATGCTTCCTTCAACAACTTGCGATGCACATGGTGACAGAAGTGAAAGAAAGCATGCGTGGAAAATAACACGATACACATTCATTAATCACATATTAAATCCATTTCATTATCCAAAAACCACATGCATTATATCAGTCATTTGGGAGGTCAAACAAGTAATTAATACAGACACAGAGATGTTAAGCTGCAGGAATCTGGGAATGTGTTGCTACAGGATACTACCCAATTTTAGATAAAAAAACCTTTAATCGAAGAGTTAAAATAACCATCAAAAATAAAAGTAAGGGTATTAAAAATACATCATAATATTCAAATTATGAGCATATTTTGAGCTCATCAATCACTTTAATTTCATTCCTAATTTTTTTTTTTCAGCTCCTAATTACTTTATACCAAACTAAAAATAAATTTGGGTTTTTAATTCTTTTTATCATACTCATATTATTTTTAATAAGGGATATGCCATCCACATGCAAAAAAATGGAAAAATAATGATCACTTCCATCCATATAATATACACAATGATTATCTTTACTATAATAAACCCTATATTCAAGGCATGTGTATCAAATTATTAATACTGCATTCTAAGATATTATATAAAACCATAAAGAGACCTTTCAAATTTGTAAGCCAAGTATTTGTTACCATTTTCCATTAAACACCTAGGTTGTACCATGTAGATATCCTCCTCTAGAGCCCCATTCCAAAATCATTTCATGCCCATTTGTTCTTTCTCCAAATCAAAGAAAGAGAAAAAATAATAGGAATATAATTGAATTAAACTTAGTAATACAATAAAATTTCTATAAAATTTCTCACCATAATTTATTCTCTCAACTTAGGAATTTATCTATTCTACAAACCCTGCTTTATACTTTTTCAATTGTCCTTTGAACTAAATTTTGTATTGAAGACTTTTTTGTAGTCAATGGACTTCTCTTCTTGAGGTGACTTCACAAAAATTCAAACTCTAAAATTGTTTATCAAGGAATTATATTTCTTTCATGTCCCTATTTCTAAAAATTTCTCTCCTTTGATAACAAAACATCATCCATAATTCTAGGACCATTATTAGTGGCATATAAAATAAAAACATAACCAAAATCAATAGGATTATTCCTTTCTATTTTCTTTAATTTCCATAATGGTCCATTATGAAATTATTTTTTTTTGAGTTCCCATCTAAATCTCACCCTTCTCCTTTCCACCAAACTCAATAAGTTCATTTTATATGCTACTTTTTCCTATTTTGCATCAAATTTTATCTCTTCCTTTTCATAACATTTATCTTGTTGGAAGTATGAGGAGATTGTCATTAATGATGCTAGTTGGCAACATGAGCATGGAGAATGTACATAGCAATGTAATACAATATTTTCATTAATGAAAATATTGTTGTGGACTAAATTGATTATTTCTAAAATGCTTCTGAGGTGTTGAAGAAGTCATTTGTGCAAGATATTTAGTCAAGAATGTTTAGTAGTATGAAAATATCATTAAGTGTCAATACTACCAGTTCAAGGTTACAACATATCATTCTTTTGGTCCACACCACTTTGCAAAGGAATATTTTTCTCTTTGATTCTAACCTATTTTTTATTGTTGTTAGATTATTCTAAATCCAAGATTTCATATTGTTTGGAAAATTATTTTGAGAGATAAGAGTGACAGAGTTCTACATGGCATAATACAATTATTTCCTGTATAGTGGGATGGTGTGGGAGATTCCACACTTCTCCATGAATGAGTCTTTGATGTTTTAGTGTTGAAGATAAGTTTCCAGATGTTAGATGAGTGTGAATTCTAGATGGTATCTATTGATGGTGTTTTCTGCACAACAACAACTCAGACAGAATGCAATATTCTATCTCTCTTGAAAGGTTATTTTCAACAATAAATCACTAAAAATCACCCCAAGGTCTCTCGGGTGTCAGGTCATATCTATCAGCTTCTTCCGCTTCTGAATCTTCCTCATGGCCTTTTGCTGAATCTGCAGAGCCTCAAACCATTCACATGGTTCACTAAGTCTGGAGGAAGGAAGGATCCCATCCATAGCCAACTGATCTTTACCATACTCCATGATAACTTTGGATTTCTGTAGTAGAAGGTCGATGTCCTCCTTATCCCGAGATAGCACATGCTCCAATAAGTCTTTAGCTCTGACTGCATCCTTTCCAACTGAAAGGATCTCCTCGATGGCATAATCTCCTTTTACCTGCACATCCTTCAACCAATCTATTGTAGTTTGAGTAGAAGCCTTCATCCTTTCAATTTCAGAGATGGTTTCCTTGGGTAAGAAACCAGGAGTGGCAGAGGAAGATGGGTGAAGAGATTGTAGAGGTTTCATCACCTCTTCCAAGCATTTCTTAAGTCTCTCATTTTCCTTTCTCAGCTCATGCTTGGTCTGAGTCTCCTTCCTTAATTTGTCAACTATCACGGCACTGGACCCTTCATACTCGTCAATATCCTGCTCCAGGGATGTTGGTCCAAGGTTGAAAGTTTGCACATTGTAATCCTCACCAGTGACATCTTCTCTAGTCTTGTCTACAACAAAGGTGGCAATATGGATAACTCTGTTATTTACCTCATCCCTTTCTATCCTTGAAACCACCTTACTGCCTTCTTTTTCCTACCTTTACCGATCTTGGACAGAATTTCATCCCAATCCAAGGGAGTGTCTTCAACAACTACCTGTTTCTTTCTTGTGATCTCCCTTTCAAGCCAATCCAGGACAGCAGGCTCTACCCGAATTTCTTCTATTTTTGCTTCTTCCTATTGTTTTTCTGGCATTTTATCCTTCTTTTTAGCTAGCTGCTCACCTTGATCTTCTACTTCAATCTCCACCTCTTGTACCAGTGATGGGGTTCTAATAGGGATATTCTCCTTTTCAGGTGACTCATGGCCTCTGCTGCTTGCTGGAGAATCTTTATATTGTACCAATGGAGAAGGAAGTTTTTCTACCTCTTCAACCTCAAGCTCAACTGCCGCACCAAAGAGTGCTCCTTCCTTGAAAGGTTCTGCCTCTCCGCTAGTATCATGTTCCTCAAGAATTTCTTGCTCAGGCACACTTGGTGGAGGAGAAGCAATCTTAGATGGCTCCACAGCTGGTAACTTTGGAGAAGAGTCCATCTTTTGCAAAACCTCCTTAGGAGAAGGAGTCCTGGATCTCCTCATGTAAACTTTGGTCTTCTCTCCTGAACTCTCCACATCAACAATCGGAGGCTCATCCTTTGAGGTATCCTGACCTTTCTTCTTTGAACCCCTAGTTGTCCTTGTCCTCTTTGGTGGTGGAGGAGCATCCTCTTCAACTGGATTCTCTAACTCTTCCTCATCAGAGGACCTGCCTATCTTCAGAGCTCTACTCCTTTTCTTTCCTTTTGGCTTCCTTTTTGGTTCTAGCTCACTTTCTTTAGGGCCTCTGATCTTTATTTTGAAAGGTGAGCTCTTTTGAGTTTTCCCTTTGGGGTCATCTTCCCCGGATTCCTCTGAAGTAGACATGGGATTAAGGTTTCCCATCAAATTAAAGGTATAGGGTACCTTCTCACTCTCTAGCTCCAAAACCTTATGTTTTAGCCATGAATTGGTAAATTTCATGACAGGGGCCATTAGATCTTCCAACTCTGTGACCTCATCCTCATTCCAGTTTATTTCCCCAAATGACCCATCCTTAACAGATTCATAGGCATGATCTTGTACCAGGTTTCCATCATCCTCTAGTTGGTCAGGGATCAACTTGACATTATATTATCTAATTGCATCAATAGGAAGCCTAGAGTACCTTTTCTTTCTTGCTTCAAAATCATCTCTGATGTTGGCCCAATAGTCTTCTAGGTCATCTTTATGACGATACTCTTTGGTGGCCTTCTTCTGTGCTTCCCCAGTGATATCAAAGTTTTTTCTTTTGGAATGGAAGGAGAAACCATGAGCCGCCAACTCATCACCTGCTGCATGTACTGATTAGATAGAAGGGCACACCTCTACTACACCAATTCCAATAGGAAAATCCCCACCAAAGCGTATTTTATGCTTTTCCTTCTTGACAATTGCATCAAACTCACATATTTGCCTCACCAATTCCAATAACACAACGTGATCCGTAGGGTACCTAGGTAACCTATATGGAGCAGCCGAGCATCCATCAATTTTGATGTAAGAGAAGGTAGGAAACTGAATGAACCAGGCCCCATATCTCTTTATCAAATCCTTTGCTCCTTCTGACAACCTGACATGTTCGACATTTTGAAGCATCTAAGTGATATGCATAGTGAATGCATCATTGGCCCTTCTGTAATCCCCATGTCCCAGATGCAACTCCAGATAAATCTCATAGACTATGTCCTGTCCAAATGTCCCCTGTGGATTCAAGCCCCTGTATGGGTAGAATCTTGCCAACACATACATCACATAAGAGGACATGGTGAACCTCTTTGTTTCCAGGACATCCCTCAGCTGCTTGTCAATTATGGTGCTGATAAGTCCTGCCCAGTGGTAGTTGGTTCCTTGTTCAATTTTGGTGATCACATGGACCATCCAACTCTCTAACACCCCAGCGGTCTTCAAACCTGCCACTCTGCTCAAAAAATTTATGGCATCATAAATGTCTAACCTGAATTTAACCCTGTGCAACTGCTTGGGCAGTTTAGAGTAATGTGATTTTGGCTTTTCTAGCCAGGAATTGATCATCTGTTGAGCTTTGGTTGGCTCATTCTCATAATATGTCCTGGCATGTCCATGTTTAGAGAACACACAGAAGGAAAATCCGGCATGTCAAAGGTTTGGGCAATAGAGACAGGACTGAAATTGGCCAAGACTCTTCCCTCAGTGCTGACAACCCTTTGGGTGTCGAAGTCATATTGCTAGGCACACTCAAGTATCAGCTCATAGCACTGGATTGCCGGAGGAAACCCTGCCACATGAACTAATCTGGATTTGGATCCATCAAATCTAAGTGTCCAACACTCAGCAGCTGTAATCTTCTTCATCATATCCTTTGGCTTAATATTGCTAGATGGTTTTTTAGACGACGCAGGCTTCTTTTCTTGATAGTCTTTCTGAGGATCTTGTATAACTGTTTTAACTGCCAGGGTTGGATTCATGCATTTCTGCACTTGTTCTACTCCTGTCTGGCACAAACAACACTCCAGCTCTGAATGGGAAGCATTATGAACCCTACACCAATTAGGTAAGAGTAATTCTTCAAAGCTTGTCCTTCTACCTAAGTGAATTTGATTTTCAACACACTGCTTGATGAATTCCTGAAAACTGTCCAATAGGCTGATCTGATTATCTTCAGTTTCCTCTTCTTCTTCCACTAATTTTGTCAAAACGACACCATGACTGGATCTTGTTCCTGCATCGATAGGCATCGTGTGTAGCATCAATACCTCCTCTGAGTCTGACTCCTCATACTGTGCCGACAACATACAATTTTCCATGCCAACTTCCGATATCAGAACTTATGTTGAAGTCTTTTGGTATTTTGTGATCATGTATTTCATTCTTGGCTCTCTCTCAATTCTAATATGATTTGGCACTCCTTTCTAGGGAAGCCACATGTGAGAGTGATCAATAGACACATATCCATTCAAAGCCTTAGTAAAATCTCTTCCTAGAATCAAATCATACGCATCAGGGATATCAGCTACCTGAATATTGATAACCTGTTGAATCCTTGGGTCTGAAGCTATCTGCATGTGAATCATGTTTAATTCTTCCACTACGTTTACTTCAGTTCTATCCAGCTAAGTCACCTTCTTCTGGGAATCAGCAGGTGTAATTCCTAAAGCTCTACAAACCCTGAATGGCATCACATTGGTGGAAGCGCCAGAATCTAGTAAATAATTATGCAAATTCTTTCCGAATATGCGCACAGAGATTAGGAATGGTGGAGTTTTTGTCTTCCCTTGAAACAAAGTGGGTTGAGTATCCACTTGAGCCACTTGAGTCTTGTCTTTTTCTTTTCCTTTTTCTCCAGGGGGAAATTCGGTTTGAGTGTGGGTCTGATCTTGTGTTTTCATAGGCTGAGAACTAGAAATCTTGCTGCTATGCTCATTACAAGGTTTATCCAAAGACACAGGCTGTGCATCATAAGTACCTAACACTGCCTTCCTAATGGGAGGGAACCTTAATAACTCAAATGCTGAAAGATTTACCTTCAATTTTTTGAACTCCTCAGCAACATATGAAGCCATTTTCTCCTCATTCATATCAGTGAAAGCTTCCTTAGAAGGTTCCTTCGCCTTGTCCTTGCCTGCTTGAACAACCTTTTCCTTCTGTGGGTTAGTTTGAGCCTGTCTTTCTTTCGAAAGGTATTGTCTAAAAACATGTGGATATGATGGATTATTGCTAGCATTAGGATCTGGGGGAGTACTGAAGTTGTTAGGAGGAATGGAAGCGGTGAAAGGTCCCCCAGCTTGTGGGCGTCTATGAGGCATATCTCTCAAACCTTGCCTCTGGAACATCTATACTTCCTCAACATAAGCCTCCTCCTCATCGAGGGGGCCATTATCATTCATTGTTTCTTCATTGAATAACTGAGCCACTTCATCTCCATTACAAATTTGATCTATTTTCTCCTCCTGAGAATCAGATTCCTCCTCTGGTACATTTTCCTTACTTGCTGGGAAAGGAGTGTGATTTAATACTAGCACAGGAGAATCATAAGGGCTGGAGGGAACAATCTCCTGCCCATTTATGTTATTCTCTACCTCATACTGAAAAATGGAGGCTGCAGTTTGGAATTCTGGGCATTCTAACTCTGAATGCTGACTTGTCTTATGAAGCCTACACCACCCTAACAAGGCTGCTTCAGCCAAGTATACACCACTGGGAGGCTTGTCCTGACTGACTGGCTGATTTGTAGATTGGTTGACCACTTGATTAGCTAGTTGATCTAATGGGGTGGGGACTCCTCCATTATTAGGGCTTGTATTCCAAGTTCTACTTTTTCCTTGCGATTGCCTCTTATCAAATCCTGATCCACTACCTTGTCCCCTATCAAAATTCTATCTCCTATCATTATTGTAGCCTCTGTCATTATTGTAACCCCTATCCTGATTATATCCTCTGTCATTGTGGAATCCTCTCTCATTACGTTGTCCTCTGTCAAAATTTTGCCCTTGTGGAAACTCTCTATTCTGACTAGATTTCATATTCTTCTGAGCAGCTTATAATTGACTATTTTAATTCCTCAGGTAGGTCACCTCTAGGTTCAACTTCTTTATCTGCTCATCCATTTCATCAATCCTCTCCCTATTTGGATCTCGATAAGGGGTATGGTTTGATTTACTCTGAGGAGGGATAGACATTGTAGTAGATCCCATAGACTGATGCAATACCTTAGAATTTTGTAGATAAGCAGGGAAACTATTGGGCTGTGGTTGATACATAGGCTGATTAACCTGTTGTTGGGGAAAATTCATCATACGAGAGACCTGGCTCATGGGAAGGCCAGGATGTGGCACCAAGGGTAATTGAGGTACTGGATTCATGACTGGAGTATGGTTGGTAAGTGCCTAATTTACTACCTGAACCTGATTCGGATGTGCAACTGGTCCTAAAGAAGGCAACGGTCTAGTTACATGTTGTCTCAGATATGTGCTAAGCTTAACAGCTTCTGTATAGGCATCAGTTAGGTTAGCTGGAGGGTTGGGTCTCCACTTCAGAAAGGTTACTGTAAGGCTATCCAATGCTTTGTAATAGATTCCTAGGGCTGTATTGTTATCCAAAACATAAGGATCTTGAAGTCTGGTGTACGCACGATGAAACCTATTATTGAAACTGGATATTGGTTCATTGATTTCTCTCTTGACTCTAGTGAATTGCAAATATAATTCATTGGCACTGATGGGCATTCTGAACTTCTATAAAAAGGCAGTTTCAAGATCATTCCAATTAAGAATTGAGCCAGATGGGAGGTGATTGTACCAGTAAAAATCCTCTTCCCCTAGTGAATAAGGAAACAACCTATAGGCAACATCCTCATGGACAATCCCTCTATCTTTGAGACGGGTTTGGAAGATCCTTATATGCTCTTCTGCAGTCCTGTTTGGGTCATTAACATGGAACTTTGAACAAAAGTGTTCAAGGTTTCTGGGCATTACATTGTAAGTGTTAAAAGACAAAGGGGATGGATTATTAGCTAGGAAAAGCCATTGGTAAAAGAGGGGGAGGTGGTTGTGGTTGGTTAATGATAGGCTGGGGTTGTTGAATGGGAACTGCCTCAGGGATGGGTATGGCTTCAACTTTTAGATGCGAAGATGTGGATGATGTTGGTGAAGGGATGGGTAATGATGATTCTCCCCTTTCTCGAGTCCTTCTTGACCTAGTGGGGAACTGTAATTCCTGTAAATCTTCCTCTCTAATGGTCGATCTGGTATTTCTCCTATATCTCTCTGGAGAGATGGTGTTCAAGAAATGATCCAGTGTGCTCATTCAGGCCCTCCTTCTAGTGCCAATCTATTGTTGCTGTGCAAAAAACACCATCAATAGTATCATGTTTTGAGGTCCACGTGTTGCGAATTGAATGAACAACTGAAGAATTTTTGTTTAGGTCCTATGGTGTGCTGACCTAACGCATTTGATGAGTATGTGAAGGATTAATGTGTGTTGAGCCTTTATGTGGGATCTATTTTAGATCCATGCCAACCTATCTTAAGGTATTTTAAGTTTTGAATTGAGGCGTGTGTCATGGATGATAAAGTTTGGATCTGACAAGTTGTTTTTTTTGTGTTACATCCAATTAGGCCAATCTAATTGATGTTACACTTGATGTTGATATATATGATGGATTATTTTCATTGTTTTAGGAGTAGAGAGATGTTGTATGTGAGATGTGTGATGTGAATTTGATCAAAGAAGAGATAAGTTGTGAATGTTGAGATCAAAATTGTGTGAATACAAAGCATAGCAGAGCATTGATCTAGATTAGTGAGAAGTTTGCATTTGTGCTTCATTAGAATAGTATTCTTGCATATTGTAGATTCTTTTGTAACAATTCAAAATAGGCTATGAGCCACCTTCTTTATTCTATCTTTTTATCTATGTACAGTGAGTCCACATGTAGTGAGCATTTTTGCAATATATTATAGCCAATTATAATATATTGTGAGAGAACCCTCATCGTGGTTTTTCCCATTTTGGGTTTTCCACATAAAAACATTGGTGCTCATGTGTTATGTGGTTTTATGGATGATTTCATGCTTTCTTTCCTTAGTATAATTGAATATGTTTTGGTAATTGGATGGCTAATGTTTAATTGGTTTAATAGAATACTGATTCACCCCACCCTCTCAGTATTTTGAGTGTTCAGCATATCTTCACTTTAATTCCACTATTATAATAGATTTTTATTTATCTAAAATAAAATCCGTAATATGAATTACTTTTAAAGAAACAAAATTCCAAATCTTGTAACCTTTAAAAAATTATGATTGATGAAAATACTCTTTTTTTCTTTGCTATCTAGATTGGATATTTCCTCCGTTAGTACATGGTCATATTGATGAGGTAAAAATAACCTCATCATGATAATACCATAAAGACCTAGTTCATACATGCAAATCTCTATCCTCTACCAATTAATTAAATTTTAGGAGAAATAATTGTTTAATTTTTAGTGAGAAATTGTATAAACTTTATTTCCTTTGATTTCTTGAAGTATATAGCCAATACAAATTTAATGGGTTATTTTAAGTGTTTTGTAGATAATAATCGGTCAATCAAAGTTGTAGATTGAAGCATCTAGCCAACACGTGCTCCAAAATAGGCTGAAGATACATGTTGGAAATATGTTTCAAAACTTTAGGGTGATGGACTGAAGATGTAGTTGCTCTTAAAGTTGTTATTTCTGTTATCCTTTGAATTAAAGACTTTATGGCTCAACTTGAGCCTCTTAAATACTGTGTAATAGGTTTTTAAAGATATACGAGTTATCCATAGATCTTTTTTAGATATTTTCAATGGTTATCCATACCATCTGAAATATAGGATGTAGTTATAGTTTCCTTATAAAAGATATGATCTCTAGAAGTAAGATATACAGTGAAAAGCAATGTTATACTGTCAAAATGTTTCTGAGGTTTATGAATAAAGAGATTGTTATCTAAAAATTATGATTTATGAGTTATGGATGATAACTACAATTGATAGAAGTGTTTCTGAAATAGATGTGAATGTGAGCTAAGAATGAATGTGATAACCCATGAGCTGGCCACTCAACGGGAGTAGATAAGTGTTTTCTTTTATTATGATGTTGTTATGTAGAGAATAATTAAATTTACTATTGTGAATATTAGTTTTGAAATATTTATTTCTTTTCACTTCCATAGTTTATGTTATTAACTATTAGAATCTTTATTGTTAAGAAAGATGTTTTATGGATTGCTATAATTTTTTCTACTTTTATAATTTTTCAGCTTTTTAGTTTAATCGTTTCTATGCTTTTCAATTTAGTTATTATGCTTACTAAATTAGTTTTCTTACGATTTTAGTTCAAACATTTCCTATTTTCTTAGGAATAAATTGCTTTACAATTTTATAGTTAGATAGTTTGCAGTTAGAATTAATATTAAGTTCTTAAAAGTTAGAAAACCTAAGGGAGATACTCCAAACTTCTTCTATTGCAAATTGCCTTGAACACTATCCGGTTGAGAAATTGAATTTTATATTCTAAAGTAATGGGACCTAACGATAGCCTATCACTTTTTGGCACCGTTGTCAGGGACTCCTTAGCTTCTTTTGCTTGAGTGTTAATAGAAGACGCCTAGAATACCTCTTTTAGGCCAAAAATACTATCTTTGGCTTCCTTTTCTGCATGGTCAAGAAAAGAGGCCCTCACAGACAATTTATACCAAAGACCACCCCAAAATACATCCCAGTTATACATAGGGAGGCCCAAGGCTCAGAACACCACTCTGTCGATGAATTACTTGAGCCTAACCCACCAGAGGCTTTCTACTATTTTCCTGAAGATCATCCTATCGTACAACTTGTTATAGAGGAAATTATTCCTGAAGAGCATATTCCTCTGAACATCATGAGAGATCGAAGGGAAAAAGTTAATTGTAATGATGCCAACCATAATAAAAATGATCCTCCACTACCTAGAATGTTCACTTATCCTATTGCTCTAGATGTAGATGATGATACAATGATGAAAAAAATCTCTCCATCTTTCCTTCCAACCTTCCATGGTTTATCTTTGGAAGACCCAGACCAATTTCTCTTTGAATTTAAGGTCCTTTGTCAAACCTATGACTATAAAAATGATAACTAGAAACTGAAGTTGTTTCCTTCTACTTTGAAGGATTTAGCCATGCGTTGGTTTATGGGACTACCCTCTAGAAGTATTACATCTTGGGAAGAAATGGAGACCATGTTCTTGAATAAATATCAAAGTTATTGTAGGGTGAGTGATCATAAGGAAGATCTATTTAAACTTAGGTAGAATGAGGATGAGAGTCTAGAGGACTATTTGGATAGGTTTCTTTTCTTATCTAAACAATTTGGAGAAATGACTATTAGTGTTGAGATTCTCAAGACTATATTTCTTAAAGGACTCGATGATGATGCAAGAAGAAGTCTTGATTTAATGGGAAAAGGTGATGTGTCTCAATTAAACCTTGAAGATATATGTGATTTGTGTCATAATTTTTCACATACTCGTGGAGGAATCCAAAAAATAAATCTTTTCAAAGGGAATAACGAGATAGGTAAGCTCTGAAGAGAAATAGAAAATCTTAAGATAGACATACTTGTCCAATTAAACACTATATTGGATGGTATACAAGCAAAGACATGTAACCCTGAGACTTTGTCAATCTATTGTCCTAGGTGTTGAAATAAACATCTTTTACATGAGTGTCCTTTAGACAAGGTTAATGTTTGTCAATTTTGTGAGCAAAGCCACCCTACCAATCAATGTGAGCTTCTTACTAATCTTAAGAATACTAAGAAAAAAATTGCTTAGGTTGAAGAAGAAATAAATGTGTTAAATCAACGCTAGGGAGGTAATTTTTCTTATGGGCAGAATTCCAACCCTGCATGGAGACCCTAGAACAACTGGGTTGGTAATCAATGGCCTACATCTTGGAATCAACCCTATCCTCCACACCCTACTTGGGGAACTCCTTATTGGGGATCTCCTGAATGGGAAAGTCAATCATGGGGAACTCGGTAATGGCCAAACCAGTCACAAACACAATGGTACCCACAACATATTTCTCCCCAATGGAATCAAGGACATAATCAATTTTATACTAGTCCTATGAGGAATCAACAACAGAATTTGTTACCACCATCTCAGAATCTTCCTCAGACTGAGTAGGTAAATCAACCTCAACTTCCAACACAACCACTTCCCAATCCTAAGAACAATCAATAGAATACTCTAGTATATACTACTGAGCAAGATAATGTCACAACACTTAATGCAATTCATTCTAGAAATGTTCAGTTACATTCTGGTAGGACACTTCAATCGCCCACTATTGAGGAAGTAGTGGATGAACCTATTTCTCAAAATTTTGAGAAAGATACTACCCTACCCACGAATATTACTGAGTCTTCTTCAGCAGAAAGAGCTACTGACTTACCTCAGGAGGAGGGAGGTCAGTCTTTGACTGAGTTTAGTAAAGATATCCGTTCAAAGGAGAAAATTCAAGCACCATTTCCAGAGCATCTAAAATCAACAATTCTGAAAGATACTTCAGAAATGACATTAGCCTATGAAACTACATTAATTCAGGAAATTAAACAATTGCAAATAGAGGTTCCTTTGTTGCAAGCAATAAAAGAGATTCCTGAGTTAAATCAGTTGATCAAACAACTGTGTATTAAAACTCCAGAAAGGAAACCAAAGAAAATAAACACTGTGCACATCGATGGTTATCTAAATGAATTTTTGTTTGGAAAGACTGTTGCTCCAAAATATGATGATCCTGGGAGTCCACTGATTACTATTACAATTAATGAGGTAGCAATACCTAATGCACTAGTGGATTTGGCAGCAACTATTAATGTAATGATAGTGGATGTAATGGAAAAATTAAGTTTTACTGATTTAAGTCCTACAACTACAATCTTACAGATGGAAAATCAGTTTATAGCCATTCCAAAAGGTGTTATTAAAAATGTTCTTGTTAAAGTTGATGGATGGGAATATCCAGTTGACTTTCAAATAATCCAATCACTTACACCTAAAGATAGTTATCCAATAATTTTGGGAAGACCATGGTTGGCTACTATCGTTGCTAAAATTGACTGTCAAGAAGGAGGAATGACCATTTCACATGGTCTAGATAGTAAACATTTATTTTTATAACCTCCCACTAAACCTACCGAATATAATAAAGTTTCTGTTGATGAACTAGAAGAATTTAGTGGGCAAGATAGTTTGGCCTCCTTGGCCATGGTAGTGATTAAACAACATGGAGAGGAATTAGAGGATGAGTTAGTAAATGAGGTTGCACACTTGGATATAGGCTCGAGTGAAGAAGTAATAGAGGATGTACCAAAATTTTTGGGACAACCGATTGATATAAGTGGGATGGAACAAAATTATGTTACAATGGGGATGCCTTGTCCCTTGGCTAATATGATTCCTAGAATGAATTGTTTCTTTGATGATATTACAATATTTTACTAAATTATACCTCATAGTTGTCCTCTCAACACTTTGTTACGACCAATACATACTGTCACTTCGGCCTATCCTGGAACAAAAACAATTATGTTACTACCAAGAAAAACTGTGAATGTCAATAGTTGGTTGACATAAATACAAGAGGATAAATTATTTAATGTGTTGGTAAAAAGGTCTAAATATTTTTCTTAGGACTATATAGACATGAGGGGGATTCACCCAAGTGTTTTTACTCATCACATTTATACTGATCCTAATATGAGACCTATTCGTCAACCACAGAGGAGACTCAATCCGGCATTAAAGGATCTTGTCAAAATTGAGATTGAGAAACTCCTCTGTGTACGATTCATTTATCCTCTTAGATAGTAAGTGGGTGTCACCTATGGTATTTGTACCAAAGAAAAATGGGAAGTGGAGAATTTGTGTGGATTATAGAGAACTCAATAAAGCCACCTTTAGAGATTATTTTCCCTTACCATTCATTGACCAAGTTTTGGACAATTTGGCTGGGAGGAAATATTTTTTCTTTTTGGATGGATTTAGTGGTTACAACCAAATACAGGTAGTACCAAAAGACCAAGATAAGACAATGTTTACTTGTCCTTGGGGCACATATGCATACCAAGTTCTTCCTTTTGGACTTTGTAATGCTCTAGCGACTTTTTAGAGGGCCATTTTGGCTATATTTGCAGCACTTGTCAATGATTGTGTAGAGGTTTATATGGATGATTTCACATTATATGGGTCAACCTATGATGAAGCTCTTCAAAACCTGAATAGGGTTTTAGAGGTTTGTGAGGAAAACCAACCATCCCTTAGCCATGAAAAGTGTTTAATGATGGTGGAACAAGGAATAGTCTTAGGCCATCACATTTCCTTAGAAGGAATAAATGTTGATCCTAAAAAAATTGAATTCATTCAACAATTGACTGTACCTCAAACACAAACAGATGTTTGAAGTTTTCTTGGACATGTTGGATATTGTAGAAGGTTCATAGAAAGTTTCAGTAAGATAGCAACCCCTATGCTTTCTCTCCTCCAAAAAGACGTGGAGTTTAATTGGACGTTTGAGTGTCAACAATCATTTGAAATGATAAAAGAAAATCTTGTCTCTGCTCTTGTACTGCATGGACCAAATTGGAGTCTTCCCTTTCACATTTATGTTGATGCTTCAGATGATGCAATCGGTGCAGTATTAGGGCAAGAAGATGAGGATGGGGGTAAATATGCCATATATTTTATTAGTAAAAACCTAGCATCTACTGAGAGAAACTGCATAACAACAAAAAAAGAATTATTGGTCGTGGTTCATGCCATCAAAAAGTTTCGTCATTATATTATAGGATATAAAGTTATAGTTTATATAGATCACTCAACTGTAAAATATTTAATAAATAAACCTATAGTTAATGGTCAAATAATGAGATGGTTACTACTCCTTTAGGAGTTCAATGTGACAATACTTAACAAGCCAGGGAAACTTAACGAGGTGGCAGACATTTTATCTCAAATCAAACAAGAAGAGGGTGATCGAGCACCTATACAAGATGAGTTCCCAAATGAAAGTTTGTTTTCCATCTCTATAAAGGTTCCTTGGTTTGCTAATATTGCCAACTATTTAGCTACTTCTGAAGTACCTCTTGAATTTACATCAAAACAAAGAAAACGACTTATTCGAGATTGTGCACCATTTAAATGGATTAATGAGATTTTATTTCGTTGTGGACCTGATATGATTTTGAGAAGATGTGTCAGGGCTGATGAAACTTATAGTATTCTGAGGGCCTATCATGATGATCCTTCAAGGGATCATTACTCTGCAAAAAGAACTTCTCATAAAATTTTAGGTGCTGGATATTATTGGCCTTCAATGCATAAAGATGTTAAAAATTATGTTTGTCATTGTGATGAATGTCAAAGAGTAGGAAGACCAACTACTTCTACATAAATGCCTTTGTAGCCTCAGGTAACTTTGGAACCATTCAAAAAATGGGGGTTAGATTTTATCGGCCCCATAGATCCTTCCTCTCAAGGGAAAGAATACATATTAGTTTGTACCGATTATCTAATGAAATGGGCAGAAGTTCAAGCTTTACGAGTTGCTAGAGAAGAGCAAGTTATTGATTTTCTTTATAATAAATTTTTTCTTCGATTTGGAGCCCCCCAAACTATCATTACAGATCAGGGACCCCAATTTATGTCCAAAGTTCTAACATTTACAGACCATTTTTAGGTGAGTCATAAGAAGTCATCCCCTTATCACCCTCAAGCAAATGGTCGAGTAGAGGTGACTAATAGGGAGTTAGAAAACATATTGACAAAAATGGTCTCTTCAGGAAGAAGAGATTGGGCCAGGAAATTGCCTGAAACAGTTTGGGCATACAATACAACATGGAAATCTACAACTGGATTTAGTCCCTATGAGCTTGTTTTTTGGAAGAAACCTCTTCTTTCCATTGAATTTTAACTTTAGACCCTATGTACAACTATGGAGTTGGGTCTAGATTTGAAATGAGCTCATATAGAATGAGTTTTACAATTAAATGAGTTGGATGAGATTCGTTTGGATATTTTTCATCAAACTGAAATAGTTCAACATCAACAAAAAGTTTGGCATAACAAATATATTAAAGAGAGAATTTCATAATGGTGACTAGGCCTTACTATTCGATTCAAGATATAAAGACCATAAAGGAAAACTCAGAACTCATTGGCTAGGGCCATATGAAAATTTTGAAGTTTTCTCGAATGGCACAGTTCAGCTAAAATCCATTGATGGTGATTTACAAACTCTCTTAGTTAATGGTCATCACCTACGTATCTACCATAAACCTATTAATAAATAAGAATTTACAAAGTTGGTAGAAATACAAAGAGAGATCCAATGCATTGACTCTGCCAAGGCAGAGTCTACTTGATTTAATATCTATATGTTTAAAAAAATATAAAAAATAAAAAATTGATGAAAAGTTGTAATAAAAAGACATGTGTACCAAATTTTTTTTCAAAGCATTTTTCATAAATTTTCATTTTGAACTTAACACGTGTTTTCATTTTGCAGGACCTCTTATAAAGAAATAACAACTTCCAGAGCATCATTCCAAGATGCTCCAGAACTTGCTGATTTAGTTGGTCAGTGCTCTAGAACTTGACAATCTGAACACCTGATGCTTCAGAACCTGCTCTTCAGCCTACCATGTTGGAAGGATGTTCTTATGGAATGGTATAACTCCTGAAGTTTGATTTAATTAGTATTTGTCATTTTCTTCTTTCTAGTTGCATCTTTTGACGATGCTCCAAAACTTTCATTTGGTTACCATTTTGGCTGCATCTTTTTGCAATGCTCCAGAACTTATCCACTTTTTAAGTTTCCAATGCATGCCTTACGTGTGCTTTAGAACTTTAACCACTTTCTTTGTTCTGAATGCATGCTTTACGCGTGCTCCAGAACTTATTCATTTTTCATTTTGCCACCTCCTTTCTAATTTTCTTTTTCAAATCTTCCTCGATGCTTTGATTATTGTACATTGGTACAAATGCCTTCTTTTTCCATTATAAATAAAATCCACCATAATAGCTTGTCTTCATTAACTACTTTGTCATCCATGAGCTTCCTCATTCATGTCATAATAACTGCACTATCACCTCAGTCAATACCCTTACATCATCCTATCAAATTAGTAGAGGTATAAGATCTTTAAGCGATCATGGAATGGAAGTAAGTGAAAAATTTTGCTTTAAATAAGTAGTTATTTTTAAATAAAATATAATTGATTGGCAAGAGTTTCCTTTCCCAATTTAGTAAATTGAGCCACTTGGTGATTAATTGTTAAGTATGCTACTCTTTTTGCAACCCTTCATGCAAATTGAAATTATTACACATCAAGCTCCGAGCAAGAATAGAGTAAATAATTACAATCCAATCATATTTTCAACAATATCAGTGCACAAGTCTCTGGGATTATTGAATTTTTCAGCAGGGTGGTAAACAAGGTAAAAATGGGCGGTACAAAGAAGAAATCTGAGCTGGCTTCTGCAAAAATATTGTTGGGGTTAAGTAACATCTCTCAGTTGTTTGAAGAAGTGAGTTGGTTGGATTTTATCAGAAAGTTTAAAGGGTAGAATGAAAAGGTGGTGAATGCATTTGTAGAAAATTACTCTAATGGTCAGGTGATTCTGCATGGGAAGCGTTTCAAGGTGAGTTCAAAAATTAACTCTTCTATTTCAGGGTTAGAAAATTTTTGGCATTAAAATATCTGAAACAACACAAACCA
The DNA here is from genome assembly GCA_007258455.2 of Sequoia sempervirens. Lineage (NCBI taxonomy): Eukaryota > Viridiplantae > Streptophyta > Pinopsida > Cupressales > Cupressaceae > Sequoia > Sequoia sempervirens. The sequence goes on along the minus strand of VDFB02026320.1, from coordinate 169,789,448 downwards.
CATATCAAAAATTATCAGAATTGTTTCTTAGACAGGGAGATCCTCAACCCATGATAGTTGTCAGTACTAGGGGAAAAAATAAGGGGTTTCAATGGGCTTCTATCTTAGAACCCTGGTGTACTAATGTTGCATGGATTATTAGATATTTTACTTTTGAAGGTCAACTCACTACTGTGGTAGGACCAACATTCCACATGTTGATACATTTGCGGCATGGGAAGGAAAACCCTGCTCTAAGGGTTAATTTTCCTCATTTCCTGAATGATTCTATTAATTCTTCAATAGAAAGATATAAAACTGGTTCAAGGCCATTAAAACATCACAAGTTAATTCAATTGATTTGTAAATATCACTTCCATAAGAAACCTAGAAGAAAATGGGAAATTTTTTTGGGGAAGTTTGATAAGCCTACATTAGGAAGGAAGTTAAAATTAGGAGAATCTTTAAAACAAGTTGCTTCACCTTCCAGAGCAACTTCCCTCAAAGACCCTAAGGCTCCTGAAGCCCAAATTCCTACCATAGCTGGTGAGGAAGTGCCAAAATTTAGAAATGATGAGTTTGAAACTCCGACCCAGATAGAAGATGTAGAGATAATGAATCCATACGTGGATACTCATCCTATTAAGAAGAGGAAAAGAAGAACTATTCTTCTAAATGATCCAACTATTTTAAATTATCAGGATACTCCTCCTTTAAGACAGAGTAAAAGATTATCCTCTGGATCAATAGAAACCCTAGTACAGAGTAAAGGGAACATGTCAAAATTTAAAAAGCAAAAGAAAACCTTGGAAACTAAGGAGTCAATTCACCAATCCTTAGAAAAAGAAATGTTTATTGAATAAGTACATTTTCATTTGGTGTCTGAAGAAGAAGTTGTAGAACAAGAAAAATAGGGAATAGAAAGGGGACAATCTCCACTTCCTATGGAGGTTGATGATAGTATGTTAGGAAATTTGTCTCCAGTTATCAATAAAGCTATTGAAATAGTTGAAACTGAAAATATTAATATAGAATTGGAAAAATTGAAATTAGAGATAGAAGAGCTAAGAAGTCAATTGCATGAAAATAAAGAAAAGATGGAATTGCAACAAGAGGAAATAATGGTGTATAAGACTGTAATAAATAAAAGGGATCAAGAAATTTAGGATTTAAAGCTAGAAATGCAGGGAAAAGATACATCTATTAGTGAGCCGCAAATACAAATTCAGAGTTGTGATGAGGAAAATAGGATACACAAAGATGGATTAAATAAATAAATTTAGAATTTAAAAGGAAATTTTATGCTCATGTTTTCAGCCTTTGAAGAATAAAAGAAAAGACAGAAGGAAGAATTAAATGCTTCTCTTAGTAAGATTATAGAATTAGAGCAGGACTTGCAGGAAAGCACAAGTAAACCAATGATGGAATCCAGAGAAGTTCAAACGAACCAACGGTAACTGAATGGTTCCAAATTCAGATTCCTCCATTATTAATGAAATGGATGGAACGGTGGTTGCTATTTCCTAAGGAATGCACAAATTGAGAATAATAGATTGAAAATGGAAATGGTGTTATTAAGAGAAGCATTTCATAAAGCTTATAAGGGGAAACATGATGCATGTCAAATAGCTGAATTTATTTTATCCTATAGAAGACCATCAAGATTGTATTCAATGTTTTAGATGGAAATTGCTTAGAATTTACAATGACCAGCCTTATGAACCTAATGATAAAGAATTTGTTAAAACATTTGCAGAATCAAAGCCTGAAGCGCAAGATATGCTCTATGAATTCTTTACCCATGATCTTTTCTTAGAAAAGCATACTGATTTCTTTGTTAATCTTTTTATGCAGGAAGTGCAATTAAGATCTCTATTGTCTACTATACGGAATCAAATCCATTAGCAAGAACGTAATAAGGAATATGTTCAAGCAGAGAAAAGTATAGGACTTCAAATGAGATCTCCAAATAGTAGACCAACAACTTTTAAGAAGACATTTGTAGCTCTTTTCATGGATGAGAAAATGAAGGGAAGGTATGATGATAGCCTTCAAGTTTGTTATAATCATTTCATAGAACAGGGGTAGAAATTGGTTGGTAGGGCTTGGCACGCATGTGAAGAGATATACACTCCATTACCTATATATCTAAAGAAAAGAGAAGTGATCTCTCCTCTTAGCATTAGATGGTCCTTCAGAAGAGCAGATGCCTTGGCCAAAATTTTGGGAGATCTCAGAACAAAATGGATAGGAATGAGGTACAAACCTCCTTTATTACTATATCCAACCCCTAATTTTCATATTAATACAGATCAAGATGATATAATTTTCAATGAATGGAAAGGAGTTGCTTTTCATAGAGGCTTCCACAATTCCCCTGTAAACTTTGATGTTATAGCAAAAGATTTGTATGATATTAGTGCAAAATATGAAGAATGGAGTAGAGGGCAGAGTTATAATCAAGGGACAGGAGGACTTGCCAAGAATTAGGAAGGGGAGGAAATGATGAGGTAAAAATAACCTCATCATGATAATACCATAAAGACCTAGTTCATACATGCAAATCTCTATCCTTTGCCAATTAATTAAATTATAGGAGAAATAATTGCTTAATTTTTATTGAGAAATTGTATAAACTTTATTTCTTTTGATTTCTTGAAGTATTTATTTGTTTTTTTATTCAAGGGGTAAACGATTTTGACCGGAGCTATGAACCAAAATACAATTATTCAATAAGACCACCCCAATGGGGTTTGAACCTTGGTGGCAAGAACAACAATGCCACCAATAAACCATCACACCATGCCAATACCAAAAATATCTTGAAGTATTTAGCCAATAAAGATTTAATGGGTTATTTTAAGTGTTTTGTAGATAATAATCGGTCAATCAAAGTTGTAGATTGAAGCATCTAGCCAACACATGCTCCAGAATAGGCTGGAGATACACGCTGGAAATATGCTCCAGAACTTTAGGGTGATGGACCGAAGATGTAGTTGCTCTTAAAGTTGTTATTTTTGTTATCCTTTGAATTAAATACTTTATGGCTCGACTTGAGCCTCTTAAATACTGTGTAATAGGTTTTTAAAGACATACGAGTTATCCATAGATCTATTTTAGATATTTTCAATGGTTATCCATACCATCTGAAATATAGGATGTAGTTACAGTTTCCTTATAAAAGATATGATCTCTAGAAGTAAGATATACAGTGTAAAGAAATGTTATACTGTCAGATTGTTTCTGAGGTTATGAATAAAGATATTGTTATCTAAAAATTATGAGTTATGAGTTATGGATGATAACTATGATTGATAGAAGTGTTTTTGAAATAGTTGTGAATGAGCTAAGAATGAATGTGATAACCCACAAGCTGGCCACTCGACGGGAGTAGATAAGTGCTTTCTTTTATTATGATGTTGTTCTATAGAGAATCATTAAATTTACTGTTGTGAATTTTAGTTTTGAAATATTTATTACTTTTCACTTATGTAGTTGCTGTTATTAACTATTAGAATATTTATTGTTAAGGAAGATGTTTTATGGATTGCTATAAGTTTTTCTGCTTTTATAATTTTTCAGCTTTTTAGTTTAATCGTTTCTGTTCTTTTCAATTTAGTTATTATGCTTCCTAAATTAGTTTTCTTATGCTTTCAATTCAAACATGTCCTATTTTCTTAGGAATAAATTGCTTTACAATTTTATAGTTAGATAGTTTGCAGTTAGAATTAATATTAAGTTGTTCTTAAAAGTTAGAAAACTTGAGGGAGATACTCTGGACTTCTTCTATTGCAAATTGCCTTGAACACTACCTGGTCAACAAATTGAATTTTATATTCTAAAGTAATGGGACCTAACAACAACCTATCACATATGTAACATGGAAAAATATTATCATATGACTAAGAGAACATATATTACCATTCTAACCTCATGTGGAGTCTTCTCAATAATTATAAAGTAGGAGACATTTGGATGACATAAAAGTAGTGTTTACTAGTTCAACCCAAAGATTTTTCTCTAGACTAGCACTATATAGTAGGATTCAACAGTCTCCATCAATGTCATATTCAAAATTTCAAGAACTCTAATTTTTGGAGGTGTGTATGGAGTGGTATTTTGGATTCATATCCAATTATTCATGCAAAAATTCTTAATATCAATTCAGCAAAAAAATTCTCCATTGTCTATCCTCAAGATTTTTATCTTCCTCCCTATTTAATTTTCAAAAAGAGATTTCCACTCCTTAAACTTTCTAAGAAATTTATATTTATGTTTTATTAAGAAAATCAAATATATTCTAGAATAATGATCAATCAAATAAACACAATATGAATATTTTCCAAGAGAAGTATTTGTAAGACTAAACACATTGGTTTGTGTCAAGTCTAAAGTCTCATCAAATCTATAATAAATAGAAGACAATGTTGATTTATTTTCTTTTCCATTAAAAAAAATAGAAATACAAAATTCAAGAAATAAATATTATTACCTTCTACCATATCCCTTGATTTCAAGGTGCCAAGATATTTCTCACTAATGCAACCTAGTCTCTCATTTCACAACATGGTTCTATTTGTAGATAACTCAATAATAGTTTTTTGGACTAAGGAATAGTTCATTATCCTTGATTTTACTAACCTCCAATCCTAGAATATTTTAATTCCTAACTTCCTTATCTAACAACAAAGATACCATTAGAATTTTACAATTATTCTCACTAAAAATTAAACTAATGCTTGCATCATTAAGTTTTTTACTAAGATCAAATTTCTTGCTAATCCTATAGAATATGCAAGACACTTGAAAGACTCTTTGTTATACCATGTTTCAATAGTAAATTCACTTTCTCCCATCACTAGTATACACTTCACCTATGTTAATTTTTTCATACTTTGTAAAAACTCCCTATGATTATTCATGCAATAAGAAGCCCCTAAATCACTTTGTTGGAAGCTTTACACCATGAGCATGAAGTATGGATGGTTGATTTGGTTGTTCCTATGTTGTCATTGATTGCAACATGGTGATAACTATATGGGAAGTTTGCTTGGTTTACCGAAAGTTGTTCTTTGTTGGTAATACTCTTTTGTGATGGATCAATGTGCTGGTATTTGAGTGTGGAATTCACCGCAAGATCTGATATGACTCTAATATCTTAACCATATTTTATTGAATCATTCAGACAACTATATCCTAGATCTTGATACTTCTTTTTGTTGTGAGCAAAAAGTTATCTCTAACAGAGTTTTAACTCTATATCCTACTATTGCTCTGTGTTTGGCATACTGTGTGGGAGACTCCGCATTCTATTAAGGTGAACATTCTTATGATGCGGTTTTGCTAATAGTTTCTTTGCTAGTAGTATAATGGGAAATTAATATGTTCTCAGATCCAAAAGGTGTTTTCTTTGAGGATTATTTTTTGTTTTGGAGAATTGCATTCTAGTCTTGGTCGGCTCAGTGAATGCAATATATAATGAAGACTAGTTATGTTTTATGGATGATAGCCAACTTGGTATAATACACTACATGGATAAAATGTTTAAATCTCATTTGGTGCCAACCTAATTGATGGATATGATATACTTGTTTATATCAAAGATGAAAGATAGAAGTGAGTAAGATGTGTATCAGTGAGAAGGATAAGTGAATGTGAATAGAGGAGATCATAGCCTAAACGCTTTATCAATTGTGATCAGTACAATTTTGTTGAGTGACTGTTGTGTGAGGTAGTACTTCTTATTCTAAGCTTAAGTGGAATTAAACCTTGCACATTGAAGGTGTATCCTATTAGTTCAACCTTTTGGTAGTGAGCCACTATCATTGTATCTTGGTGGTTAGCCATCTTTTGTACTCAAGCAATGAGCCTTTTTAAGGACAGTGAGTCTTGGCAGTGAGCCTCATAATATTTTGTATCAAGATATAATATTTTGTGAGTTAACCCTCACCGTGGTTTTTCCCATTTTGAGTTTTCCACGTAAAAATCCTGGTGTTCATGTGTATGGTTGCATTGAATTTTTTCTATGTTCTCTCTTGCTGATTCAATCAAAATTGTGATAATGTTTAAGTGAATTTTATTGTTGTTTTGTGGAATACTGATTCACCCCCCCTCTCAGTATTCTAAATGTTCAACAATTGGTATTAGAGCTTGGTTCCTTGGAAGAAGCCTAATAGCTTGAGGAAGGTCCCAAAATTTGAGTATGAGAAATTTTTTCCTTTGGAAGTGGTTTCTGTCGAATATTTAGAATAAATGGAAGTTTTGAAGGACAGGTGATTAAAAGAAAATGAGTACACTGAAAAGCTACAAAGTAAAAGTATGGAAGCATGCGATCTATTGAATGAAGGAGAAGAAATCATCTCTAGCCTGCTACAACAATTAGATGACAAGAAAACAACTAAAGAATGTCATGAAATTGAAATTCAAAGGAAGATGGATGAATGCATAAAGTTAGAAGTAGTAGAAATATTGAGATCTGATCTGGAAAAGGAAAGAAGTTTTGAAGACAAGTTTAAGATAAGCTTGACGATGCTTGATGAATTGATTACCTCTCAAAGACCAAAAAATGGATAAGAGTGGTTTAGGGTTTGAGGAAGGTTAGAGTTCTAAAGTGAAGCAATCCATTGGAAAGAAGATGTGGTATGTAAATAGATAAATCAAGGAGCGAAGAAGCAACTCTAGAAAAATTCATGTCAAATGGTATGATGCTAAAAGGTATTTATCCTTTAATGGTATTTGTTATTCCTACAAGAAATTTGGTCATAAGGAAAAGAACTACAAAAGTAAAGTGAATGATTTTCTATCATTTCTTGGAAAATGTTCTAAGAATGGATATAAAGTTAGTCTATTGGATAAAAGGGAAAATGGAAAGAAGAATGATGTTTGTTGTAATTACAACAATCTAGAACACTCTGGTAGTAATAATGGAAGAAAGAAAAATATCAATCTGGTGAGGAAGAAAGATCAAATCATTGATCCAAAAGAAGCAAGAAAGGAAATGACAAGGATTTGGAGAAAAGAACCATTAGTCTTATTTGTGTCAACCTCCAGTGCAGATACTCCCATCGATCTCTAAATAAAAGTAGTGGCTAAGGGGGAGTGATCATCAAAAAATCTAATAAAGCCCCTCATCAATACTTTTATCATATCATGACAGAAGTATACTTAATGTGGTAACAAGGTATATGTATTTTCTCAGTAGCATGTGTGAAGAAAGAAGTTTTCAAAATTTAAAAGAATGGAGGTGTAGAAATTTTTTGAGGCAACCTACTTGCAAGTTGAAGCATTTATTGCAAAATCATTCAGAATGAAAGGAATAAATTCAGATAATTTTAAAGGCTTATGTATTTTTGGAGAAGCGTGCAAAGGAAGTTTAGAAGGCAATTCATAGTTTTAGAGTTTGAAGAAGATAACCGATGGATTCAAAGAAAGATCCGAAAGTAGGATATCTATACATTTCTTGTTGGTATTATCAAAGGTATTCCTATTTGCACAATCTTTCACTTTTATTGCTACAGATAATCTAAATTTTTTCAATTGTGTGGATAAAACTAGGTTAAAGAGATATTTGAGGAATGTGTCAATAACATTATGTTGGTGCATTCTCTTGCATCCCTCTAAGAGTGTTTCTTACATAAGATATTTATGCATATGTTTATAGTAAGATTGAAAAGAATCCGTTAGTTCAATTGAGCGTGCTTTGGGAAAGTGAATTGAAAGAGAGCCATGATGCCTGCAGAATATTAGTTGAGAAAAAGTTGGATGTTTGGAGGAAAGTTCCCTTGTTTGAATTTGAGAAGTATATTCAAATAGTGTTGACAAAAATTAATGATGAATCTTTGTGGATAGATGAGGCACATTTTATTTCTAGAGAAGCTATTAGAGTTGCGACTGGTTTGTGTTGCTCTGGACCAGTTCCCAAACTAAAGGCTATGGATGAAAAATAAATAATTGAGGTTATAGGTGCAAGTTCTAAAGGGAAAGAAATTGATTTGAGTTCAATTGTTGATCTGGTAATACAGTTGTTGCTATGGTCATCGGTCACAAAGTTTGTAACCCTAACAATGATCTTACAATTTATACTATTGCGGTGCATATTGATGTTGATATGGTAAGAAGATGTATGGAATATGACTTGTGTGAATTACTTTGTATACACCTTTTGAAGAATTTAAAGGAGATCAAGAAGAGTAAGAAGAATACATTCTGGTATGGCAATTTGGTTGTGTTTTTACTGATTTACTTTTTAAGAGAATTACTAGTAGTAGGAAGGATAGAATGGTCAAATTCAGAGCCTACTACCTATCAAATTAGGAACTTAATGATAAATCTTGGTAGTTTGGATGTGCAAGAGTCTACCCTTGTTGAATTCCTTGGAACATTTCAAATGAAGATGAATAAAAGGTTTAGGATTCCAGTAAGTGTTGTGGAAAGATACACTAGAAGCATAAATTTTCTTGTGTCTATAGGTTTTTATCACATGGGAGTAGTTGAGTCAAGTTTAGCTTGGATATCTTATTTGAATTATGAAGTTTTAGAGGCTGAAGTTGATAAATATGCTAAAATTCTTTTAGGAAGCCTTAAGGATCTCAATGAAGAAGGTACCTCCGGTAGCATGAATGAAATAGGGAAGAAAAGGAAGAGTGTTGTTAAGCAAGAAGGTGCAGAAGAAAGTGAGCTTGAACATGAGCATGAAACAACGAATATTGAGAGAGCTTTGGAAGAATTGTAGAAGGTTATTCCCAATTCTAATTTTGATTCATATATTTTTGTTATCGAGAATCTCTATATCATGATTAATTTTTTGAAGGTATACATCTCTAGACTTGAAATGTCTATTGGAATTAGGTTTGATGAAGGAAATTTGGAAAATATCAAAGTAAAATGTGTGAATGCACATAGTCATGTAATGAAGGAATTGGAGAGTGTACAAGGTTGTGAAAAAGAGGCATGGGAACTACTTTCTTTTTGCCTAGATTGGTGTTGTAGTACATTGGATATGAGAAATGAGATAAGGATGAGTGAGTCCTAGTTGAGCACTTAGGAAGATACATACAAGTTAGCAGAAGATAAAGATAATCAGAGGTGGTCCTACATTGTGCAGCTTCAAGATAAATTCTTCTCTCTACAGGATCAAAGGACAGATGTTATCAAGAAATTTATGGCACTCAGAGACATGATTAAACTCAAATATACTTTTGTTTCTAGTTCTCTTGGTTGTATTGGTGAATTATCAGAGATTAATCTTAGTCCCAATACTTTAATAGATGGTGTAAAGTCCTTAACTAAACTTGAGCTTTTTTACAAGACTCTTGTCAGTGAAAAAGGTTCATGGGAAGAAGGTAAAGTGTCGTAGAAAACTATCCTGGAGAGTCTCAGAGGTACTTCTTTAGGTTAATTCAAGGTTGTGTTCATATTGTTATAATTACATTTTGATGCATATTTACATATGTGTGAGGTAAAATGTGTAAAGTAAATAACAAGTCACACAAGCAATGAAATGTATTACATGAGAGAATTGAATCATAAAACTAATCTAATTGCAAATAAAGAAAATCCTACAAAATCGTTCCATTGTTCTTTGTTCTCAAGGATCCTCTAAATCATTAGTGCTCTGAGTTTTGTATATGCACTATGACTACTTTGGATGACAACCTAAGAAACAAGATGTTGTAAGATGCAAGAATCTAATTCCTACATGAAATATATGCTATGTGATTGATGCCATGATGCTATGATATTAAAGTTATTATGATGAAATGAAGATTATGCTATGATAATGATGCTAAATGCTATGGTGGAAATGTTGTATGAAAGCTAAGATAATAATTAAAATGCAGCTATAAACTAAGACATGATTCTAAACTAATATGATACTACAATGCTACTTGCTAAATACTAAAATGCTCTAAATTCTCACTAAATGCTCTCAATATTTCTGCATAATAAGTTTACTCAAAGATGTGATGTAAAATGTTGTAGAATGGGCTTGTATTTATAGGATTTCCAAAGCATCTTGTGATGTGACAACAACCAATAGTAAGGATTTCAGCATGAGAGATGAACAGTGGAGATGGAAGAATCATGGAAGATGTTCCCTTGACCAAGGGAAACATGCCAAATGTATGAGGGAATAAAATGTGTGAAAGAGCCAAGTGTCCAAAGTTTGTTTTGGAATTGGTTGAGAATAATCCAATTTAAATATTAGTCATATTTAAATACATGTGACACTTGATGATGTGGCCAAAAAGTGTAGACATGTGACTAAATTTGAATTTGGAATTATTCAAACTTAGTGAGAAGATATTTAATTAAATAAAAACAAACTATTGACATTTGTTTATTTAATTAAATTTAGAAGAATGTGGTTTAAGATGAAGAGTTTAGAAAAGTGTGAATTATATAAATAAATTGAGAATTTATTTATAAGTAGATGAAATAAAAGGGGCCATTAATTAAATAACTAGTATTTAATTAATTAATTGTCTTGACCGATTTTAGGTGTATACACTTTTCCCCTCTTTGAAGTAATGTGTTCACATGTTGCTTCAAAGAAAAATTTGCTGTTGATGTCGACAAATTTTTTTTTGATGCCCTAGATGTTGATTTTTCAGGTGATGACGGATATATGTCCCCTGAGGAGATAAATCAACGAATTTTTGAATTTTTAGGATTTTTTGAAAATTTTGATGATTTTTTGGTGATTTGATGATGATTTCAAAATTTTATGATCCATAAGTGATTTATCTCCCGAAAAATGATGTTTAAGTCACTAGGTGATGAAATGATCAATTAAGCCCCTTTGGAAAATAAAATAAATCAATCCCATAAAAAGCCCATTTAATTAACCTTTAAAAGGTTAAAAAGGTGATTTAAAACTTCATTTGTGCATTTTGATTTTGAAATTGAGAGTGATTGAGTGATTTAGAAATTTTGGAGCAAGATGGTGATTCCCTATCATACAACCGATTCGAGTGTGTCAGACGTCACAACCGCCATGCAGCGTACAGACCTCTGGTATGTACCCCGAAAAGCCTCCTCGTAAATTGTGCAATTCATTTTCCTACTCTTTTTTCATGTTTAAATTTGGCTTTAAATGTTTTAGTGCATCTAGGCACCAATGTAGCACATTGAATAACTGTTGTAGTGCATTCGTGAGACTAGCGCATAGGGTAAATAGATTAGTGCATATGCTCATTTAGCATATAGATTGTCTGAAATATAGCACATAGAGTGAATGATGTGGTGCATAGGTGCATTTAGCGCTTAGGTGAATTGAATTAGCACACTGATGAGATGGTGCAGTGCATAGGATGATTTAGCGCTTTGATAGAGGAGTTTAGCGCATTGATCAAATTTGATGGTGCATTAAAACCCTATTTTAGTGCATACATGAAATTTTCTAGTACATTGATATTTTTAGCACATAGAAAGACTGTTTTAGAGCATCGATGAGATTTAGACCAGATTGATGATTTTTTATCATGTCAACCTTTGATTTGATGATGATTAATGATGTTGATAGATTAGATGTTTTATTGATCTCTTGATAGGTGAGATTCAATGAGTGATACTAATAATAGACCTCATGATAGGCGAGGTGCATTGATCGATTTCTAAACCTCATGATAGGCGAGGTTGAATGATAGATTGATTGATAAACCTCATTATAGGCGAGGTTGAATGATAGATTGATTGATAAACCTCATGATAGGCAAGGTTGAATGATAGATAGATTGATAAACCTCATGATAGGCAAGGTTGAATGATAGATTAATGCTCACAAGATTTGATCGAAGTCTCACCAGAGTTGATTAGATTGATAGGATAATTGATTTTGATTGATTGACAAGATTATTGATTTGCAACATTTTGTGATGATAGGAGCCTTTGATGAATCTACAGATTCGAGAGCGTTTCCCTAGGACATGGGATTTGATACCCCGCCTAGTGCAGGCTGATTTAGATATTATTAGTCGATGTAGTTTATCATCTTTGATTGATATGCCCCAATATAGGATTGATTAATGTATTGATACTTGATGATGTACTGATACTTGATGGATACACTTATTCAGTTAGAGATTTTGTTATTTATGCCACTCTGTTGATGTATCTCTTTGATACATTTGGATGTCATTGTATACTTGACATTGTGATTTTAAGATTTATATGATATGTAGCGATGATTAGTGATCTATATGTGTTTATGATTTCATGATGGATTCCTATGATGGATGCATTTAATTTGTATGTTATGATGCTTATATGATGATGGTATGATATGCTATGGATGAAAATGATGAAACATGTGTTATGATTCTATGATGCTTTATGAATGATGTTTTATGCTATGTGAGATGGATATGATTATGCAAATGGCATGTGATGCATTTTATGTTTTTTGTACTTTTCCAATGCAAATAGATGATGCAATGAATGAATGATAATGTTAATGCACGAGTGAATTGGTGAATGGAATGATCATATGATGGTGCATAGTTCTATGTGTTTATGATGTTTATATAATGCTTATGTGATGCTTATATGATGATTATGTGATGCTTATGTAATGATGATATGATAATGCATGATTGATGATTCTACATGCTTTATGGATGATGTTATGTGAGATGGATTTGATTATGAAAATTATGTGTGATGTTTATTTATGATCATGTTATGATTATGCTAATCTAGTTATTCTTTTGCTAGTCTTGGATTTGAGTAATAAAAAATTCATCTTCATTACTGGTTTAGATGTTCATAACAATGGCATTATATCCTTGCTAACCATTCATGTTCTTCAACAATTTTTTCTTCTTGGAAATCATATTCTAGTGGATATGTCTTTCAATCTTCTTAATGGACCATTTTCTTAATCCATTAATAATAGATGAAATGATTTTGATTATACAAGTGAGATGCAATGCACTTCTTTTTTGTGTTTTTTGATGTGGATATTATGACGTAATGCATGGATGGATGAATGATGTGATAATGATATGATAATTATTTCTAATGTATGAAAATTATGATGCAATTGATGTGTTTTTGGTTAATGTCAAATGTACTCAATCCCTTAATAATAGAGATAACATCATTGTGAAATTTGTTTCAGCCTTGGAAAACCCATAAATACAGATGCAACACTGACATGAATGCAATCTACCTTAACCATGAAGATGTAATATGCAAAGGTTGTCATCGTAACAGTTGATTTTCCATGCTTTTTTATCATCATTGAGCTTTTAAAGTGTTGAAAGTGAGTACAAACATCGATGGTATATTTAGACCATGATGACCTGAGTACTACTTCCATGATTTTTGATATTGCAAGTTAACACAAGCATGTAGGTATAATTAAACCGAGATGACATAAGCATTCATCTCATAAACAGGCAAGAGTTAATCATTTTCCTATGCAAATTTGGACTATCATCAGTGATACTTTGTAGCGCACGTCTCATGACAATTTGCACAGTAATAATGATTGACTCACAGACAATAGACAAAGAAAAATCATACTCCTTCTTGGCCCCTCTAGTTCAATACATCATCAAGGTTCTCCAAAGATATGATAACAAAATAAAAGTACAACAATTCAAAATTTATGCCAAAGTGATAAAGCCATGATTCAGAAGGAACATCATCCATTTAAATTTTTCTTTGATTTGATTTGATTTGACTATTTGATTTGGATGGTTGATGTGTTATTGATTGTGATTCATGTTCAATGTTGTGTTGCACTATGATTGCTACGTTTGTTGTGTTTTCCTATTGTTGTTTGTCTGTTGGTTTAAGCTCAAAATTTATTGCCCCTAGTGAGTTCAAAAATTTTCTCCCAGTCTAGGGTGAGACACAATCGCGATGCCAGGATATGTACATGAAGCTTTTCGATGATGTGTAGAATAATGACGAAAGTGAATGGTCGACATGCTCAAATAGATGGAAAAGTTAACCTATCACAAATAGCACCTGTTGCTAGGTTTTCACTACATGTTTTCATTACACTTTTTCAAATTTTATGATTTTTTTTTATTTTTTCAATTTTTCACTTTTTTATTATTATTATTATTTTGGAATTTTTTTTATTTTTTATTTTTTTGGATTTTTGATCTTTTTTGATTTTTTTGGATTTTTCAAGGGCATTTAATATGAATGAGATGACAGTTTTTTTTCCTAATCTTGTCAAGAAAAAAGGAAGAAGATGAGACATGAATTTTGATAAGACAAGAGATATGGAATGGAAGAAGGCTAGGATAATGATAATGATTGAGATGATCAAGATCAACTAGATGAGATATGGACATAAGGACCAAGTACTTTTCCCCTATTCCTCATCAAGACCAAGGAAGGTAAGAAAGGATGTATTTAGAAAGAATGATGCAATATGGATAAGGTGAAGGATATGATACGAAAGATATGGAAAAATCGAATAGGATAAGATATATGATGTTCAGAAAGATCCTTAACTTTATCAAGATCAAAGGTGGAAATGTGGAAGATCATATATGCATGATAGGAAGATGGAAGAAAGACTTAAGCATCAAGTTTCACAACCAAATATCTCTCAAATACATGCTCTAGTAAACCATAGCAATGGTAAATTAGACTCCTAAATGTTGGAAGATTTATTGTATGATGGGATAATGGATAGGAGGTTGAAAGGTTTGTTGATGGATAGATGGAAAGGATGGTAGGATCAATATTGACACACGCCTTGAAAGGTGGTGGAGTAATGGAGGAAAAATGTATTTGGAAGGTGTGAGGTTTTTAAATGGAAGATTGGAGGAAGCTTTTGGATTAGTAAATTTGGATGCCAATTTAGATTTTATTGCTTCTATGAGACTTTTAGGAATCCACATGATTTTTGACTTTGATATTTTCTTTGTGGGACTTTGAGATTTTTCTCTTTGATTTATAGACCTTTGTGGTCTTGGAAATTTTTCTTTTTGCTTTGATGGGCTTTTGTGGCATGTTGAAATTTCCTTTTGATTTATGGAACTTTGTGGTCTTGGAAATTTTTCTTTTTTCTTTGATGGGCCTTTGTGGCCTTTGAGATTTTTCTTTTGATTTTGGATCAAATTTTCTTTTATTTTTGCATGCCTCTTTGAGGAGACATATTGATCCTTTGATACATGTGAATTTTGATATGGAAGCTTTTGACATTTGGCACCAAAATTGCTTCCAAGAGAAATAGAAGAGATGGATGGAGATGAATGGTATGGAGGTATTATGGATGAGTTGTTGGAGGTAGAATTTTGAAAGGGAATCAAGGATGTGCTCCTTTGTTGTTCTTGAGGAATAGTATATGGACCTAAGATAGATGGAGGGTTTGATGAACTAGGATGAGGACCTAGGATAGATGGAAGGTTTGGTGGATCAAGATGAGTACCTAAGATAGATGGTAGGTTTGATGGACTAGGATAAGGACCTAGGATAGATGGAAGGTTTGGTGGATTAGGATGAGGACCTAAGATAGATGGTAGGTTGGATGGTCTAGGACACTTAGGTGTATAACCAAGGCCATGGTAATATGGGTTTTCTTGAGAAAAAAAGGGGTTATAGGATACCTTGTTCATGAAGGCCTAATCCTTTTCCTTTTTAGTTCATACTTTGACACATTTGTTTACCAATGGGATATGTATTGTTTGTGAAACAAGATGCAAGTCCATTTTGGGGAGGATACGATATGGATGAAAGGATAGGTGATGGAAATAAACCAAAAGATAAAAGGAGGATCCCAATTTGTAGGTGTGGGTTTCATGGATGGCTAGTATAGGTGTGATAGGATCTTGACATGGGGGTGATGGAGTGTTTTGATCTTGACTTGGAAAAGGATCACAAGGTGTAGGATATGGAGTAGCTTGTTGTTATTAGGTGTGGAATCATCATTTAGTGGTGTGAAAGGAATATCTTAATCTTGAAAAGGATGAACATCCTCATGGAATGAAGTGATGTTCTCAAATGGAAGCCTATCTTGATCTTGATGAGGAAGGGAATCATGAGATTCTGTAGAAAGAATATCTTGATCATGAGAAGGTAGGTCATCATTAGATAGGCTGGAATAATTATCATGCTCCTGGGATGCAATGGAATCATAAGATGTGGTGGAAGGAGGACTTGGAAAAATACTTTTATCTTGAGATGGAAAGGAATCATTGTGGATGAAAAGTGAAAGGAGGGGATCATCATATAATTCTTGAGAGATGGGGTCTTGGTAAAAGATTAGAAGAACTTGTGGAATTTTGATATTGAAAGAATGCTTTGATCATGATGTGTAAAGGAGTCTATGCTAGCATGGTTTGGACTGAAAGATTTATATGAATCATTAGATGTAGAAGGTATGATAAAAGAAGGTGGTTGGATGGAATCATTAACTTGGGTGAAAGAATCTTGAGATTTATTTTGATGAATGGGAGATGAAGATAGATGCATGAAATGGTAAGATTGTTCAATATCATTTGTGTTTGAGGAATGAGATTTGGGCTTCTAATTTAATTTTTGCAAGAATTCAAAGAAATTGAATTTGGATGATGTAGTTGTTGGTGGAGAAGGTGTCATGTCCAGATTTCTATTAGAGGAATAAGAACAAATGTCTGGCAGAAAATATCTCTTTGCGGTTTCCCTTTGCATGTTGATGATTTGTTGTTGAAGGTTTTGTATTTGTTGAGTTAAAGCATTCAATTGATCCTCATCTATTTCAGGTTGATGAAATCTATGAAAATAATTTCCTTCAGCCTCGGCCATGATGGTTTTATGTTTAGGCACTTTTAGATGTTAGATCTTGGTTTAGTTTGGAGAAATTTCACTTGTAATTGTCAGTTTCAACAAGTTTAAGACTTTGTTGTAGCTAAGGAATGCTTATGTTTTGGAAAAGATCTTTAATTCAGGTTCAAACTGATGAACATATAGGGAATTTAGCTCTCTGGTTTGATGTTAATTGGATGTGCTAAAATAGGGCTTGGATGGGATAAATGATTTCACAAATTCCCTAAAACAGAGACTGGATGTGCTATAATGTTCCTTGGATGTGCTAGAAAATGGATTGAATGTGCTAAAAGATGTTGTGGATGCACTGGAACAGATGGTGTATGTGCTAAAAGCTAGACTCAATGCATTGAAAGATGACTCAAATGTGCTAGAAAATAGACTAAATGCACCAAAAGAAGCCAGGGACGCGCTATACTACCCCTAAGTTTGTGATTTCAACTAGGTATCCTATAAGTGAATGCACTAAAAGGATCTGCAAATGCACTAAAATATGGAACCAATGCACTGGAAGATGACTTATATGCATTAGCAAATGGATGGGATGTGCTGGAAAAAGCCAATGATGCACTAGACAAAGCAATGAATGTGCCAGAACAGTGAATGAATGCGCTAAACTAGAAGTTTTTCAGTGTTTTTGATACTCTATCTAGTTGTCTTGCTTTGAATATGAGTGTTTCAAGGGTGTAGTCAGTTGAATAATGAATTTTACTTGGTTTCTAGTTTGCAAATCATGTGAATTAAGTGCTTTAAATGGATAATTTCTTGAATTATGACTCCAAACACAACAAGTTGTCAAACAATTATTTCCACCTAGGAACTAAACATTGAGTGTGTATTCAAGAATCTGGTCTGATTCTTTCAATTTTCACAGGTATAACACAAGAGAAGAAAATTTAAGCACTTTTCTATTCTCAAGGGTCACTTAAAATACCACATCCCACATCTTAAAACTATGTCAGCTCACACAGTTGTGTCACCCCTAAAGGGCGCCCATGTTTTTTCCTTTCCTGAGTCTTAACCAAAGTTAAATCCTCCACTTTTGGCTAGGGATCTTTGATAGTTATATGGTGAGTGTCTTGGGGGTAGATTCTTCCCTCCCCTTGCACTGTGATATAGAAAGTGTTCAAAAACTGACTTGGCTGGCTTCTACACTAAGGTTTGTAATAAGGGTTTACATTCGGTGTGGCAATAGATAAACTCCCTCTGGAGACCTCCCAACCTTTAGAACAAAGGCTTTGGGGATGGTTATCTTGCACACTATCATTGAATTGTGGACTTTCCTTGAATTCACTTTTAACTATAGTGGGTTAGAAATCTTGGCTTTGGTTGTTCCCACTTAGGTTTTTCCCGTAGGGTGAGTACTTTTTCCCACTACGGTAGGCCTTCTAAAGGTGTTAACAAAGCATAAAATAGTGAGTCTAGCATTCTGATCACCCAGTTAAGGGGAGAGCATAGGCCTATCACTTCAAGAAAAAAATACAAGGGGTTCTTTAACCTTTTAATTAAACTAGGTTCCTAATTTAATCAAAATAAAGCATTAAAAAAACTCTAGCCCCTGCATAAATCATCAGTAATCACATAAGATTTCCTTTGATGAGCATATTAAGTACCTGCAATACATAAAACATCAATTATTTCTCAAAAAATTTAGATTTTGCAAAATTTAAGTAGATGCGCTAAAATAGTCATCGTATGCACTAAAAGATTATTCGAATGTGCTAAAAGAACTATTCAATGTGCTAAAAGAATTCACTTATGTGCCAAAATAACTATTCTATGCGCTATAGAAACTACTGAATGCACTAAAATATTGATCAAAAGTGTTGAAAGACCCCCTGAATGCGCTAAAACATATGTTGTATGCACCAAAAGATTCTCTAGATGCACTGTAACAGGTATCATATGTGCTAAAAGAGATTTTGGATGCACCATAATATAGATTGGATGTGCCAGAAGATGTTTCAAATGTGTCAAAATAACTCACAGTCACGCTAAAAGAATTTCACGTCCATAATTTATGAAACAACTTTTCCAGAAATTTGTTTAAAATGGGGTTGGCCCCCATGGTGGGTGCCAATTTATGTGTGAGGTAAAATGTGTAAAGTAAATAACAAGTCATGCAAACAATGAAACGTATTACATGAGAGAATTGAATCATAAAACTAATCTAATTGCAAATAAAGAAAATCCTCCAAAATCATTCCATTGTTCTATATTCTCAAGGATCATCTAAATCATTAGTGCTCTCAGATTTGTATATGCATTATGATAGGTTTGGATGACAACCTAAAAAATGAGTTGTTGTAAGATGCAAGAATCCAATTCCTACATGAAGTATATGCTATGTGATTGATTCCATGATGCTATGATATTAATGTTGTTGTGATGAAATGAAGATTATGCTATGATAATGATGCTAAATTCTATGGTGGAAATGTTGTATGAAAGTTAAGATGATAATTAAAATGCAACTATAAACTAAGACATGATTCTAAACTAATATGATACTACAATGCTACTTGCTAAATACTAAAATGCTCTAAATGCTCACTAAATGCTCTCAATATTTATGCATAATAAGTTTACTCAAAGATGTGATGTAAAATGTTGTAGAATGGGCTTGTATTTATAGTATTTCCAAAGCATCTTGTGATGTGGCAGCAACCAATGGTCAGGATTTCAGCATGAGAGATGAACAATGGAGATGGAAGAATCATGGAAGATGTTCCCTTGACCAAGGGCAACATGCCAAATGTATGAGGGAATAAAATGTGTGAAAGAGCCAAGTGTCCAAAGTTTGTTTTGGAATTGGTTGAGAATAATGCAATTTAATTATTAGTCACATTTAAATACATGTGACACTTGATGATGTGGCCAAAAAGTGTTGTAGACATGTGACTAAATTTAAATTTGGAATTATTCAAACCTAGTGAGAAGATATTTAATTAAATAAAAATAAACTATTGACATTTGTTTATTTAATTAAATTTAGAAGAATTTGGTTTAAGATGAAGAATTTAGAAAGTGTGAACAGTTGACAAAACAAGGACAAACAACTGAAAGGGGTGGGTGAATCAGTTATCACAAAATATTTAAACTTTTCAAACTTAACTTAACTTGATCTTAGATTTGATGAATGAATTGTAACGCCAAATAAAAGCTTTGCACAATAGACAACAAAGAAGATTAGAAGCACACATGCATATAATACTAAATCTAAAATGCAAATTCATTCGTTAAGCAACAAAGAACATGAGAAAGATAAAAATGTAATTAAAACTAGAACAATCTCACCAATTTTCAAACTTATTTCCATGATTCATCTCGATTGCCCTTCTCCATTTCGCTTGTGTGGTATAATTGCCCTCAGATTTTCTGTAAGTTCGTGCAAGTATAGCCTAAGATAATGATTAGCAAAATATCGAAGATTCAAGATAAAGTTGCTCGCAAGATTCGAAAAGAGATTTCAATTTCGAGAAAGATTTCGCGAGAGATTGGAATGAAGAATGACAAATCAATTTATAGAAAATTGATTATTCGAACGACAGGGCAAGATTGAAAGATTAACAGACGGTTGAGATCGATAGATTAGACATGCATTTTGATAACTGTTAGAAGTGACATGAATGATACAAATTAGAAATAGAATTAAAGATTAAATAAATGATTTAATCTTTAGTTCGGCATTCGAAAACATAAGAAATATCTTTGCATGACAAAGATGAAGATTGATTATAACGACTCTCTGTTCGAATGCACGCACAACATTTAATTAATTAAATAAGAATATTTAATTAATATGCATGTACACGCAATTGAGTTAGAACTAGATGATTTGAATGATTTGACGAAGAGATTACTTGAAGATGCCACTTAGACATCAAATGAAGAGTTAACTGAACAATTAAAATAGATGTCGAGTCGAGTAAAAGTGAATACTTAGATAACTCACATAATTATCTAAAATATAGAGGAATGCGTTAAAATAGAATTAATGAATTAAATAATTCATTTAATTCAAGACTTCGATATTCGAAGAATAATTAAATAAATAAGATTTATTTAATTGAATGATGAAGGGATTTAAAGCGAATAATTAAATAAATAAAGAATTTATTTAATTATAGTTGAAATATGATAAAGAATAAATTAAATAAGAATTTATTTAATTTGACAAAATGATAAGGTTAATTAGTAACATAATTAAATAAAAAGCGTTTATTTAATTAATCAGATAGAATAAAGAAAAGTGTGAATTAATTAAATAATTAAGATTATTCAATTAATAGAAGAAATAAAAGAAGATGAATTAATTAAATAATTAAGATTATTTAATCAATAGAAGAAATAAAAGAAGATGAATTAATTAAATAATTGATATTATTTAATCATGACCATGAAGAATACGAATTATGAAGAATATGGAAGTCACAGGCCTAAACCAGATTTCGGTGTCTATATTTGCCCCTCTTTGATACAATGTCGTTTAGGCATTGTGTCAAAGAAAGTCGATAAAAATATGCCCCAGTCATGCTCTAGATTAAAATAGGTGAAGGTATGCCCCCTCGGGAAAATTGACAAATTTCCAAAACGTTCAAAAAAATTTGGAAATGCTCTCGATTAGTCCAGTAGATAGGCAGAAATGCAATGCAGTTGACGGAATTGGGTTCGGAAATGGGAGGGACGGGTACGGGATGATGAAAAATGGAAGTTTACATGGCCAATAGGACAGTAATGCCACCTAAGCCCTAGGTATATATAAGAATAGGGTTGAAAAACTATTCATTTGCACCCACCTAGCTTAGAGATTTAAAAATTTGCTCTAGATTGATAGCGGCGATGTCTCCAGTTCCAGCCACCCATCACCGCGCATACAGGATCCGGACATACCAGAGACCAGCCGGCGCGGACCCCCTAGTATGGACCTAAAACTTTCCTTTTGAAAATTTTTCATTTGTGCACATTTTAAGACATTTAATGCACCTTGAGTTATGCGTCGTTTTTAATTTTGAATCGCATATGTATGCGCGAACGACACATATGTATGCGGAAAACCGCATTTGAAATTTTACGTCGGTCATTTAGACTAGGGTTTAGCGGTTAGACGCATTTGCTTATTTTTTATACGCATTTGAATTTTTGAAATGCATGTGCATATTTATAGCCACATATGTGTATTTAGAAACACATTTGACATTTTGTAATGCAAGTGGTGGTTTTGTGACGCATTTGATTAATATGAGCTGCATTTGCTTAATAATGATGTATATAGAATTTGTGAACCGCATTTGTGAAAATGACGCATGTGTAAAAGAATGACGCATGTGCAAAATAACGACACATTTTTATTTCATGTAGTATAGTTAGTTTGCACTAGAATAGATAATTTAGGCTAACATGAGGCATGTATAATGTTGTTGCAGGTTGTACTAGACCCTATTTATACATGGGAGTCGAGACCCACGACGTTTCGATTTAGAGACAGCTTGCGGCCGGCCGAGCAATGGACTCTATGGCATTTGGGTTTGTTGCATGTGACCGATATGCCCTAGATTTGGGCAAATCAAGGATTACTGATAGTGTTATGTGAGAGGTGGCACTCTGAGACATCATCCTTCCACCTACCGACTGGAGAGACCATAGTGACATTAGAGAATGTAT
This sequence comes from Sequoia sempervirens, assembly GCA_007258455.2. Lineage (NCBI taxonomy): Eukaryota > Viridiplantae > Streptophyta > Pinopsida > Cupressales > Cupressaceae > Sequoia > Sequoia sempervirens. The sequence continues at coordinate 169,767,032 of VDFB02026320.1, read as the reverse complement.
ATAGGATATTGAGACTGCCTATTAGAGGGACACGGGTGGTCTATGATACTCAGAGGGGTATCACTGAGATGTGTAGATATTACCCCCATGCCAACGTTAGACAACTAGGGGTTGATGACTATGAGATTAGGTGGCGGGTATTGGCCCAAAGATATAGACAGTTGGACTGTCTAGTAGCGACATTGATAGGTGGTATTGTACTGCCTAACCGCCGAGGTCACGGGTTTTCCGTGGGATGGGGGGAGATGTTAGTGGGCATGCTCGAGCACCGAGTTGTATATGCCTGGGGTTCCTGTGTACTAGGGATGTTGTACTTCCATCTTCACGATATTTCCTACAGAGATGAACAGTCGATGAGCTGTGGTACCACGCTCCTGATGGTATGGACATGGGAGCATATTGCTATTTTCAGACCACCTGTTATAGTAGACCTACCTCATGGGGCTCCATACACCTTCTGTTATGCGGGGGCAACCACACAACATCATATTGGGGATACAGGCTACTTTAGACATGCTATAGACACCATGCAGGAGTTCACATGGAAACCATACCTAGGCTGCGAGCAGTGGTCAGATGAGGACGAGCACTTGCCATTTTGTCGACAGGCACAGTACTTGGTGGGACGGACCGTATTACATATACACATTATACAGCGGCAGTTTCTGGGCCGGGTATTAAGACAGTTTGGAGAGGTATAGGATGTACCTCGAGGGAGAGCAGAGTTTGCTCGGTCATCACGAGAGGTCCTGCTATGGGGCCCAGAGATTCCAGTCGCCACTACAGAGGGAGATATTGATGGTTTATAGGCACTTCCATGGAGATGGAGGGATGGACCAGCAGATCCAAGGACCACTCCAACTTATGATCAGTGGTGGGCAGTACATAGGCTGATCCCCTTGATAGATCTAGGGCAGCCAGCACCGGTAGAGCGGCGTGGGACAGGTCCACGAGGCAGACGAGGTAGATGGAGAGGCCGAGGAGGTAGAGGAGGCCATGGTGATGGAGGGGATGATGGCAGAGGTGGCCGACGTGGAGGTAGGATAGGGAGACGTGGTCAGAGAGGACGAGGACCAGCCTTGTCACCGATCCAAGAGGAGGGAGGAAGAGAGGAGGATGTGGCTATGCTAGTTGTGGCTAGAGGTGGTGAGGAGGAGCAGCCGGCAGAGGCTGTTATCCCAGACATCCCAGATATCCCAGTAGAGGTGGAGGTAGGTGTCGAGGAGGCAAGCAGAGAGGAGGGAGGTGCCAAGGAGGTAGAGGTTGATGCCCTTGGGTTGCTAGGTGCCTACCAGGAGGACGATGATGAGGATGATGATCACGAGAGAGAGATCCGAGATTAGATCCTGGAGGAGCTTGATGAGGAGGAGGATGGGATAGATAGGGCCAGACAGGATGAGAGAGGGGCGGAGGATCCAGACATGGATACATTGTGAGCCAAGGTTGCCTCCTTGGAGGATCATATGAGAGTGTTGATGGCTGAGAGGGATGCCTATCGGGTGGAAAGAGATAGAGCCTTGATGGATAGGGATCAGGCTATAGCTCGGCGGCAGGAGACTGAGTAGAGGTTCACAGAGCTCAGGTCACTATGCACAAGACCATCAGCAGCGTTTGCTAGAGAGCTAGTCAGAGCTGGAGATAGAGAGATATTATTAGGATCTGTATGAGGCAGAGATTCCATTAGAGAGACGAGCTCCCAGCTTCTCAGAAGCACACAGTAGCAGGTCCCAGACCAGGACCCACACTCGGACAGTAAGCACAGAGGGGGTGGATCAACCATGCAGAGGAGGGCCATATGACAGATCTCCTTCAGCGTAGAGATCATCAGGGTCCCATCACCATTCTCCCACACACTCCCAGCATGATGGCAGTGGCAGCTCAAGATAGGGGGTACCATTTGTCGAGACACTGTATTTTGATTTTATAGCCTGCGGGCTTCCATGTATTTGTGATACATTATGACATTGTGATGTGACACATTTGAGTGATATATATATATGATTTTGGCAGTGATTCTCATGATATGCATTTCTATGTATGGATTATGCAATCTTTATTTATACATGTGATGTTTATATGATATGCCTATGTGATGGATGAGTATATGTATTTTATGATGTTTATGTAGCTAATGAGATAATGTGATTCTATGTGATGTATAATTCTATATGATGTTGATCCTATATGATTATGAGATGCAATGTGATGTTATACAAATGTAATGTGAGGCACGTATTTACAGTTGCTTTGTACATGAAATGCTTATAATATGTATTTTTTTTAATGATTATTGTCTATTATGCCATGATGATTTAGATGTAAAATATGCCTATATGTAAGTATGTTTCTAACATGTATGTTGATGTAGGATGATGTATAATGTGTTGTGTCATATGTTTCTAACATGTATGTTGATGTAGGATGATGTATAATGTGTTGTGTCATAGGACTCCATCATAATGCAAGAAAGGAGAACTATTAGAGCGGAAAGAAAGATCGACAACGAATGAAAGACATAAGATAGATGTTAGTATTAGGAATCTTCGATATTTTTCCGTATCGCAAAAGGTATTGCACTTTATCATCATTGGGCGGGACTAACACAAATAGAGAAAAACAACATGATATGACATAGACCAAGGTGTGCAAGTTCATCTACTTGCTAATAATAGACAGTCGCAGACAAGGATTGTCATTAACTCATACTAAGGGCACAAGTTGCCCCAATCTTTTTGTCAGGACAAACCACAGACAACAAACAAAGTAAAAGACGAGTCATGATAAGTCATTGCTCCTCTAAATACTTCATGGGACATCCTTGAGGAAACTAGTAACATGACTCAAAATCAAAGTTAAAAGACAGTCGACAGACAACAGTCAAAGAAAATAGAATTCTGATACATCGTTGCTTCTCTAAATCCTTCATGGGACATCCTTGAGAAAGCTAGTAACATGAATCCCAGTCATCAATTCAAGATAAATAATAAGATAAATAAGCCATAAAGTAAAAAAGCCAGTAAAAATGTTTTCCAAAACTTGATCTTCTTTGTTTGATTTGTTTGATTGATAAAAGGATTGATTGATAGAGCCTGATGTCAAGAGATACACATACCGGATAAGACTGTGAGTCTAGTTTTGATGTTATGACTATCTGTATAAGGCATGACAAAGCCTGGTTCAGAAAGACATGTATTGTATAAGACGTTGAGTTAGATGTCGTTGATGTGATAACCTGTGTAAGGCTATGTTTGATTGATTTGACCTTGTCAATTATGTAGGAAGGACTCATCCTGAATAAGACATAGGTTGATTGTTTGACCTTGTCGATTATGCAGGAAGGACTCATCCTGAATAAGACATAGGTTAACTATTTTGATAACGTCTATTTCCAAGAAGGACACATCCTGTAGTAGACTGTAGTTGATCTGTTTTGATTGTTTTGTTTGGCAAGTCATTTGATATGACTTAGAGATATTGCTGACTTGTTCACCAGAGTAATGCATGACTTGAGATGATGCGTGGACAAATAACTATGTGTAACGACAAACCCTAAAGGACTAACCTAGTGTGGCCTCGGGGGCTCATCAATTGATGGCCTTGCCTACGTTATACACATAGAGACCCTGTAGTTCGACTTGACTTGACCGACAAGACTGACTACAAATAGAAGACGTGTGTGAAAGTGAATATGATGAACCCTAATGGACTGACCTAGTGCGGCCTCAGGGGCACATCGACAGATGGCCTTGCCTACGTCTAATCGCAGAGGCAACGTAGTTCGACAAACAACAAAGACTAACAAGTGCGACTGACTCTGACTCTATTTTTTGGATTTTTGAAATGTTTTGATTTTTTGATTTTTGATTTTTTGATTTTTTTGTCTTTTTGAATTTTCTGATGTTTTTGTGTTTTCTCCAATCATTTTGCGATGTTTATGGATGTGTCCATGGTTTTACGTCTTCAACACAACCAATGTAAGAACCAATATGACACATGGCAAGTGTTTGCCCCCAGTCGAGTATAAGACCAATTGACTATGAATAGGGTAAAATGAGGGATATGAAATTCGCTTGATGTCAATCATTCCAAGTTATGGGAAAGACTACCACTTATTATGAATGGTATATACAAGTGATGGGTACGAAAGATAAAGGATATGTGCAGGGATAGGTAGTATGTATAGGGAAGTGGACTATGTACAGGGAAGTGGACTATGTACAGGGTAGATTAGAATAATAGTAGACAAAGGAGCAGAGTTGAGTACACATGGTGCCTGTTTGCCAGGTTTTCACCATGGTACCTATCCAAAGCACCACGGAAGTGGTTTTCACTATTGGACGAAATATTTGTCTTTACTATTTTCCAGATTATCTAATTTTTTTGGTGTTACCAAGATGCCTGTTTGCCAGGTTTTCACCTTGATAACAATTTTTTTGTGATTTTTTTTGATTTTTTTGTATTTTTTGCTAATTAAGACAAAGGCTCCCAGAAGCTATGTGTAGAACTTCTTCAGATGCATACTATTGATTGGTGAGGACAATGGTTCCCCTTTAGGAGTAGAGAGTTGGTACGCTCCTAATCCAAAAGCTTCTATGACAATATAAGGTCCTAACCAATTAGGTTCAAACTTTCCTAGTTTGTCTCTTTCTGGTTGATTCTTTGGGTTCTCCATTAAAACTAGGTCACCAATGTCAAAGTTTCTATTCAAGACCCTCCTGTTATAGCTACGATGAAGGTGATTTTGGTATGCTTGAAGATGGTCTAGTTCCTTCTATCTTTGCTCATCTAGAAATTCTAGCTCATGGAGTCTCGACACTCGGTACTCTTCATCATCAATGTGGCCTTTTAGGGATACCCTTAGGGAAGGAATCTCGACCTCAATAGGAAAAATGGCTTTAGACCCAAAGACAAGTGAATATGGGGTAGCACCAGTGGGAGTACAGATACTTGTATGATAAGCCCATAAGACAGGGTTAAGCTGTAAATGCTAGTCATGACCAACATCATTGACAGTCTTCTTGAGAATTCTAATGATGGTATTGTTAAATGCCTCCGCTTGGCTGTTACCTTGTGGGTAGTATGGAGTGGAAAAGTGATGTTGGATATGAAATTCATCACACAAGTGATGAACTTCTTAGTTCTTAAATGGGCAGCCATTATCAGTGATTATGGACTGAGGGACACCATATCAACAGATGATATAGTTCAAGATAAATCTAGAAATCTGTGTGCCGGTAATATATGTCATAGGAATGGCTTCAATGCACTTTGTAAAGTACTTAGTGGCAGTGATAATGAACTTGTGTCCATTAGATGATGTGGGGTGGTTCTTACCTGTGAGGTCAAGTCCCCATTGGGCAAAGGGCCATGGTGACGTGATAGGATGGAGCTCCTGTGCTAGGGCATATATCAAATCTCCATGAACTTGACATTGGCGGCATTTTGTTACAAAGACATATGAGTCTTTTTCCATAGTAGGCCAATAATAACCCAGTCTCATAATCTTTTTGGCTAAGGTAGGACCGCTAGAATGGGAACCACATATACCCTCATGCACCCACCTACAAGGTTAGCATTGCTGATAGAATCAAGGCATCATTGAGGTATTATTATCTAAGGCGTGTCTATATAGGGTGTCTTCGACGATGGTGTATTTGGCTGACTTGCGGAGGAATGTCCTATGTTGGTTATTTGATAGGCCAGTGGGTATGACTTTGGCATGAAGGTAATCATAGATTTATTTGTACCATGGGGAATCAGGACCAACAATGTCACACACCATTTAAGAATCTGGGATATCGTAGGTTGGGACCAAAAGTTGTTCTACCAAGAACTCAAGCTTAGGCACGTTGTTAGGAATGTCAAGAAGTACAATTGTAGCCATAGCGTCTGCTGCCTTGTTTAAAACACGAGGTATTTGATGAAATTTGACTTTGTCAAAGTACTCTTTAAAGCTATCATCCATGTGTTTGTATGGAGTAAGCTTCTCATCCTTAGTCTCATAATCATCATTTACCTATCTGATTACTAGTTGAGAATAAATACCACCATATACACGTAGGTTCTTGATTTCCCGCCTTTGAGCACTTAATCGTAAACACGTCACTAAAGAAGCATATTCTGCCATGTTGTTAGTGCATGGAAATGAAATCCTCAATGACTTAGGGATGGAATCACCATGTGGTGTAATAAACAGTATACCAGCCCCTGAACCATGATTTGTATGTGAGCCATCAAAGTACAGTTTCCATGTTATGTTTGTGTCAATTGTGAATATGAACTCATCAGGAAAGTCCGCAACTAATGGGTGATCTTCCTGTATGGGTGCGTCAGCTAACTAATCAGCAATGACCTATCCTTTAATATCCTTTCTTTCTACATACTGGATATCATACTCACTAAGTATCATAACCCTTGGCCGGTAGTCCACATTAATCTTTGCCTTCTTTGAAGATATTTAAAGGATCTATTTTAGCAATCCAACATTGTTTGATGGTTTAGCATGTAGTGTCACCGGTTTGGGTAGCAAATACTACCTAGAATAAGAGCACGTTCAATGTTAATATAGTTGAGCTCATAACCTACCAAAGAAAGTAAAAGGTGATATAATAGGCGCCTTTCATGACCTTCATTGTATTCTGTGCAAAAGCCAATGTAAGGTAATGAATGGAGTTCTTGTAATATAAAGAATCAATGGTATTCCTTCAACATGTGTGGCATTGAATGAGTGGTGTGATGGGGTTTGAAAGGCATTTTTACTTGCTTTCCATGCAAAGGGTACTCCTCTTAAGTAGATGTTTGAAAGGATGTGTCTTGTCACTGGCATATAAAATCTTAGATGAATTGCAACCTTCCCTGTAATGTCCTTAGTTGACTGAGATTGTTGGGTGGTGGCATGTCCATGATTGCTTTCACCTTAGTAGGATCTACTTCAATGCCTCGTCTAGAAATGATATAACCTAACAGCTTTCCTGACTTGACTCCAAACACACATTTCTTTGGATTGAGTCTCACATTATACTTCTCTAGCCTCTGAAATATCTTGTCTAAAACATGTAAATGTTTTGCACTTGTCTTGGATTTTACAATAAGGTCATCGACATAATCCTCCATACAAGTGTGTACTAGATCATGAAAGATAGTAGTCATGGCACGCTGATAGGTTGCTCCTGTATTCTTGAGTCTAAAGGGCATAACATTCCAACAATTCATTCCCCAAGGACAAGTGAAAGCTATCTTAGGTTGGTCTTCAGTAGCAATTCTGATCTAGTTATACCCCGAAAATCCATCCATAAGGGACAACATCTCATATCCTGCTGTCATGTCAACTATCATGTCTATATTAGGCAAAGGGAAATCATCCTTAGGACAAGCTTTCTTGATATCTCTAAAATCAATGTAGATGCGGATGCCCCCAGTTGGTTTAGTGACTGGTACAAGATTGGAAATCCAATCTTCATAGTCGATAGATCTGATGAAACCAATGTCTAAGAGTTTCTTGAGTTCTACCTTGACTAACAAAGTAATCTGTGGGTGCATTTTTCTCAGCTTTTGTTTCACTGGTTTGGCACCTGGTTGTAAAGGCAAGTGATGTAGAACAAGTTCAGGATCTAACTCGGGCATGTCAGCATATGACCAAGCAAAATTTATCTATCTCTATTCAAAGAAGTTGTGGAACTACGATTTCTCCGTGTTGTCAATGGCAGCTACCAAATAAATGGTCGAGGATTCTCTTTTGTGCCTATGTTGACTTCTCGATTCTTCAACAAGCATGGGTGACCTTTCCTGCGCAATGGGGAGAATGTTCAAATCTCCATCCTTAGGTGCCTCAGAGGGGTTTTCACCTTCGGATGCATCCTTTCTTTTTACTTTTCATTGTCTAAAGGTGCCTTTCGGTTTTCACCTAGAGACATCCTTTTTATTTTGTTTATCCTTTTCTCATTTTGTATTTGGAGGGGTTGAGCAGTTCAAAATATGTCTTTATTGTCCAAGTCAATGGTAAAAACCGACTTTATGATCTCACGGTGAGTATGCCTTCACCGTAATCCGGGAACTTCAGCAAATTTGCTTCATCATTCTCAAAAATGTCTAAAGCGGGTGTCTTGTTGATCCCAATCAATGAGTTGGGGATAAACTAGGGCATGTCATCATGGGGATTATCAAGCTAATGGGGTCAAAGAGTAAAGATTAGATTATTCATGTGATTACAAAATCTTGTACGGGTATGTTTTTTTCTCTTGGTTTGGAGTCGAGGCGATGAATAGGTGGGCCTAATGCTTAAAGGTTTGACTATCGAATGGAGTGGCTCGAGGTTGCCAGAGTTAGGATCAAGTGATTCGCAATAGTAGTGTTTAAACCATTCCTCTTTTGTCATTTTCTTTGGTGGATAGGAATTTAAGGGATTTGGTGAGGAACTTAACATCAAGTCAAGCTCTCCAAATAATTTGTCAAGGTCCATGGAAGAAGTAGAGGATAAGGAATCCCACTCATAATTGTTAGAATCAGGGGAGTCAGAATGATATTGGTTTATTGGTTCGTGAGATGTCTTAATATCTTCTGAAGCACATGCTTCCTCAAGTAAGGGTAATGGAGTCACGAGGAGCATGTCTGGTCGGTTGAAACCCTAGCCCTACTCCTTTTGGCCGAGAAACAAATATTGGTTCAATTTTTGCCCGTCTTGGTTTAAGCCTAAACCACTTTGTCCATCATATCCTTTGCTTTGCATGATTTTTGAAACCCTTTCCATATAGACATAGGAATATAAAAGCAAGTAAAAGGGGTGGTGATTATCTTCTTATACAACCCGAGTGACATCATACGTATCCTACAACCTCTTTGCTTAATTCACCCCATTTAGTAAAGTTGTTGTGGGGAACATGTATAGTGATCGCGAATTTGTCCCCTACAGTATAGGTAAACCATGACTTAGGAGGAACCAAATGGCTAACACAATAAGAAGTCTTCATGTAATACTCTCCATAACCCTTGTCTTGGATCTCGACCCTAGGAGTGGTAGGAAGTGAGGGTGAAACAGATGTTCGAGTGAGTGTGGATGGGTCAACATAAGAAGATGGATTAGACGGTGAGGCCTCTTGGTTGACTGGCACTTGACATTGAGGGATGTCCTTTAGATTAGTGCAATACTGGAAAGGATTAGGATCACCATCTATAGTTATTTCAATGCCATTGTAAGGGAATTTAAGACACTGATGATATGTGGAAGGGACCGCCTTCATGGCATGAATCCATGGTCTACCTAGCAAAAGGTTATAAGGGAGGGTGAGATCCAAGATATGGAACTTTGTCTCCATTACCGCAGGACCAATTATGATAGGAAGTGTTACCACCCCCTTTGATTTTCATTCTTCATCATCATAAGCCTTAATGAAAATACTCTTAGTGGTGTCTACGCATGCTTCTGAGATACCTAATGCCTTAATTAGTTTTAAAGTGCATAGATTTAACCTTGCTCCTCCGTCTACCAAAACTCGTCTAACTTTGGTGTCATCAACAAGGACTTCTAGATGTAAAGGGTCATTGTGGTTCATCTTGTCCATCTATAGAGCTGAGGTTCGACTTTGCCCTTCATCATTTTTTATCATCCTCTATGTGTGCGTCTTGTTTATCAATGGAGAGTTGGATGAGTTTTCGTAGCCTTGTCTGAATAGGGCTAGTCCCTAAGTGTGTCGTTTGCCGTATCCTGGGATGATTAGGGTTTCGGTTCATTTGCTCGAATTTTCCAAGGTTCAGTAGGGTGATCGTAGTTCCATGGTTCTTGTTCAGCCCAGCCTGCTCTCACCTTGAAGAGATCCTTGTGTCCATTGGTTAATCGCCCAAATGATAGTGGTTTCCCTTGAAATTTTAAAAAAGCTTGTCCGGACTTTCATGGCGGGGGTCTGGTTATTGAAATTAGGGCATCATCATTCTACTATAGGAATTCATCATTTGAGGGCGTAGGAAACTTTGAAACCATTTGCATTCTCAATCTTGTTGGTTGGTATCAATTTTGGGACTATTCGAATCCAGGTAGAAAGGTTTGCATCATCGTTCGGTCGCTAGCTCGCGTGTCATTATTCGTCGGGTTCCCATGGTGTCCACGAAATTTCTGCACACCCGGATTTTCCCGGTTTGGGCTTATTTCGTGGATTGGAGTAATTTCTAAAACATTTGAAGCTGTCCACGAAAATCGGTCCCATCCGGATTTTTCGGTTTTCTTGTCTGTTTTTATTTTCTTCAATTTTCAGAAGATAGGACTAATGGAGTGAATGCTAATTGCCTATTTCTTGTTGCTATTGAGTGAATTTCATAATAATCTAATTATTTTTGGGCTATACTAATGATTTATGTGACTTATGATGACTTGGCAACAGGAAACCGTTTGGGTCGGATTTCTCCGAAATTCTGCCCCGACTGGATTTTCCCGATTTATGTGGTTTTCCCGGACTGCTTCATTTCTCTGGATTTTCAAAGATTAGCAGTTTGTGACGGGTTTTAATTGCTTTATATTATTTTAGGCTAACCTTTGGATTGGAATATGCATGATAATTAAATACTAATGATGTCTTTTGTCAGTGCAGGCCGAATCAAGCAAAGCTGCTACCGAAAAATCTAAGGGTGGCACGGAGGGGTCATCTATTTCTGAGGCAGAACGATTAAGATTGGATATCAAGAGTCAGATTCCTGAGAGCAGGATATCCTCCATGTGGTCCGAAGTGTCTGATACTAATGTGGGAGCTTGGAGGTATGAAGAGTTTAGGCAGAGGACAGCTGAGAAGGATTTGTCAGCCTTAAGGAATGGAATGATGAAGTTCGGACTTGTGCATGTGGCTGGGTTTCCTCCAGCAATCCAATGTTATGAGTTGATTCTAGAATGTGCTAGGCAATACGACTTTGACACACAAAGGGTCGTTAGTACTGAGGGAAAGGTCTTGGCCAACTTTAACCCTGTCTCTATTGCCCAAGCCTTCGACATGCCGGACTTGCCCTTTGTGTGTGCTCTGAACATAGACACAGCCAAAACATACTATGAGAATGAGCCAGTCAAGGCCCAACAGATAATCAATTCATGGTTAGAGAAACCAAAGTCCCACCATTCTAAATTGCCTAAGCAGTTGCACAGAGTTAAGTTCAGGTCGGATGTTTATGATGCCATAACATTTTTGAGCAGAGTAGCTGGTTTGAAGACTGCCAGGGTGCTAGAGAGCTGGATGGTCCACGTGATTACCAAGGTTGAGCAAGGAACCAACTATCACAGGGCAGGGCTTATTAGTGCTGAAATTGACAGATAGCTGAGGAATGTTCTGGAGACTAAGAGGTTCACTATGTCCTCTTATGTCATGTATGTGTTAGCCAGATTCTACCCGTACAAGGGTCTGAATCTACGAGGGACGCTCGGACAAGATATTATCTACGAGGTCTATCTGGAACTGCACCTAGGACACCTGGACTATTGGAGAGCTAATGATGCATTCACTATGCATATCACCCGGATGCTCCAGAATGCCAAGCACATAACATTGTAAGATGGAGCCAAAGGGCTAATAAAGAATTATGGGGCTTGGTTTATCCAATTTCCCACTTTCACCTACATTTGGATTGATGGATGCTCGGTTGCTCCATACAGGTTGCCGAGATACCCCACCGATCACATTGTTTTTTTGGAGGTTGTGAGGTAGATTTGTGAGTTTGATGCTATTGTGAAGAAAGAAAAGCATAAGATAGGCTTTGGTGGGGATTTTCCCCTCGAAATTGGTGTGGCAGAGGTGTGCCCCTCTATTCAATTAGCACATACGGCAGGAGATGAGATGGCAGCGTATGGTTTCTCCTTCCACTCCAAAAGGATGAACTTCGACATCACAGGAGAGGCACAGAAGAAGGCCACAAGGGAATACTGACACAAAGATGACCTAGAAGATTATTGGGCCAACATCAAAGATGATCTTGAGGCCAGAAAGAAGAGATACTCCAGACTCCCTGTTGAGGCCATCAGACAGTACAATGTCAAGTTAATCCTGGATCAACTGGAAGATGATGGAAACCTAGTGCAGGATCATGCCTATGAGGCTATGAAGGATAGATCAATTGGCGATATCAGCTGGAATGAAGATGAGGTCACGGAGCTGGAGGACCTGATGGCCCCCGTTATGAAATTTACTGCTGCATGGTTGAAACATAAGATTTGGGAGCTTGAAAGTGAGAAGGTGATTTGTACCTTCAATTTGATGGGAGACCTCAATCCCATGTCTACTTCAAAGGAATCCGGGGAAGATGACCCCAAAGGGAAAATAGTAAAAAGCTCCCCTTTCAAGATAAAGATCAGAGGTCCCAAGGAAAGTGAGCCTGAAATAGAAAGGAGGCCAAAAGGAAAAAGAAGATGGTAGACTTTGAAGCTTAGCAAGTCCTCTGATGAGGAAGAGTTGGAAAAATCAAAAGAGGAGGATGTTCCTCCACCACCGAAGAAGACAAGAACAACTAGATTCTCAAAGAAGAAGGTTCAAGATGCACCAAAAGACGAGCCTCCGATTGTAGATGTGGAGAGTTCAGGGAGAGAAAAGACAAAAGTTTACATGAGGAGATCTAGGACTCCCTCTCTGAAGGACACTGTGTAAAAGATGGATTTTCCTCCAAAGTCACTAGTCACGGAGCCATCCAAGGTTGCTTCTCCTCCACCAAGCGCACTTGAGTTGGAAATTCTAGAGGAGCATAAAACTAGTGGAGAGGCGGAGCCATTCAAGGAAGGGACACTCTTTGGTGAGGTAGCAGAGCTGGAAACAGAGGAAGAGGAAAGGCATACTTCTCCTTTGGTGCAATATGAAGATTCTCCATAAAGTGACAGAAGCCGCGGATCACCCGAAAAGGAGGACACTCCTGCTAAGACCCCATCACCAGTGCAGCCAGAGGTGGAGCTTGAAGAAACTGATCAAGGTGAGCAAATCCTTGAGAAAGAGGAGGATAAAGTAACTACAGAGGAAGAAGAGAAAATGAAAAAACAACCAAAAGAAGTCAGAACAGAAGAAATCCAGGTAGAGTCTGCAGCCCCGGATTGGCTAGAAAAGGAGATTGCAAGAAAGAAGCAGGCGGTAGTCGAAGACACTCCCTTGGATTGGGATGAAATGCTGTCTAAGATTGGCAAAGGGAAGAAAAGGAAGGCAGCTAAGGTGGTGTCCAAAGTGGAAAGAGATGAGGCAAATAATAGGGTCATCCACATTGCCACTCCTGCCATAGACAAGACAAGAGAAGAGGTCACTGGTCAAGATTACAATGTGCAAACTATCAACCTTGGACCGGCCTCCATGGAACAAGACATTGAAGAATATGAGGGGTCCAATGCTGTGATTATTGGGAGGTTGAGAAAAGAGACCCAGACCAAGCATGAGCTAAGAAAGGAGAATGAAAGACTTAGGAAATGCTTGGAGGAAGTAATGAAGCCTCTGCAGTCCCTCCATCCTTCTTCTACTGCCACTCCTGGCTTTCTTCCCAAGGAAACAATCTTCAGGATTGAGAAGATGAAAACCTCTGCACAAACTACAGTAGACTGGTTAAAAAGTGTGCAAACAAAGGGAGATAATACCATTAAGGAAATCTTATCGGTTGGAAAGGATGTAGTCCGAGCCAAGGAACTGCTAGATTATGTGCTATCCCAGGACAAGGAAGACATGGATCTCTTGCTGCAGAAATCAAAGGTTATCATGGGACATGGTAAAGAATAATTGGCTATGGACGGAATCCTTTCTTCCTCCAGATTGGATGAACCCTGGGAATGGTTTGAGGCTCTGCAGATTAGTCGGAAGGCTATGAAGAAGATTCAGAAGCGGAAGAAATCAATTGATGGTAATCTTACTGTAGTGTTTGATGGATGAATTGCCTTCTTTGAGGTGATGACTGGAAGGAGAAAGATTGCCCCAAAATATCTGAGTCTTGAGCAGCTGAGGGAATGGTGGCATGAAGTTTATGCCCCAGATTCTGAGAGTGTTCTAACTGCCCACCAGTTAGATGATGCAGCCACCTACTTGGCAGTAATGGATAGATATCTGGCCATCAAGGAGGATTGGGACAAGATTGTTAAACAGTCAAAAGATGAAATTGTCTCCATTAAATGTCGGCTTAGGGTATTACCTTTGCCACCTATCACCGAGCTGGATGGAGCGTTCTTGAGGGTCCAGGGATCATCAATTTAGAGAAAGGATAAGGGAGGTAGCAATTAATGCCTGTTTTGAGATTTGTGCTTCCCTATTATCATAGGGCATGCATTGGACAGGACTACATTGGGGATGGTGTCAAGGCTGGCCTTGATGATGGATGGCATTTAATGTGTGCCTTACTTTGATTTCCTTAGGCCGACTTGTTTTGGCAATTATATTTATTTTGTAAAAAATGTCTGGCTGGGCCGACATACCTTGGGATTGGCTATAAAGGGCATTCTTGCCTCATTGTAAAGGGTTAGCTAGAAAGTAGTAGAGATAAGTAAGAGCAGAAAGAGCTAAAGTATTTTGTAATAGGAGTAGTATTCAATTTCTGGAAGAAAATACTATATCAGAACAGTGGAATTGTTGCAACAGTTTGATGATCTATTACAATTGAGGGCATTGTGGTTTTCCTGGTGAAATCTTTTGTGTTATTTCATTTCGCATGGTTCTTGTTGTTCTATCTTTCAAATTTCTTAAAGATTTAGGGTTTAATGTTAAGAATTAGTTTTAGTTTGGTGAATGATGTTTATGATCTCATATTCGAAATGTTTGTAGCAATCTCTGGTCTATACTCCCAGTAACTATCTGATTGTAGTAGGCTGGTGAAGTCAACATGGACCATATATTTAAATGTTCTTAAGTTCAATTGTAGATGAATGTCTATGATTTGAAAATCTACATACCTCAGAAGATTGCACCGTTCTTGTGATATTGCATTGTGGGTTAAGCAGGAATTGGTTGTCTGAGATTGGTCCATTCCAGATATTTGTCATTTGCATAGTTCATTCTATGAATAGTTTAGATCTTATCATATCCTATCACCCTCATCTTTTGCTATTTCTTTATCATTTGGTTAGATTTAGGATTAGAGATCATTATATTGCAAAATCAGATAAAGTGGAAGATACAGTTTGCTTGTAGTAAGGTCCCTTTGTGATTACTAGCATTTCACATATTATCTGAGTTGTTTATGCATCGTCATGACCTGACACCCGAGAGACCTTGGGGTGATTTTCAATAAGTTATTGTTGAAGATTATCTTTCAAGAGAGATAGAATATCATTTTCTATCTGAGTTGTTGCTGTGTAGAAAACACCATCAACAGATTGGCGCTAGAAGGAGGGCCTGAATGAGCACACTGGATCGCTTCTTGAACGCCATCTCTCTAGATAGATATAGGAGAAATACTAGATCTACCACAGGAGATGAAGATTTACAGGAATTACAGTTCCACGCTAGGTAAAGAAGGACTCAAGAAATGGGAGAATTATCATCACCCATCCCTTCACCAGCTTCTTCCACATCTTCACATCCTGAGGTTGAGGCTATACCCATCCCTAAGACCATTCCCGTTCAACAGCCTCAACCTGTCATTAACCAACCACAACCACCTCCCCCACTTTTACCAATGGCTTTCCTAGCTAATAATCCATCTCCCTTATTCTTCCAGGCCTACAATGTAATGCCCAAAAACCCTGAACACTTCTGCTCAAAGTTTCATGTTAATGACCCAAATAGGACTGCAGAAGAACATATAAGGATCTTCCAAACCTGTCTCAAAGATAGAGGGATTGTCCATGAGGATGTTACTTGTAGGTTGTTCCCTTATTCACTAGGAGAAGAGGCCTTTTACTGGTACAATCACCTCCCTTCTGGCTCAATTCTAAACTGGAATGATCTTGAAACTATCTTTTTATAAAAGTTCAGAATACCTATCAGTGCCAATGAATTGTATTTGCAATTCACTAGGGTCAAAAGAGAGGTCAATGAACCTATATCCAGTTTCAATAATAGGTTTCACCGTGCATTTACCAGACTTCAAGATCCTTATGTTTTGGATGACAACACTACCCTAAGAATCTATTATGAAGCTCTAGATAGCCTGACAACAACCTTCCTGAAGTGGAGACCCAATCCTCTAGGTACCCTAACTGATGCTTACACATAAGTTTTTAAGCTTAGAACAGATCTAAGGCAACATATAACTGGACTGTTGCCTTCTTTAGGACTAGTTGCACACCCTAGTCAGGTTCAGGCACTCACCAATCATACTCCAATCATGAATCTAGTACCTCAGTTACCCTTGGTGCCACATCCTAGTCTTCCCATGAGCCAGGTTTCTCCTATGATGAATTTTCCCCAACAGTAGGTTAATCAGCCTATGTATCAGTCACAGCCAAATAGTTTTCCTGCTTATCTGCAAAATTTGGAGGTATTGCATCAGTCTATGGGATCTAATACAATGCCTGTCCCCCCTCAGAGTAACCCAAGCCAGCCTCCCTATCGAGATCTAAATAGGGAGAGGATTGATGAAATGGCTGAACAGATAAAGAAATTGAATCTCGAGGTGACCTACTTAAGGAATCAAAATAGTCAACTGCAGGCTGCCTAGAAGAGTATGCAATCCAATCAAAATAGAGAATTTGGGCAAGGGAAAATTTTTGATAGAGGACAGCGTAATGATAGAGGATTCTACAATGACAAAGGATACAATCAGGATAGGGGTTACAACAATGACAGAGGCTATAATAATGATAGGAGACAGAACTTTGATAGAGGTCAAGGTAGTGGATCTGGATTTGATAAGAGGCAATCACAAGGACAAAGTAGGACTTGAAATACATGACCTAACAATCGAGGAGTCCCCACCCCATTGGATCAACCAGCTAATCAGGTAGTCAACCAATCTGCAAATCAGCCAGTGAGCTAGGACAAGCCTCCCAGTGGTGTATATCTGGCTGAAGCAGCCTTATCAGGGTGGTGTAAGCTTCATAAGACGAGTCAGCATTCAGAACTGGAATGTCCAGAGTTCCAAACTGCTACTTCCATTTTTCAATATGAGGTAGAAAATAATGCTAACGGGTAGGAGATTGTTCCCTCCAGTCCTTATGATTCTCCTATGTTGGTTTTGAACCATGCCCCTTTTCTGACCAGCAAGGAAAATGTACCTAAGGAGGAATCTGATTCTGAGGAGGGGGAAGCAGATCAAATTTGCAATGGAGATGGAGTAGCTCAACTATTCAATGAAGAAACTGTAGTATCCTTTTAAAATCTGCAAACTAAACTTCAAACAAAGGGTTAGATGCTTTGCAAACTCTATCAAAATACCTCTATGAAATCCATTACAAATGTTTTCAAAATGCCACAAATGATGATAAAAAGACTAAAACATTATGAAAACAAAAGCAAGCTACCTATTCCATAGTTGGATTGGTGTCACTTGTGCTAGTGACCCTTTCCCAATCCTTGATAAAAGCTCAAATTGAAAATGCTATGAAGATGGTGGAGTGATGATGAACAAGATTAAATCTCAAGTGAAGAGAGTAACCTTGCATGAAATTGTGAAGATTGTGAAGCCCTTTGCTTGAGGATGATGCACCTATTTAAAGATTTTCAAAATGCCAAATGTTGAAGAGGGACCAATGTGGGATCAAAATCAAACCAATGAATTGAGGACACTTGTCAAGTGGTGATTAGTTGATGTGTGTGCAAGATTTGGGAAGAGTGCCCAAGAGGGGGAAAATTTGAATTCAAATTTTGCCATAAATGCTGAGAGGGGGACAAGGAAAAACAGCAATAAATGCCCTGTTTGACTTGTCATGGTTGAGAGAAAATGATGTTTTAATAAATCAATAAAATTGATTTATTGTGCAAGTGGGATGGGATTAGCCTTAGATTAGGATTAGATTAATTTAATGCTGATTATGCTGATTTAACTGTGATTTGACTTTTTGGACTTTGGAAAATGATTTAAGATTTGATTTAAATGGCTTTTTGATTTTAAATAACCTTAGGCAATGATATTATTTAAATGGATGAAGGTGATGAATGGATCTAATGCAAATGTCTAGTTTAATTGATAAATGATCCTGATCGAATGCATAATGTAAAATTTGCATGTCTACATTTTGCCCCTCTTTGAAGCAATGTACTTGTTGCGTTGGTTCAAAGAATAAACTTGCCGCAATCGAAATTAAAAATTTCATGATTTTTCGGATGCCCCAGCGGAAAGAAGTACACTGGTACATTGCCCCCTCGAGAGATCGAGCGAAAAGATTCGATTTGAGGGTCGATCTCGCGATAAAGAGGTTCAAAATGGATGGTTATGGATGACGATGCAAATGAGATGATTTTAAGATGCTTAAAATAACAAAGCTATATTATCCTAAACAACTTAAATGATGATATGATGTAAGATGGATGAGATTGATGATGTGAATGATGTGATATGCTGTGATTATGCAACGGATGATTTATGATATGCTTAGACTAACAGATCTATATTATGATGATGATATGCATGTGAGATGATATGCAAAATACTGATGAGTTATGGATGCAAGATGGATGCATGATGGATGAATCGGTGATGATGATGTTAGTGCAGAAATGAGATGATGACAAGAGGATCCAACAAGTCCATGATTGGTGAGACTTTATTAGAGATGATGATGATAGATGATGATGATGATTTGCTTATCAAAAGGATTGGATTTTCAAAGGGTCACTTACTTTATTTTTGATAACGCCTAAGTACGATGCATCAAGGTATGAAGGACCGGATGGCGTGGTACTTAGTGTGATGGACTTTGACTCAACAAAGGATAGGAGTATTCTTGTTCACACTTGACATACTGAAAACCTTGCTAGGATGCACTTTAGAAGTCTCAAACATCTGGGACCAAAACATGGAAAGGTATAACCAATCAATGCAATATCAACAAGCTATCTAAAACCTCCTCCATACATATCTAACAAAGCAAGTATTCCCAAGCTAAGTTATTTTACAGAGCGTCCAACAAGCATAGCGAAGAAAAATAATGATCGTTGCCCCATTCCTATCTCTCTAAATCCTTCGTTCGGATATCATCGAGAGGTCCTTGGAATGAGCGCAATAAGATAAATCAAAAGAAAAGATCAAGTACATAAACAAGCCAATGTTCTTCATACCTCTAGCCAAAGGAATGTGTTTCAAAAGATGGGAGCCAAAACTCATTGCCAAAAGATAATGTCCATTGTCGGAACGGATCCTAGGACATGTTAATGACACGTCGTTTTGTTTACCCAAAGTGGTTGATTTGATAAAAGTGCCCATTGTCGGAACGGATCCTAGGACATGCTTTGTATCAATGATGATGAAATTGATTTATGATTTATATGCCATTGATAAGAAAAGAGTTGACCAACTTGCTTGCCGACAGACCTATACTTGAGATTTTGACAGTTTAGGTTTTCACGTTTGACTGCTAGACTTGTTTCTGACTATTTTACCAAAGTTTGAGGGTGATGACGATTTATTATGGATGATTGATTATTGCGAGTGTAAGCGAGATGAGGTGGATGGATTTTTCAAATATTTGGATGTTTTTGGAATTTTGCAATGTTTTGAGGCTGTTTTTGGTAATTTTTTGAGGTTTTACAAATGTTTTGATTTTCGATTTTCCAATGTTTTTGGGATTTTCCGAGATTTTGACCAAGAGACTAACCTAAAGACCTATCCTAGGGGCCTCAGGGGCTTATCGATAGATTAGCCTTGCCTACGTTATACCGCGAGAGACCGCGTGGATTCGGTGACGACTTGACCGATTCTGAGATGAAGATATACATGATGAAATGTCAGTTTATTATGACGAACTCCTATAGGACTGACCTAAATGTCTCGGGGGATGATCAAAGATCAACCTTGCCTACGTTCAAGCTCAGAGACGACGTAGTTCGACAAGACAACCTTGTTTTTGGATTTTGAAATGACTTTTTGACCTGTTTTTGGATTTTGATATGTTTTGAATGTTTTTGGATTTTCTGATTTTGAGGACTTTAAGATCATACACGAATCCGATCCGATGAGAATGTGCCCCCAGCGTGATGCAATAGACTACTCCGATAAAGGCAGGACAAACTGACCTTAAGAATGGGCCGAGTAGTACTAAGAGGTATCATGATACGAGCACAGGACCAAGCTATGGTGCGGATGTGAGCGGATGAGTGATGGATGGAGATATGGATGTGATGGACGATGGAAGCGAAATGGAGGGATAATGTAGATCGAGCCATAAAGATCCTAGTGGATGGAAAGTGCTTATTTACACAAGGCGCCTGTTTGCCAGGTTTTCACCGAGGTACTTGCCCAAAGTGCCACAGAAGTGGTTTTCACTAGAGGACGATTTTTCTCTTTACTATTTTTGATCCTTTTTCTGATTTTTTTGGATTTTTTGCTTTTTTGATTTTTTTGTTGTTACCAAGACGCCTGTTTGCCAGGTTTTCGCCGAGGTAACCATTTTTTCAGGACTTTTTTCTGATTTTTTTTGGATTTTTTGGTTCTATACCTTGAAAGATTTAGGCATAAAACTTTTTGAGATGGGAGCTATTCATGGGCTCCTGCAGAGGTTCCCCTTCGGGTGTTGATAACTGATATGCCCCTGATTTGTAGCTTGCTGTGATGACAAAGGGTCCCAGCCAGTTGGGTTCGAACTTTCCTTTGCTGCTGGGATTTGGGACATTCTTCTGATTTTCTTTTAAGACTAATTCTCCAACTTGGAAAGTTCTACTTCTGATTTTCTTGTTGTAGCTCCTTTTCAGTCTATTCTGATACACTTGCAGATGGTTTAAAGCATCCAAACGTCGCTCGTCCAACAGTTCCAGCTCGTTCAGTCTTGAAACTCGATACTCTTCGTCTGTGATGATATTTTGCAATGATACTCTGAGGGATGGTAACTCGATCTCAATGGGCAAGATGGCCTCTGATCCGTAGACCAAGGAAAATGGTGTGGCACCAGTGGGTGTGCGGATGCTGGTTCGGTAAGCCCAAAGGGCAGGATTAAGCTGCAAATGCCGGGCCACGCACTGCATGGCCATTGATCAGCTCTTGGCGATTTTGAGGATGGTTTTATTTGTAGCTTCTCGCTTTGGCCATTGCCTTGGGGATAGTATGGGGTGGAAAAGTTTATGTTGGATTTTGAATTACTACATGTGTCACTTGACTGGATTTTTGAATGGTGTCCCATTATCTCGGTATAATAGCCTCAGTGGAACACCTCATAGCGAATATGAGATAGTTCAGATGAACTTTGAGATCGCTCTATGTAGGTCATAGGTATGGCTTCAACCCACTTGGTGAAGTAATTCGGCCAAGTGTTATAATAATGAATTTGTGGCCGTTGGATGAGGTGGGTGTGATTTTTCCAATGCGATCGAGTCCCCACTGTGAAAAGGGCCATGGTGTGATGATTGGATGAAGCTCTTGAGCTGGAGCATGGATGAGGTCCCCGTGTTGCTGACACTGTAGACACTTCTTGACATATTCATGTGCCTCTCTGTCCATGGTAGGCCAGTAATATCCACTCCTCCGCAATTTCTTAGACAAGGTCATGCCACTCGAATGAGAACCACAGATGCCATTGTGCACCTCAGTTAAGGCAGCCGAAGCCTCCTCAGGGTTAAGACATCTTAGTAAGGTTCCTTCTATGCTTCTACGATAAAGGGTTTCTCCTAAAATGACAAAACGAGATGCTTTCTTGATAAAGATTCGTCTAAGGCTTGAACGCAAATCGGCGGGAATGATACCTATCCTAAGGTATGTGTAAATGTCTTGGTACCACTGATCATTTGGACCAACAATTTCGCACACAAATTCTGACTCTGGTACCTTGAATGCTGGTACGAGAAGCTGCTCTACCAAGAAGTCGTATTTCGGAACATTTTGAGGGATCTCTAAGAGTGATCCAATAGTTGCCATTGCGTCTGCTGCCCTGTTGTTGGTTCTTGGTACTTGCTCAAATGTGATGTCAACAAAATATTCCTTGAGATTTTCCACTAGCCTTTTGTATGGAGTTAGCTTATCATCCTTTGTTTGGTACTCATTGTTCACTTGATTTATGATAAGCTGTGAATCTCCATATACCTTCAATGCCATAATGTTCCACTGTACTGCTATCCTGAGACCTATAGTTAAAGCCTCGTATTCTGCAATGTTGTTGGTACAAGGGAATGCTATTTTGTATGATCTTGGTATACAATCCCCTTGTGGAGTGATGAAGAAGATACCAGCTCCGGACCCATGTTGTGTGTAGGAGCCATCAAAGTATAGTTTCCAATGAGTAGCTATGTCAATGTTGAAAATGGATTCATCTAGAAATTCTGAAACAAGTGGGCTCTCCGCATAGATAGGTGCATCTGCCAGTTGGTCTGCAATGACCTGTCCCTTGATTGCCTTGCGCTCCACATACTCAATGTCATATTCTGATAATATCATTACCCACTTAGCCATTCTTCCTGTAAGCATTGCCTCTGAAAGAAGATACTTTAAGGGATCAATTTTAGCTATGAGTTTGATCTTGTGTGCCAACATGTAGTGTCTGAATTTTTGGGATGCAAACACCACTGCTAGGCAAGCTTTTCAATGAATGTATAGTTTAACTCATGGCCCACCATTGTACGGCTGATGTAGTAGATGGCTCTTTCTATTCCATTTTCATCATGTTGTGCTAGGAGAGCACCAAGGGCTGCTGCAGTTGCTGAGATATAAAGGATCAATGGTTTGTTATGAATTGGAGGCCTTAGTACTGGAGGTGTTAACAGATATTCCTTGATTTTGTTGAAGGCTTGTTCACATTTGTCATCCCATTTGTACGTTACCCCCTTGTGGAGTAAGTGAGAGTAAGGGATTTGTTTGTCTGCTAATTGTGCTATGAACCTACGAATTGACTGAAGCCTGCCTTGGAGACCTCTCAGTTGTTTCAATGTCCTAGGAGCTT